>CAJQZJ010032121.1:10670880-10723788 GCA_907164525.1 Lophiomys imhausi
CAGGAAGCGTTACCTTTAATTTTGTATCAATATACAAAGATCTATTCAATTATGGTTAAATATACTCTTAATTATGTATCAATATACAAAGATCAATGCCTATGTAGCCCAATACAATCTTAATATTACGTCCATATACAAGGGTCAATACCATTGTGGCCAACTATAATCTTAATTTTGTATCAATATACAAAGATCAATACCGATGTAATCCAATACAATCTTATTTTTGAACAATAAACAATGGTCAATACCACTTTAGCCAAATAAACTACTAATTTTGTATCAATATACAAAGGTATAAGGGCATATTCAATAATCTGCCCCTTCTTCTTGGACCTTCCTGTGCTATGTTTATGTCTCATTTTTCTCAAGCCTATGCACTCCTACATAGGAGAGGAAGAAGGATACAGAAAAGGAAAAGTAGGAAGTCCCTGGGGCTAACCTCCAAAACCCATTAAACAGGACCATTTATCAGCCTGTAATCTCTTCCCCTAAATATCAGAGTTTTCAGTTATCCTTCAAATAACCAAAAAGAAGGGCGGAGAAACACCCTCCCCACCCTCTGGGCATGGGATGTCGCTCTCTTAAAGTGACTTCCTGCTGATTTGGGTTGTAATAAACCTGTTTGGGGCCCGAACCAAAATGGAAAAAATGGTTAAAAATGTTAGTACAATCCTTTTATGTTCAGTCCTTCTGTCTCAGCTGTTTAGATGACCTAAGGAGTTTGTAGGCAGAAGCTGATCTTGCAGGCTTCACTGAGATTCCGGCCGGGGCATTGTGTAGAGCTGAAAGGTCCCAGCGACATTGGATTGCAGTGGTTGCAGGCCCCGGATGGAGACAGCTATTGAGGAAGTCTGCCAGGCAGAATCAACTGGGTCACTCGTCCTCCTTGGTGGCCTTTAGAATGAAAGTGAAAGGCAAATGCACCCATTAGAGATTCTTGTCCTGTCTCCTTCTTTAGAGCTACCATCATGGGCTCAGAAATCTAATCTCACCCTGTGCTGCCCCTCTCCTGCTGCAGTGTGACAAACACAGCAGGCTCCTCAACCGTAGTCCCCATAACAAAAACGTTCCCATGGTGGAATGTTGCGCCCCACAGATGCTCAGCAGCCTTCTTGAGTGTGCACTGTAGGAATGTCTCCTCCATGTGCTCAGTGCAGTCCAACCTCACTAGGACGGACAGCACACCAGCCACGTAAACACTCTGAACAGAGGACTTCATTCTGATCTTCATTTCACTGGGATGATTCAAATATAGGAAAACCTAATGACTTCAACCAGAAGTCCTTCGAGTTGCAAAATATGTTCTTGTTTGCCTAAACAAAGCAGAGAAGAACTGTTTTCAGGAGCAAAGAGCATTTCGTGAGAAAGCCTAACAGGATTTTATGCAATCTTTCCCATCCCCTAAGCAGAATGTAACTCAGGAGAATGTTGGAGAGATACAGCAGACTGCTCAGGACAAGTTGGATTTACTGCCTGTTGCTCATCGAGGAAGGAGGGTGGCTTTCTTCTCCAGCTTTCTCTGCATTCTCAATCTTGCACACTTCCCCAAACTCTGTAATATACTGCATTCTTCTTCCCATCCTCTGAGGTGGTGTTGAGCACAGTGGCCACATGTTTATGAGCACCTAGAGAATCAATGTGTGTTTTCCTCCATGATCATTCCATATTCTTTCTGCCCTGGAGACTGTCTACAGTTGGCTCTCAAAACCATTCCATGGCTTCAATGCAATATCTCCAATGAACTCTCCTGAGTAAGGCTTGCTGTGCATTCACTCCTAATTATGTTCAGCATCACAGGACATATTATCTGGAGTGACATGAGATCCTGTGCTGGAAACACTCATCACATAGATGAAATTATTATACAAAAATATTGCCCTAACTCTGGTGTTATTTGAAAGTGGGAGACTTGCTAGATTTAGTGAGAGGGAAGCTATATATAACTTGTTTGGATGGAGTTAACCTCTGTATGGATTTCCATGGGGATCTAGTGCATTTATCACACACCAAAGCTATTAGTGCCACGGCAGATTGTTGTAACATAACACACGCTTGCTGTCATCAACCCTCAAGAAACGCAAATCCAAGATGTTCGCTTGGAATGGTGTGGGCCCTTTGGCAGTTCCAGCTCAATGCCCACTAAATTCACTGCACAAATCCACATATTCCTAGAACTTGCTTCACATTTGTAAGTGCATGAAGTAAAATATCCACAGTAAAATTGAAAGCTCTGTAAAATATCTGCGTTTATTTTGTTCTAAATATCCAGATGCTTGACTTTGTCTAGTGAAAGCATCTATAATTTTTACCGCTTTCTTGTCTCCATACTTAATCTCTGTTTGGAAGGCTATGGACCCATGAAGCTTGAACTTGAAAATCACTTATAAGCAACTCCACAGCTTCTCCTCTAGGCTCTCAGACAGACTTTATGAACCCTGGACACACTGCATATAGCAGTCTGGAAAGCTGAAGCCAGGGAGCATCAGGGACATGAGATCTCAGCAGTGCATACATGGCTGCAGTCAGTGTTAGATAGAAAGCCTTGCTCTCAGGTGGCAAATGTCAATCCCTTAAGTGTCCTACAAAGGAAAGGGTGTACATGAGCACCAAAGGAAGGCACTGCTGGCTAGGTGATCACAGTAGCCTTGTCTCTAATACCAATATTATGAAGAGAAGGGGCTGCTTCCAGATTCTTTGTCTGTGATGTGATCTCCCACCCAGGAGTCCTCAAGGAAACCCTTTCCAAGTGGACTCTTCTCTCTCACTCACATAACGTTTGAGAGTTGGCTCTCCTTGGCTTTGAATCTTCCCCTCACACTGATCTTTCTCCTTAGCATCCCTCTACCACCACCTTCTACCCCCCAAACAGTGTACAGCAACCTTATATGGGGTCATATAGTTGAGTGGGGGTCTCATAAATTTGGCAATGTGAAAAAGATTTTTGGAATGTGCAACAACCAAAATCTAATTCAAAAATCAAACATATAATAAATTGGAGGTGTGTGTTTCTGTTGGAGTGCACAGCCTCACTGCAGCCTTATTCTGAGCAATATCGTGTATCCTCCATGGCACTCAACGGCTCCAACACTTCCTGGAACAACTCAGCTCAGATTTAAGACTATTGTGTGTCATAGACTGCAGTGGTTTCACAGTACTCATGAAGTTCTAGAAACATAATGATTTAATTACAGAAAACTACGATTTTTTGCTATTACCTTACCTTTCTTCCTCATGTAAGTACCTAGTTAGTGTATTTTTGGATTGTGTTGTATTAGGATGTTTAATTTTAAAGTTTGTTTCAGTTGCTGGCTTGAGTTTCATTTTTAAAAAAATTGAATTTTGGCTTGAAAGTAGGACAGAATTTCCAACAATTTTTGAAATGGCCCTAAACATACTTCTTCTGTTTTAAACTATATATCTTTTCATCAATTGATGAATAGATTTTGTTAAGTGGGACATATGTAAAATGTAGTACTATTTAGTCATGAGAATGGATGGAATTCTGAGTATTTTTCCCTTTTTCAATTAACTTTATTATTTAAAAAAAAACTTGGAAGTAAAAAATATCACACACCAAAGTTAACCAGATCCAAAGACTATACATTTCAATGAACTTCTATACAGTTAGAATAGGCATTCTGAAGCATTCTCAATGGGTTTTACACTTTCACTATTGAATGTATTTTTATGTACTTATCTGCCACCAAAAGTGAAAAATCTATGACATTGCTGGAATTAAAAAAAATAACTTTGTATCCTCTTTCATGACTCAAGTTCATTTTATATTTGAATTTTTGATTTTTTAGAATTTCATGAGTACTGCATTTACCATGTTTACATCATTGTCATTCACCTCCCCTTCCAACTCCCATGTCCTCACACATTTAGATAGATAGACAGACAGACAGACAGACAGACAGAGAGTCAGATAGATAGATGATAGATAGATAGATAGATAGATAGATAGATAGATAGGCAGATAGATAGACGGATAGAGATATAGATGTTGGTTGTGTATAGTGTTAGCTTTTTCCTTGTTCAATATTGTTGTCTTCATGATGTAATTTTCACTATAGTCATCAAATGTGATTTCTAAAGCTTGATTAAATAAAAGTATGCATTGCAATTCTTTTCCTTTTTCTTCCTGATGCCTCTTGTTTTTTCTTTTTTCATTTGCATGTTGTCTGCAGAAATCCCGAAACCAGTACTCAGGAGAAGCCTTTCTAGTGGCTGTGTTGCTTCGTTTACCTAACTTCATTCCCAAATAATTTTGCTAGGCACAGACTTGCCAGCTGAAACCTTTTCTTCTTTCTGTAAAATCAACATGTCATTCCCTTTCTTCAAAACAAAAACAAAAAAAAAAACACGAAACAAAACAAAAAAGCCCAAACAAACAAACAAAAAAAATACTCCTCTACCCTGGAATAGAAGTGAAATTCCTGAAGAAAGGGCAACTGAAAGCCCATAGAGGACACCTCAAATAATAAGAGACTAAAATAAACCTTTTATCTCTTAGGTTGTCTGTGTGTTTGTTACAGAAGCAGAAATGAAGCAAGGATGTGTACTCAGTCCAGTTATTACAGCCTGTATACACTTAGGTGTGGTTATCCATCGGAGTACGGTCAGCTCAACAGAAGGCACACCTGGGAAAGTAAGCGAGGAACAAGTTCAAGACTACAGTCTCCATCACACTGTGCTGTGCAGTGCTAGGCCATGGAGTGAAGCAGGCAAGCAGGCTACAAACCATGCCTGACCTAGGTAGTACGACACAACAGTTACGTGGAAGTGTCTCAAAATCTACGAGTGTAAGATTTCCTGCAATTACTAAATGAAATCAGCAGAGCAATTTGTATACAAAAATTAACTGTATCTCTCCACATCAATGATGAAAAACCAAAAGTTAAAGTTAAAATGCCAATTCTGCCTATTATGATGTGAAAAGGGATAAGATAATAAGAAGTAAATTGGATCAAAGATATAGAAGATATATGCAACCAAGAATTTTGAAATATGGCTGAAGTAAATAGACCTCAGTAAGTTGGAAGCACATCTTGTGCTCATAGATTGGAGCAATTGACACTATCAAATTGCATAATTTCCCAAATTTACCTGCATATTCAATGTGATTCTTATAGAAATAATAAGTAGGTTTCAAAATATTTTTATAAAAAATGAACACACTTATACTAGAGACTTAAATACCCCAAACAATCCTGAAAAATATGAAAATAGGAAAACTCACTTCCTTATTTCTAAACTTATTGCAAATTTACAGTATTAAAAACAATGTTAAACCATCATAAAAAGATAGATCAAATGGAGTGACCCTCAAATTTACTGTCAACTGATTGTTGACAATGGTGCCAAGGCAATTCAATGCAAAAGCCTAATATTTTTTCTTTTATATTTTTTTCTACGTATGAATGTTTTGCTTACATGTCTGCTCGTGCGCCATGTGTATGTCTGATGGATCACATGGAACTGGAGTTATGAATGGTTGTGAGCTGCCATGTGGGTGCTGGGAATGGAACTCAGGTCCTATGGAAGAGCAGCAAGTGTTCTTAACCACTGAGACATCTCTTGTCTTTTCAAAGTGTAGTTCTGGAACAATAGAAATTTGTATGCAGAATAAGAGCTGATCCCTACCTCACTCCATATATAAAATTAACAAAATATGGCGATAGAGAAAGGGCTCAGTGGTTAAAAGTTCTTACTGCTCTTACAGACAACCCAGGTTACGTTCCCAGAACCTGCATTAGATAGCTCACAATTGCCTGTAACTCCAGTTCTAGGGGATGTTGTGCCTTCTAACATTTGTAGACATCTGTACACGAATACAGACACTCAAGTCCACACACATACACACAAAATAACTCATTAGAAGCACATATCTAAAAACAAATAAATGCTTCAAGGTAAAAGCACAGCCTATAGAAACTTCACAAGAAGACCAAGGTGTGAGTAATTATGACCGCAGACTCTCTTCTGCAGTCTGCCTTTCTGAAGAAAGACACAACTTTCTTCAACATGACACACAAATATAGACAAAACAGTCAAAACAGACAAGTTGCCATTTTCTCTCCATACATTCCTGCATCAGTCTTCAGCCTTTGGGTCCTGTTTCTCTGACAGACATTTGTTGTAGAGCAGGGATTATGAAGGACTTACCTACCCTGTCTTGGCAGAGTTAGGCTGTTGACTTCCCTGCTACCAAGTTTTGTCCTTTTTGGACAGCAGTCTGTCTGCAGTTGGTGCAAGGGTTTTTTTCATGCCAAGAGATAGGCTTGCCACTAATTCAACCATCTTACAGTGGAGGTTCTTCAATGCTTATCTTCTACTTGGAGTAGAATAGGGGGTGCTGTCAGGAGCTGATATGTCTCGATATCAAAAAAAAAAGAAAATCTTAATTTAAGATAACATCTTTGAATGCCATATTCTGCAGATCTCTTGGGGTTTTTGAAGATGCCCTATCCATCTCTTGTATTTACATAAGCAAATGTTGCTTGTCTCTTAGCAACTTGGTTACTGGGTAGTTTAGAGAATATCTGTGATAGACTGTCATAGTAGCTAACAAAGTGACATGTTTGCATGACTAGGAGTTTGTTTTACTTAACTATCCTAGACTGTTTTAGACGGTTGGTATCAAGAGGCCAGAGCAGACAAGTTGAACTTCATGACAATATTTAGAATGTGTGATTTGATGGCAATATATAAGGTAAGCTGTAAAACTAGAGATGATATTTTGTTTTAATTTTCCTTTAAATTGTTTAATTAGCTTATAGTTAGCAGATTTTTCCCTGGCATTTTATACATACTTAGTTTTGGTTCCCCCGCCTGTCATGCCCTGCCCACTACCTCTACTTAATCCTTCCATGCTCAGTGTTATAGCATATTTGTTCTGTTACCTCCCTGCCCCTCTTCCTTAAAGCCTCATTTCCCCCCTTCTCATGGACCTCTACATGCACTCATACCATATAGAAATGTATATGTGGATATTTGAGGCTAAAATCTGAATATGAATACACACCTTTCTTTTTCTGACTTTGGCTTATCTAACTCAATATAATATTTTCTAGTTTCACTCATTCTCCTGAATTTGTTTTTAACTTTTCTTTCATGGCTGAATAAAATTCCATTGTGTGCAGCTTCACATTTTCATTGTCATCTTATCTATCAATGGGCACAGGCTGGTTTCATTTCCTTGCTGTTATGAATAGAGCAGCAATGAACATGAATAAGCAAAGATCTCTGTAGTAGGAGGCAGTGCCATTTGGGTGTGTGCCCAGGGGCATTATATCTGGAGCATATCATAATTCTGTTTTTAGCTTTTGGAGAAACCTCCATCCTGACTTCCTCAGTGGCTGTAGTGGTTTACAATCCCACGAAGAGTGCACAAATGATCCTCTGTCCACACAACCTCACCAGCATTTGTTTTCATTCGTTTTCCTGATAATAGAGACACCATGTTCACATCTTATATATGAAAAAGAGCTTGCAGCCAAGATAAATAAGGAATATTTAAACTCCAAACAAAGCTAAATAGTATAATTAATAGTAGGTAGATGATTTGAACAGGCCTTTCTTCAAAGCAGACACAAGTGAATAAACACATTAAACGGATCTAAACATCAATATCGCTGGGGAACCACAAGTCAAATCAGAAAGAGACACCATTTCACACAGTGAAGATAGCTGTAATCATAACTGATATAGACAGTGAAAAGTACTGGGAAGGGTATGAGGAAACTGGACTCCTCATTTATCACTAAGGGGAAATATACAGAGTGCATTCACATGGGGAAAAATTGGCAGTTTCTCAAAATACTAAACATAGTTACAGAATTACTTATGAGTCAGAAATCTAACTCCAAACTATAGACCCAAGAGAACTAAAAATACATGTTTATATAAAACCTTTTACAGAAATGTACCTAGCATCGTATCCATAATATAACCCTAAGTGGAAACAACACAATGTCCATCAAGCAAGAAATGGATAAACAAGGTACATTATTCTTACACAAAGGAATATTATTCAGCCATAAGAGATGAAATACAATATCAACATGTGATAGACAGAACAAACATTGGAATGAGCTAAAGAAAAAATATGCAAAAGGCCACATATTACATGATATCTTTTATATAAAGTGTCCAGAATATATAAATACATCATGACCAAAAGTATCATAGTGAGTAGGAATTGGAGGCTTACAGGAAAGGTTATCAACAGGTAACGATATGGGGTTCCTTTGGGTGGTAGTAACCATGTTCTTGGGTTAAATATAATAATAACTGAACAACCCTGTGACTATATTAACCTCTGAGTTTTGTAATTCAAATGGATAAATGTATGCTATGTAATTTATGTTTCAACTTAAAACAAGGAAGCATATGGCTGTCAGCTTGGAGTTTTTGTGGGACTCTTAGCAGTGGGAGCGGGTATATCTTTGACTCTTTTGCCTGCTCTTGGGACTCTTTCCTCCTATTGGGTTACCTTGTCCAGCTTTGATATGAGGGCTTTTAGGTAAAAGTTTTATTGCACCTGTTTTCATCCTGTTTTTCTGTTGTCTCTTGGAGGTCTGCAGTTTTCTGAGGAGGAAATGGAGCAGGGGTGGACTTGGGAGAGAGGGAAGGTAAGGGGGAGCTGAGAAGAGTGGAGGAAGAGGAAACTGTGGTCAGGTTGTATTGTTTGAGAGAAGAATATATTTTCAATAAAAAATAAAATTAAAATTAAAAAAATAAATGGTGGATACTTGTAAATAATTATGGCATACACTGATGTTTTGATCCATGAATTGTGGAATGCTTATGTCAAACCAATTAGCATAGCCTACATCTTAGAGACTTCATTTTATTTGTTTTTAAGTAGTCCTTGTCTACATTTCAAGGAAGCAGTGAGCTAGAAAGTAACTACAGTCCTGCTTGGTCAACGACTTTATTTTAAATGACACGCAATTTCATACACATTTGTGGAGTGTGATATTCAATAGCTGTATTCAATAGACAATAAAGAAATATCCTAAGAGAACAGCATGCCACTTGCTCCTGGTCACTTTGTTCTGATGAGAACACTGTCATTCGGTAGATGTTCTTCCCTGAGTTAGTGTTACCTCTCGCTTCAAGGTTCCACAGCCTCTGACATTCTGCTCCCACTTCATATTACTGAAGGTCTGTCTTTGCTGACTTCCACAAGAGCATTTCAAAGTTTCTGCGGTGATCTAGCCATCTAGGACTTCCCTTTAAGTCCCAGGCAGGCTCCTGTTTTCTCTAAATAAAACAAAAGTTCATCATCCATTGCCTTTATGAGGTGTATTCAGCTCATAGTTCTGGAGGCCTGAGATTCAGGGGCTGCATTTGTGAGGGCCTTCAAGCCCATCGGGAGTACTGAAGCAGCATGAAATGCCACAAGGAAAGACAGAGTGAGCTTGTTAGCTGCCATCTCTCTTCCTCTTCTTTCAAAGCCACCCAGTGTCATCATGGGATAGGGAGCATCATGGGATAGGGAGCACCATTATGACCTCATCTAATCTCAATGATATCCCAAAGGTCCCACATTTACATACCATAGATTTATGAATTTGTGGATTGTTTCCAGAGCATGAATGCTGGGAAACATACCCAGAGCACGGTAGAACTTTAGGCAGCTGGGGTGCTAGAAGGGGCCTTTCTTCCTGCCCTGTCCCCCTAGCTAAGCTGAGCTAATCTCTGAGACAAATCAAATAGCCACTGCACTCTGAAAATAGAATTTCCTAGGGGACTCCAAGTCAGAACATAAGGCTGGCTTTCTTCTGGGGCCTTTTCCTTCAGAGCCTTTTGGAACCACCTGTGTGTCAGCAGTGAGTGCTCTTGGAGTCTCTAGGACAACTTTCCCTCTGTCTTGCTAGGTCTCTGGGTAAGCCCTTTCCACCCTGTATGTCACACAGACCTTGGAGACAATCAACTAGAATTCTCTTGCCCAGAATTCCTGACATTCACACTCTTAACTGGAAAGTGCCTCCTGGATGATTGACAGCCAAACAATCTATCTAGAGCTCATTCTGTTTCCAGTCCTGGTGATCCAAAACCTTGTCCCTGTTTCCTCCATCAGCATCAGAGGCCCCGAGAAGGTGGCCCAAGCAGTAACTCTAGCCACTTTCCTCCCTCACCACTGGTCTGTAACTTCTCACTCCAACAGCCTGTTCCTGAACATTCTCATTATTCCTCTCCTCTTCCTATAGCACTCCAGCCTAGGAACTTTGCCTCAACTACTCAGAATCCAATAGAGGCATTCCTGACTCACACTCCTGCAGTACCCTGTGATGGATTCAGATTGTTCCCGGTGCATCCAGTTCCCTTCCCAGATAATCGACTCTAGGAGGTGGCCAAGTTTCCTCTGTCCCTAGTCCCTAAGTACTTAACACAAATACATGATGAATAGTTGGATATGTGTAACAGCAATTTGAAGCTGTAAAGACTGTCAGGGAGAAAATGGCAGATAGCTAATAAAACAATGAGCAATGTTGAAAGGGCTTCAACACTGATCCAATGTGCTCTCCTGAGGAATCTCTCCACGCACGTGTGAAGAGAAAAGTCATGAGAACATCACCAAAAGCTTGGCAGCAAGCTCAGTGGCTATCCTTCCCTCTACAGAAGGCCTGGCTCTGTTGTAACTAAGCAGGAAGTGACAGACAGCCCCATCTGTCTGCACTCCAAATCCTGGTTGGCTGAGGACCCTCCAAGAGTCGACTTTAGCTTTCTTGACAGTACAAATGTATCTTTTCTACTGTTGGCAAGTCAATTCCTTTGCAATATTCTTCCTTAGCAGTGCCCAGAAAAATAAGATAAACTTGATCAGTGTTTGAATTTACAATGACGTCACTGGAAAAATAAAAGTTTTTAAATGCAAGCACCTACTTTAAAAGCATCGTTCTCCAAGATCTGCAATTGTGGATAGATTATCCCACAGCTTGCTTCCAGGGATTGATTGCTCTCAAGGCCTGGAAGTAATACATGCATTTATCTCTGTGTTTGGTGGAATAGCACCTCCCTAATTGCCAAAATCCACATCTAGCCTATGAAATAAAAAAATATTGGGTCCCCCTGTTCTTTGAGTAGATGATCAATATTAAAAGACAAAATCTGGATAAAAGGCCTGGCTGTTGACAAGGTCCCACTGCCCACCAATTTCCATTTTTAACTAAAAAAGACAAGTGCAATATTGTAAGATATGTATTTATTCTTCATGTACATTTCCTGAGATACAACTCCTAAGTTCCATAAAGCCCATGAAATGCGTGCTGTATATTAACCCGCTAACAGATGGCCAGAAGGCTGTGGAGTTTCAAGATGGTACTTGATCCCCAGAAAGACCAAGGCAGATTATTCCAACCTCCAGAGAGCAAGGGGACAATGACTTAACCATTCATGACTGTAAAGAAGCCCTTATGAAAACCAAGGCAGGGTAGTAGCAGCTTGACAATAATGGGACTCATGGAGAAGGCAAGTAGAATGGTAAGATCTCCAAACAGACCTATGGGAACAGAAGCTCCAAGGCATGGAGCCCTTCAAGGCCTCATCATCAGTATATTTTATCTGGGAGTAGGTATCTCTTGTGTGGCAGTTTCTAGAAATACTCCATCTTGAGGAAGTCACATGAAACTCAGGAGGTAATGTCTAGGAAAGATGAAATGTAGAGGATTCATAAGGCCCCTCCCCACGGTTCCACAAGCAAGAAACAACTGGTATAGGGGGAGGGAGACTTTGATTAACTGAGCTGCTCTGGGTTGGGGCATTCTCTGACCTGTTGAACTGTGCAAGTCATGCAGAGAGTTCCAGGATTCCAGCTCTCATCAGGTGTCACCCACATCCTCACTAACATGACGTTCAGAGATCCATCTGCCTCTAAGTTGTCCATGCTCCTGAGCGTAACCCTGACAACTTATTGGCTAACCAAGTTGAACTTTGGTGCCATTCCCTATCTGGGGTGAGTAAACATTTGTTCACATCTCTCCAGAAATAGTACCACACAACATGCTTGGCACCCAAACAGGGACACAGCAGAGACAAGGGTAAGATTTGGGGGAATAATTGCATGGCCCTGGCTATGAATAATAAGCCAAGCAACCAGGGCCAAAGAGCCTGAGTGTGGACACCTATGGAGGGGATTTTGATGCAACCATTCTTTCCTGTGTGTGGTGTGTCCCAGTGGGCAGTGAGAAGTGTAACCAGAATGGAGGAGTGTCTGTGAGGGTAACCTCTGGGTGACAGTCTTCTATGTGATATGAAGAGACATGCCTGAGTGGGACCAGCCACGTGAGTAGAGAGAAGCCCTGAGAGTGGATGAATGCTTAGAGCAACATTTCAGGCCTTGAGAGGAAGGAGCGTGTATGGAACGAGAGTATTGGAAAGCTGCTTGGGGTTTGCATGGCTGCTGCTATCTGTGGTAAGAAATACAAATGAGGCTGATGGCTGCCCAGCAGGACCATGCTTCTGTAAAGGAGTTACAGCAGGGAAAGGATGTGTGACTGGTACCCTCCACAGTAGCCTTTGATTTGGCAGAGAAGGCTGAGAAGTGGGTTCTGGTTTGCCATTTCTACAGCTTGGGAGGGGCGAAAGAAAAAGGCAGTGTGAGTTACACCAGTTCATCAAAGCTCTTCTTGAGATAGAAAGGTTTGGAACCCAGGGAGAAACTGAGGAGTGAGGAAGAAAAGAGTATGGTCATAGCAGTCCACATCACCTCAATTAAAGGTCTGACCTTTGATTGAGAAGAAGAGGACGCCCATGACTCACCACACAGATACGGCTCCATATAAGGAACTATAATGGTCAGGGAATACTCGGTACCTGATGGGCTCAAATAGGGAAAGACTTTCAAAGAAGCAGTGGAAAAGCCAGGCACCATCTAGGTTGTGGGGTTATGAGAGATGGGGAGGAAACTACTGAGTTCTGTGGGGGTGGGAAAACAGAACCAAGCTAATTATCTATTCCTTCTTAAGAAAAAGGTTAAATAATCTGATACAATGAGGGGACTCAGTTCATAGTGGACTGTGTCGTATGAGCCATAGAATGTACTTGGTTATCACCAGCTAAGGGCCCCATAAATACCACAGACTGGGAAACAAGAGAGGAAGGACAGTTTTACTGAGGAAACTAGGCACACAAGGAGAGTCCAAGTTCACTGAGTCTCATAGGACTACATTCACTTGAAAGTTAAAGGAAAGGTTAATCAAAGGCCTTGAGACATATGAGCTGGGGGGTGCAAGGGTAGGTCTGACTGGCTGAGACTGGCATGTGAATCAGACATGTGCAGTAAAGCAATCCACAGGAGGTGGGAAAAGAACGAAGTTGAGAAAAGGGTCTGAGCAGGTCACTCAAAGGCAGCAATGGAGAGCTTGGTGTTGAACTGGAGTTCCTAAGGAAGATATTGACAGAGAACCAATGCTGTGCTACTGAGCTTCCGGGAGACTTTAAAGTCCAAGCAACAGTCCACACGAAGCACAGATGACTTTTTTTTTTTTTTTAATAAGTAAAAAAAGACTAAAAGTCACAATTCCAGAGCAGGCTGTGCACATTTTTCTCCAGCAGGAAAATATGCTGATGCTGGCACCCACTCACTCAGCCCAGATGTGGCTGAGGGAGGGAAAATGGGAGTGGCTACAGCTGTGGTACTGTTCCCCCATCATCCTGCCAGACCAAGGATCATCACAGCAAACAGTTGTGGCTGAAGGAAGACAATGGCCTGACTTCAGCCCAGAGCCCACAGAATGGGGGACACTGGCACGGGAAAGGATCCTGCTCTTCTTGGCCCCAGGCAAATCAGAGCAGTGTGAGCCAATCGCTCCTATCCCTTAAGGGGTAGGGAAATCAGGAGGCTTATTGCAGTACCATGAAGAAAATGAAACAGTCCACAGAAATGTCTGAGGACTAGAATTCATGTCTAACACTGTAAGCCAAGACAAGAACCTGTGTCTCAGGAGGTTATAGGCCTCAGTGAGGAAGCCATCGCTTTTGAATATGATATGATGTGCTTCAACACTTCTCAGCTTGTTCCTATGACTATAGATTCCTGTTGCTGTTGGCAGCAATGGGTCATGGAAGGAAACTTCCTTTTTGTAATGGATGGTGTACCACAGTGATTCAAAACCACTGGTGAAGCTTCTGGGTATAAATGATAGTGGCTGGGGAATAGCAGCCCAAAGCTTAGCCGTAGACAGATATCTATGTCACACCTTCCAAGGCTCATAGAGCATCATGGAAAAGGGGGTGTGATGAATCTAAGAACCGGAGGAAGGAGATTTGCTCAGCAATTTCCTCAATTGAAATATTCCATTCTGGGAGGAGGCTCATGAGACTCAAGAAGTCAATGCACTTCATAAGTCGGAGAGAGTTGAAAGTTACAAGGCTCACAAAGGCCCCTTCCCAAAGTTACAGACAAGTAAACACAGGGCTGAAGGGGGAGACTTTGGCCCACTGACCTGCTTAGGGAGGACTCTCTGACCCACCATGAGGACTTTAAGCTACGCAGGGAGCACCAGGATCTAGGTTTCATGAGTTGTAGCCTGTGACAGGGTGGGTTTTTACTGGTGCTGCCTCTGTTGAATCATCTACCAAAAACAGATCCACCCTCACACATTCTCCTCTAAGTAACCACAGTAAACTCATGAGCTGACCAAGTTGGGCTTTGGTGGTATTCTTACTTTGGTCTCTTACTGGTTTCCTATGTGGGATGAGTTGACATTTGTTCAGATCTCTCCAGGAATAGGGCTGTGCAACAGTATCTTACAAAGCACCCTTCCCACTAAATTAGTAAGCATGTTACCCTAAATTCTGTGAGCCAATGGTATGCCAGGGGAATCTTGCCAGCAGGTCACACGCAAGGCAGAAACAGATCCTGAGGGTTGTGATTGACATCTGAGGTAGGAACAGGATCACGGGGGCCTTGTGGCTCTGATGCTGGTGGACAGTGGCAGCCTGAGTGGGATTAGAAGATGCCCAGCTGCTGTCTGTGCAGAGGCGACTGCTTGCTGTCTGGTGAGAAGCTCTGCACACTGGGGATCACACCCACCTTCTGTGACAATTAGTACTAAGGAGGAGTGAAGGAGAAGCACCTTTCTGGCCTTGTCCTCTTTCTTGGGAACCAGCTAGCTCTGTTTGTGCTCCAGAGGGAGAGCAGGCAGGTGACCTGGATTTGACCACTTACTTGAATTCAGTATGTTGAAACTGGAAAGAGGTGTAAACACTCAGAACTGAGAAAATACCCAAGGCAGCCAAAAAAAGGCACAGCAATGGCATCCAGAAATTCTCTGGTTGCCTATTGGGCTGTTTTCCCCTTTGCCCCATCTCACCTGGTTCTAGTCAGTTCTCCAGTCTTGCCTGCCCACGTCCACGTGAACTCTGGGTGCATCCCTGTGAATCCAGGACTTTCCTCTGCTGCTTAAGTTCTCCAGGACATGGATCTGTCTTTGGCAACTAAACTTCTGCCTGGAGTGTCCTCTCTTGGAGTGAAAAATCAATAGAAATCTGGCAGGTCCTGTCAGTCTCACCTCTGAGCTCACTCCTGGACCAGGCTCAGAATCAGAACCAACAAAGAGCTATTGACTAAATGAAGCCCCAGTGTAAAACATGTGTGTGTGTGTGTGCACGTGCGCTTGTGTGTACATGTATGTATGTATATATGTATGTATGTATGTATGTATGTATGTATGTATGTATGTATATTTGGGATGTTGTGCCTTAGAGTTGGAGGATTTGGAAGGACCCTCCTAGCTTCAGGAACTTTGCTTGTCATGAGAGACGCCATTGGGTCTATTTGTTCAGATTCTCTGGCATGAAGCAGAGGCTCCAGCCACTTGTCTTTCTCCTGGGTAATGCTGAACAGCTGCTCTGAAGTGAGCAGCAGATGAAGCTCTCATAAGCCCCCTCTAAATGAAATGTAATAAAGATGACTTTCCCTTTCATAAACAAGGCCAGGAAGCCTGCCAAAGGATCTTGTCTTCTCCCTGCTTGGGCAACTCGCTGGCATCCCAGACAAGGCGAGGAGAGGGCAAATGCTCCCTGGGGACACAACCCCCATCAGGCAGCTGCCATCGAAACTCCCCCCCACCCCAAGCTGCTGTGAGGTCAGTTGCTGGTGGGCATGGCATGCTTTGTGCTTCTGCAGAGCTGGGCTGATTCTATCCTTCCAATTACTCCTCTCGACAGCATTATAGGAGGGTGGAGGCCCTAGGGCTGGGCATCCGAGGTCTAAGGAATGAGACAGATGCAAAGCTGCATTTTCCAGACAGATGACAACATGAACACATGTAGAACAGCCTAGAGGTGCAAGAAGGAGTCAGGAATATGTTAAGAAGGGAACAGTGTCTTGCATGAAGGCTTTAGGGAAGAAGGGACATGGTCTTCTTTTCTTGTGGGACCTAGAGGGCTAAAGTTGAACCTTGTCATGGAAAATAAGAAAAAGTCAATGTGGAATCTATGATTTCCCATCAGCCTGGATGTGGGCTTTTGCATCCCTCATTAGACCAGATTGAGTTGAATGAAATGCCTAACAGTTCATTCAGAGGTAATCATGCTCCTTCCATTCAGAGACAGTATGCAAGGAAAAGAGGATGGATTTGTGTAAGCATCAACATTATCATTATATCCTTACAAAGTCCATATCTTCATATATAGATAAAGATTCTTACAAATATCAGCATTGCTCTGTGCACAACACATTTCTAACTTGTCTTTCTCCTTCTCCAAATCATTGCCTGATTCTTCCATGTTACATTTAGCAGTTAGGCAGTACTTAGTCACATTCCTGTAAAGAATATGCATTCTGGTGGGAGTGCAGGCTTGTGCAACCACTATGGAGGTCAGTATGGCGATATCTTAGAAAACTTGAAATAGCTTTGCCTCAGGACCCAGCCATACCACTTCTGGGTATACACCCAAATGACTCCTCACGGAATCATAAGGAAGTTTCTTCATCTATGTTCATAGCAGCCTTATTTGTAATAGCTAGAAACTGGAAACAACCCAGATGTTCCCCAACTGAAGAATGGATTAAAAAACTGTGGTACATTTACACAATGGAATACTATTCAGCTATCAGGAACAATGAAATTATGCAATTTGCAGCCAAGTGGATGGAACTAGAGAAGCTCATCCTGAGTGAGCTAACCCAGACTCAGAAGGATGCATATGGCATCTATTCACTTATAGTAGGATTTTTAGCTATATAGTACAGGATATCGATACTATAACCAACACACCAAAGGGAACATGGACATAGACTTTTTATTTTTTATTTTTATTTTTATTTATTTTTATCTGTTTGTCTGTTTATTTGTTTGTTTGTGTTTTAGTTTTCCCTCCCTGGCAATGAGACACTTTTCCCTGGTGGTACTGCCTCATAGACCCCCAATGTATGAGGAGGCTCTTGGCTCTCATATGACCTCTGAACTGGGGTAAGGGACTGTTATGTAAGGACACTCCACTCCAGAGGAGTGGGATGGAAGGGTTAGGGGGTTTAAAAAAAAGAAAAAAAAATGAAATGTGAAGTTTCTGCCTTTTGCTACTAATTGTCATAAACTGTTTAGGATAATTAAGAAATGCAAACTAATAGTCATGCGAGCCTGTCATTTTGTTAGGTACTATGACAGTCTATTATAGTTATTTTCTAAGCTAATCAGAAATCAAGTTGCTAAGAGACAAGCAACATTTGCTTATCCTAATATAAGAGATAGACAGGGCCTCTTCAAAAACCTCAAGAGATCTGCAGAATATGGCATTCAAAAATGTTTTCGTAACTTTAGATTTTTTTGATATAAAGACATGTCAACTCCTAACAGCACCCCCTATTCTACTCCAAGTAGAAGATGAGCATCGAAGAATCATGAGAGATGATTGAATTAGTGGCAAGCCTATCTCTTGGCAAGAAAAACCCCCTTGCTTCAACTGTAGACAGAATGCTGTCCAAAAAGGACAAAACTTTGAAGCAGGTAAGTCAACAGCCTAGCTCTGCCAAGACAGGGTAGGCAAGTCCTTCATAATTCCTGCTCTACAATCAATGTCTGTCAGAGAAATGGGGCCAAACGGCTGAAGATTGATGCTGTAATGTATGGAGAGAAAATGGAAACTGTCCAGGCAGCCACTGGTATGTCATTTCTTAGTTTTGGAAGCTGCAGGCCCTGCACTTCCTATATAATCAGATATATTTATCCCTCTCAGGTCTCTGAGGTGGTTGAAGAATAGATAGCTGGAGTCTCATAGTTAAATTTTGAGTTGTTTAGGAATCAAGAGGGTGTTCTGGATCTACGAAGATGTTTTTTAAAATTGTGATGAAAGTTAGGATGAAAGTTGAGTTGGATATAGAACTTTAAACTCACGGAGATGGGTAGATAGTAGAATGTTAAAGTCAGGTGCCAAATACGTATAGAGTGGACATTGGGATTGTATGCTAAGCCATATAACTCTCATAATTGTGGCCTAATTCCCTCTGTTGTTTTGTATTGTATTTATTATTATAAGAGAAAGAACCATTTGTTTGACTGCAAGAGGGAGCTGTTGGGGGGGGGCGGAAGATACACCTTAAACTTAAAAAAAAAAGGAAGGGGATGGATGGGTTGAGGCGGAAGAAGGTGGGAGGGTGGGACTGGAGGGGGGAGGAGGGAGGGGATTGCAATTGAGATATAACTTGAAGAAATAAAAAAATAAAGTAAAAAAAAAAGAATATGCATTCACTACTTTGGGACCATGTGCCCTTTGGTCCAGTGTACCAAAGGTGCTCAGTAAGTGTTGAATACATGAATGGTTAGAGCTGTGTGACCAGATCAAAGGCCATAATTCCCTTCATGCCTACTGAGACCTAGACAACATTATATTAAGCCACAGAAATAAACCACAAAGGACTATGTGGTGTATAGTTCCATTTATATGAACCATTCCCAATAGACAAATGTACAGAGACAAAAGAAATCCCTAGAAATGGGATCAGGACTGAGGAAAGAGAGCGAGGGGGATTTTCAAGGGAGTGATTTAGGTGCCCTAAGATTGATGATGGTGATAGTGTCGCATACTGTGAATATACCAGAAGCTATTAAATTGTAGACTTGAAATAGGCAAATTGCTTGGTATGTGAATTACATATCAATGAAGTAAAGGAAGAGAGGATTGACTAAGAGAGTTGGTATAGGGAGCCAGGGTTGGCTTGGCCTGCTTCTCCCAGAGCCACTTGTGACTGTCACTGAGAGTTGCAGCGTTCTTATTTCATCCCTACTTCTGACCAAGATCTGCCTTAAATCACTGGTGAGGAATGTGCCCTTAAACAAGTCTCACCTGCCTCAGGTATGCTACGTCTCCACACAGACTAACAATGGCTCCTGCTTTATTGATCCTTAGATACCTTCTGGGTGTTGATTTACTTAGAACTTTGCTGCTAGAGCCAGGAAGCCCCATTTCCTAGCCCAAGACTCTCAACAACCCAAATATCCCCATTATAAATGTCACCCATGATAAATTGGAGTTTAGTGTTCCATAGGAAATGGTACAACCCTATATCTGGACTGGAGGAAAGCAAGACCAGGCAAAGCTGCTCTCAGCCAGGCGCCTTAGGCTGGGGAGGAGGAGGGCAGGAATAAAGGCTGACTTTCTTAAAGCCCCCATGCCATGCTGGAGTCTGTACCTACCACAGGATGGAAACATCAGAGGGAAGTAAGTGACTTCACAATGAGTTAGAGATGCAGAGAAAAGATATTCTTTTTCCTTCGTGGAGAGAATACCTTTCCCACTGAGCCAATGCAGGACCCACAGGGGCCTGTGGGAATGACCTGGGGTCCTAGAACTCAGGAAGGAAGCCAGTAGACTCAGGGTCTGCCCACAACATCCAATGGTTATCAGGTAAAGTAGGGCAGGAGAGAGGAGACATCATTTAAAGAAATCCATTAGAAGAAATATGTACCACAGAGGAAAAAAAAAAACAAACAAAACATAGTAATGGTTTTTGTTCAACCAGAAGTGGCTTCAAGCTGCCTGCTTTCCCTGATTGCCAACCCATGGGCTGAGGGACAGACTATCCTCTTTGGGGAGGATTTTGGAACCCAGGAAGTGCAGGGAAAGCATTGGCCTATCTTCTGGGTATTCCTCACTCAGGTTCCTTCCTGGGACATCTCAGGGGAGGCCAAGCCCCTTTCAGGTCCTCCACTCTCCAGAAGGAAGCCAATCAAGTCTGAATGTGGTGCCCCTTCCTTCAGCTCTGACTTCCAAGGAACTGCATGATCAAACTCTTGATTTCTTAGGAATAACTCTGGCTAAGTAGTTTTCAAAATCCTCATGCATCTACTCTCTGCGCAGATTCACAGAACAGTAAGATGGAAGACAGAGGTAAACAGCAACAAGATAGTGGGAGGGAGGGCTGGAGGGATGGCTCAGAGGTTAAGAGCACTGACTGCTCTTCCAGAGGTCCTGAGTTCAATTCCCAGCAACCACATGGTGGCTCATAACCATCTATAATTAGATCTGGTGCCCTCTTCTGACCTGTAGGGATACATGCAGATAGAACACTGTATACATAATAAATAAATCTTTAAAAAAAAAAGATAATGGGAGGGAAACTGAAGCTCAGAATTGCTTTGCTACTGAAGTCCATTCGAAAACCCTCCAAAACATCTGCAGAAGTCACATACAGAAGGGTACAGTGAGCAACTTCTCAGGATTCACCAGCGCCGAGGCCACTGCCCAGGCCACTCTGGAGGCAATGAGAACTCCTAGATATCCTCTCTGTTCAGTCTGTGTTCTCAGTCCTTTTGGCCTTTAGCAACTTTACAAAAAGTCTGAGTGCTACTCATGAGCTATATACTCAGTGGTCTTAAAGTGTCCACTGAAGCCGTTGGCCTCCCAAAGCCAGTGGCCCACTATCACATATGCTGAGGACCAGCTGCATGGAAGGAAAACTGAGCCCAACTATAGCATGCCCTGGTATTCTAGGGACACCTCTCTCCACCAAGAAGAAAGCCTTGACATTTCTTGGAAAACACGTGCTTCTTTTAATTTGCCACTTTTGATATTAATATGCATACAGAGACATAGTTCTCCACTTAAGAAGAGTACCCAGCTGTGACAGTGAATGAGGACTGACCCTCAGCTCCTAAGGTGGGGACTCAGAGGAAGGGCGGGGGAGGGGTGACCTGTCCTGCTGTTGCATCATTATCTCCAGACTACAAAATCTGTGTCCAGCTTTGTAAGATGTTCTTATTTTGAAAAACAAAAACAAAAAAACCCTGGAGGAATGTCCTTGAGAACTACACTTTCCCCTTTCCTAACTTGAGAAAGGCATGGAGATCTTCATGGAAACCAGCAGTGAAAAAATGCACTAGTGATCAAGTGTGGCTCTTAAGCTGAGACATCTATCTTAAGCTAAGATATTACACCAACTGTGACTATCTTCCTCCAAAGCTTCCACAGGGTCCAAGACAGATACTTCCTTTGTCTCCAGGAAGAGCACAGGGGACCCTCAAACTTTTCTTTCTGACAACACTAAAGGGTAGCCACCATCTCATCTTCTCACATGCTCAGCTACTCCAAGGGCCAACCACAGACAGAATTTTTCCCTAATGAAATGAAAATAGATTAATTGATCAGATTAATATTTCTCCCCATCCCATTCTTGGCTTAATTATAAGAAGGAAATAAAAAGCCCAATCCCCTCAAACCAGGGATGACTACATAGATTCTGTTCAAATGCCCTGACCCATTCAGTTGGCAGCATGTGTTTCTGGGCAAACATCAGTAGAGGGTTTTTTGGGGCATTCAGCCATAGTCTCTGAGTCCCAACTTCAGGAGCTGATACCCTCACAGCACAGGCTGTGCACCTGAGTAATCCCGGTAACATTGTATCAAGCCATCCAGGGTGAAATGTACACTCATCTGGAGAAAATAACTTCCTGAGTTTTCTGGAGAAGCCTTGCTAAGCTTGAAATTGGTAGTCTTTTCCTGAATCCCTGTAATCTCTAGGAATTTAGGGGTCAAGTCTGGAAGTGCCATGCATATTACAAATCCTGTGGCATGTAGTCACATATCAGATGGGTGCTGGGGAGACCACTGACATACATGAACAAATACCTTGCCTTCCTCCTTTGGTCTGTTCCACATGACACCCAGAGTGATACAGTAAAACCCCAAAGATCTCTTTGGCTCTGCAGTAGCTCCCTCCTTCTCCGATGAAGACCAGCATCCTTCAAATGATCTTCAAGTTCTAGGACCCTTCCCCCATTTCATCCTCTCTTGTCTCCCATCTGTGCCCTCATCCCATGATCTCTACCTCCTGTGTAAGTTCGGTTAACCATGATTCCTCAAGCACACAGACAGATCCTACCTCAGGCCTTTACACTTGCCAAGTCTTCACCTGGAACTTGTTCTCTAGCAGGACATCACCCTGAGGGCTTCCATTATCTTCACTCACCTGGGGAGCTCCTGTCCCTCCCACCCAACCATCTCTCACTCTCCTTAGTCCTCATCACCATCTGGCATGCCTTGCTTTTAAGTATATATTCCTTATCTGTTCCCTGACAGGCCATCACTTCTCTGAGAGCAAGAAACCAGTTTCTATGCTTGGCTCTCAACAAATACTGAAATTACTACTCCTTTGAAATTAATACAGAATAAGGAAGTAGGGTAGTTATCTTGTACTATATGGCTAAAATCCAATTATAAGTGAGTAGATGCCATGTGCATCTTTCTGAGTCTGGATTAGCTCACTCAGGATGAGCTTCTCTAGTTCCATACATTTGGCTGCAAATTGCATGATTTTGTTGTTTCTGATGGCTGAGTAGTATTCCATTGTATAGATGTACCACAGTTTTTTTTTTTAATCCATTCCTTGGTTGAGGGACATCTGGGTTGTTTCCAGTTTCTAGCTATTACAAATAAGGCTGCTATGAACATAGATGAGGATATGTCCTTGTGGTTTGGTGAGGAATCACATAGGTGGATACCCAGAAGTGGTATGGCTGGGTCTTGAGGTAGGGCTATTCCAAGTTTTCTAAGATATCACCAGACTGATTTCCATAGTGGTTGTACAAGTTTGCACTCCCACCAGCAATGAAGGAGTGTTCCCCTTTCTCCACAACCTCCCAGCATGTGCTGTCATTTCAGTTTTTGATCTTAGCCATTCTTATGGAATCTCAGAGTTGTCTTGAGTTGCATTTCTCTGATGATTAAGGATATAGAGCATTTCTTCAAATGTCTCACTGCCATTAGAGATTCCTCCTTTGTGAATTCTCGGTTAAGCTCTGTTTCCCATTTTTTGATTGGATTATTTGGTTTCTTGGTGTTTAATTTCTTGAGTTCTTTATAAATTTTGGATATTAGCCCTCTGTTGGAAGTGGAGATGGTAAAGATCTTTTCCCAATCTGTAGGTTGTTGTAGTACACAAAAAAAAGATCAGGAAAGGAACATAGACTTTGTTACCTATCAATGGGACAATTTGCCTTAGGGTGCTACCATGTGGGCCCCCAGTGCAAGAGGAAGCTCTTAGCCCTCATATGACTGTTGAAGTGAGAGGGGCTGATATGTAGGCACACTACACATTGGAGGAGTGGGATGGGTGGGAGAGGGAGAAGAGGGTGGGAGGGTGGAACCAGGAGGGGTGGAAAGAGGACACTGTGATGGAGATGTAACTTGATGTAATAAATAAACATTATAATAATAATAAAAGAAAAAACTTTAAGTTGTTTAGGAATTAAAAGGATGTTCTAGGTCTAAGAAGATGTTTTTAAGTTGATGATGCCAGTTAGGATGGAACATGAATTAGGTATAGAATTTTAAACTCATGGAGATAGATAATAAAATATTAACATCAGTTGCCAAATATGTATGAACTGGACATTGCTAAAGTATGTTATTCCTTATAATTTTCATAATTGTGGCCTAATCATTCAAAAAAAGAATTAAGAGTTCTGGGAGAAGGGGAAGGGTGGGAAGGTGGGGCCAGGAGGGCTGGACAGAGAGGACTGTGATGGAGATGAAACTTGAAGTAATAAATAAACATTAAAAAAAACAGAATAAGGAAATACAGGTGTCATGGCTGATCTTGATTGTCAAATTCATCATAGGGGGCTGTGAGATGGCTCACTGGATGAAGTCACATGCCTCCAAACCTGAGGACCTGACTTTTCCATCCACATGGTAGGACAGACTCCTGCAAGCTTTCCTCTGACCTCACACATGGCCCATGACATGGGCACACACAAATATGTGTACACACACACACACACACACACACACACACACACACACACACAGTCATAAAGAAAGAAAAGAAAAAGAGAATTGCCAACCTCTGGGTATGTATATGAAGGAGTTTCTAGATTAGGGTAATTGAGTTGGGAGGAGCCACCCTAAATATAACCCCCACCATTGTATGGGCTGAGTCTCACAACATATAAAAGGGACAGTGAGCGGAGGGGAAGCCTACATCTCTTTCTGCCTGTTGACAGAGGATACAGCATGACTGACTGCTTCCAGATCTCATCAACGTGACTTCCCTGTGATGATAAGCTGCATCCTCAAACTGTGAGTCAGAATAAAACTCTCCTTTCTTAATTTGTTTATATTTTATCAGGATATTTTGTCACAGCAACATGAAAGTAACTGATACAGTATGTACCTGCCACCATAACTCCTACGATGATTCCAGGAGGGGAAGTTGATTCCCCTTCTCAGCGCTCCATGGTGGCCTAGGCAGTTCACTCTTCATCCTTAAGCATAGCTACACTCTGTAAAATGGATGCAGTGATACCTCCCTTTTCTTTTTTTATCTCACAGGAGCCTGAGATAAAACATCGATGTGTCATATTAGAGCTAACAGGATGGGTTTGTCAACCTCAGTACAATGGGCTCCCAGGGCAGTTCACCCTTGGTTGCAGGCTGTGTTATGCTTGCAGGATGCTGAACAGCAGCCTAGTACCACTGTTCAAGACCAGTACCAAGCCCTGGATTCTGAGAGTCCAAAAGGTCCATGAACACTGCTATGTGTCCTTATAACAGGGCTAGACTTGTCCCTAGTTGAGGGTGATTGCTCTATGGGAATATGTACTTGCAGTAAAAACTACAGCCGTCACCATTTTGAGCCATTAGTTGGTCTATTGTTACTAAAATTCAAATTTCACATTGATTACATTTTAGATTGCCTTGAGATGAGTGTGAAGTCCAGGTCATGGCTCTAAGGTGTACCCAGATGTCTCTGGCTCCCTCAGATCACTTGTCCTTTCCTCTACCTGAGGGGCAGTAAAACACTTTCATAGTTTACATCTCAGTATCAGAGTCATCAGAGTGGTTCTGAAACAGAGCAGGCTCTGGTCAGCATGCTGAAGAAAGTTTGGTAGAAGACACTGATCAGGACATGCTTCCTTTTGGTACTGAAGTCCATTTGGAAACCCTCCAACATGTGTGCAGGAGGCAGCTATGGGTTTGTGTTTGCAGTCAGCTTTGTAGGGGCAGGTACTTATGAAAGAAACATGCTACAGACCCCTATCTCTGAACGTATGTCCAGCTCAATGTAACACTTGCATCCCACAGATAAAGCAGTGCGTTCAAATGTGTGAAAAGGCATGATACCTGTTTATACTCTCCAATAATTGCTTAGATCTTTCAACAAATACCTACCGGTTGGGCAGTGCAGTCTGGGATCTACAGAAGGCCACTCTACCTTTCCAGTTAGAAACAGAATGCTCTGTTTCTGGCTCGCACCTCCGTAGATAAACAGGCCATTCCCAGTTCAGCTCTTCATTCACACTGAGTACTTTTTCCAGATGCTGGTCTGGGTGTGAGTCCTGGGAACCAGGGAAATAACAGCCCTTGCATGGTCTGAGAAGTCTGTTTTATTGCCCAGCTTCTTAAACTGTGGGTCATTCTCCTGAATCGGACCATATAAGTAAATCCAGGGTGGTGAAACGTCTGGCAACAGTGAGAGCTTTCTGAGTACACAGTAACCAAAAATTACCTCAAAATCAAAGTCCAAGGTGTGCCTGGACTCAGCGCTTGCCCGTGTCATATCACATGACTGCCTTGGTTCAGAACAAACCACACACACACAGGGTCTCCAAACACTGAATGAAACACCTTGGCTCAGAATGGAAACTATTCTCTGTGATGAACTACAATGGTTCTACGATACAAAGCATTGTACTCTTAGAAAAACTTGGTTTAATAATGGAAAGCAAAGACAAAACTCTCTCAAGATCAAACCTTTTGATTGTATTGTGTTTGAGGTTTGACTTTAGAAATTGCTGTTTGAGAGGGTTGGAGTGATGGCTCAGGAGCTGAGAACATTTCCTGTTCCCAGCATCCATGTTGGAAAGCTCCTAACTTCCTGTAGCTCCATCCCCAAGGTATCCATGTGCCTCTTCAGGCCTTCATGGGTACTAAGATATACATGGCATGCATTTACACAGACATATGCACATAAAAATAAAAATAGTAAAATAAAAAGATATTGTTGACTTGAGATTCATAGAAGAAATAATTAAATGAACTGTTTTGAGAGTAGAACAGTTTCCAACAACTTCTGAGATGACCCTAAACATGTTTCTGCCATCTTCTCTACCCATGTGACTGAAGCGGCATTGTGAGTGCTGATGATATAAAATCAAAGCATTCGTCAACTCTGACAGGTGCCAAAGACACATTGCCCTGCAATGTCAAATGTCCAATCTAGATTTAATCATTATGTAAAAATAAACAAACGTATCCAAGTCAGTATGCAAATTTCTTTTTGTCTTTAATAAATGGTAAAAGTAAATGCATGCCAAATAATTGATTTAAAATAAATTTCTTTATGACTTCACATATGTGCATACACTGGGGTCATGTAGAAGCTCTTAAGTATAAACCAGTGACAGTAAAAATATTTTGAGGATCCCTGTTCTAGTTTCCTATGAATATAGAGAAGCCCTGGAAGTCCTGGAGGTTTCCCCACCAGAAAAAGAACTGCCTACTGTGGCCCTCAGTGTTCCTCTCTGCTAGACTCTAGAGCATTACCGTGACAAAACACTTGACAAAAATAAAGTTTAGGAGGAAGAGATTTTGGTTCAGGGTTTCAGAGGGGTTTCACCTCATCATGGTGTTGGGAAGGCACTGTAGAGTTCCTAGTAGTGGAATATATGTGGTGGATCTTCCTCTATGCTGGTGGAGCAGGAAGCAGAGAGCTGGACCAGGAACAGGAACAAGGGTAACATTGAAAGGACAGACCCCATCTCCTAAAGGCTCCATAGCCTTCAAAATATCATCAGTAGCTGCGGACCAGATGTTCAAAACATGAGATGTTGGTGATATTTCAGAGTCGGCAGTTAAGCTGGTTCACACTGCATTTCGCATGTAGCTGGGGGCTTCTGGAACCTTCCCATGGTTGGCCTGGGCTGCAGCGGCCAAGAGAGTGGCTCAGACCTCAGGCTGACAACTATAAGGCATTCTCTGCCTGAACTAATTCCAGCAACAGTGAACCAAGATAAAGCTTCTCTCAAAAGCCTGGAGCCTTCTGAGGTCACATATTAATTCTGTAAACAATTATGGAGCAACTACTTAACATTTGCAAAGTGAGCCAGAACATTCACGAAGCAAGCAAAATAAAGTCTCTAGTACGGTAGGAACAGAAAGACAGAGAAAATAGCAAAACCCACAGTGTGTCAGAAGGTGACAGGTATATTAAGGACATCACATCTCTAAATGGGGATCATTCACATGCTTTAAGCACATGAGATGGGAGGGCATCTCCAATATGGACAGACTTAACCAAGATTTGACTGGGGGGTGTCCACTGAGAAGGAGCAAGCCATAAGGATGTCTGGTGGAAGAATATTCCTGACAGAAAGAATAGGGAGTGCAGATGTCTTAGGCAAGAGCACATCTGCCTAGTGTGTTTGCAGGACAGCATTAAGTCTGGCCAGCAGAAGTACGAAAAGGCTTGGGAAGCACCAATGTCAATTTGCAGGTGCTTAGAAGCATTGTGGGATTGGTCCTCTGCCAGCAACTCCTATCTTCCAGTCCTGCTCTAGCTGCTCTAGGAGACCTGGAGGCCAGTGTCACCATGGCAGCGGGCTGGAAACCTCCCTTTGCTACAGGCTGTCTCATGTTTCATCTAGATGGAAAAGCCCACCTTCCTGTCCAGAGCTCTTCCCCTCTGCCATAATGTTGTGTGCTCAGAACTCTGGAGAGCCTTACTGCTTATGTCTAAAAGGGACAACTTGAGAATTTAGAAATCCCTCTTCTTCGGCTTCCTCTCTGCTCGTTGACGAGTTTCATCACCTGAACTAGAAAATTTTGCCATGTCTTGAGGATGTTGCCCAGTGCCCCATAGTCAGCGTGAAATATCAGCCGCAGATGGAACTTCATCCCTCTCTCTGCCCTTCAGTAAGGATTCTGCAGCCTCATCCTGATGAAAGTCTAGATTCAGCATCTCTAGAGCCTCTGCAAAATTAGCTTGGAGACTCAACATTGGTCAGGGAACTGTGTTCAGCAAGCATCAGTGTAAGTCTTCTTTGGGGTGGCAGGCTTTGGGTGTGGCTTCATAAATAGAAGACAGCTAGAAATTGAGACATGAGAAGCAAATGAAGATATTACCCACATTTCGAGAAAAGTCTACAAGATCCATTTTGAATCTTAAAAAAACTTTTGTCCTCTTTTCCTTCATGGGGCTGAAGAGATGGCTCAGCGGTTAAGACCACTGACTGCTCTTCCAGAGGACCTGGGTTCGAATGCCAACACCCATATGGCAACTCACAAATCTCTGTAACTCCAAGATCTGATACCCTCACACAGACATACATGTAGGCAGAATACCAGTGCACATAAAATAAAAATAAATAAATCTTTTTTTTAAATGTTCCTCTTTTCCTTCATGATCTAAAATGCAGTTTATTCCTAGAATTTAGTGTTAGATAGAATAAAAAGTTCAGGTGAGAAACAGATTTACAAATCCCTAGGGATTGCTAGCCAGGTAATGTAGCCTGCCAGGCAACTCTGGGTCAGTAAGAGATCCTGTCTCAAAAAAGAAGAGTAGACAGATAGGGCCTGAGGCATGACACCTAAGTAGGTCCTCTGACTCCTACATGAATGCATACCAACTTTCATGTACACACATACACATGCACACACATGCACACTCACATATATGTATACACACACAGAGAGAGAAAGAGAGAGAGATAGCATTACCACAGAAACCATGGAAGGTGAGTTTGCATCACAGCTAAGAAGCCTAAGTATTTTATAAGCAAACCTTATCAGTTGAGACATCATTTTTCTATTTTACTGGACAATAACCAAGTCTGTTCATCATTCTGCCGAGGCTATGTGCGTGTACTTAAAGGTCAGTCTGGAAGAAACTCAGCCACTCACTCCATTCACGCAGAGTGTGAAAAACACACAAAGAATCATCTCCAACAGAAAGAAGAACGTAGACTGTGATGGGGTGAAAGTTGTTCCTGATGAGAAAGAATGGAGAGTAGAAACCTGGAGCCAGGCTGTGTCACTGGGGAGATGAGCTTGGCCTTTCTGCCTCCAATATCGCCTCAGAAATAATAAAATGTGCCCAGTACTATTCCTTCCACAGGGTACTTTGTGGGAGGTCACTGGCCCTGTCTCACAGGACAGGGAGCTGCTCCATCCATAACTGACAGCGATCCCTGTCCCCTAGCAGCCACAGTCAGCCTCTGGGAGCCCTGTCTCCAGGCAGGTACGAGTAATTAGGTGTTTAGATTCAAATCAACATTTTAAAACAGCCTCAGGGGAGTTTTCATACCCTGGGAGACCCAGCAGTCGGCTGGCTGTAAAATCCTCTGAGATGACCACACTTGTACCGCCAACAGTTTTAACAAGAACTTCAGTTTCCTCACCTCACTGCACCCTCTGCTTATATAGGAATATTAACGATTTGCTAATCCATCAGATTCAGGTTAGATAAAATTTACTAGAAAGGAAACCACTGAGCATTCAGTTTGAAAATATCAGTCATGAGTGAGAGCTAGAGACAGAAAGATTTCCAGAGAGAAGCCAAAGAATGTGACCACCACCTCCTTAGGAAGCCTGGGGTATGTGTGTGGGGGAGCTGTCATGGAGGGGGCAGAAAGTGCCAGAGAGAGTTAGGGGTGCGAGCCCAGCTCATCTCAGGCATGGGATCGATTCCCTCTCCCTGGGATTTGGGTCCACTCTGCCCGGCACTGTCCTCTCTTTCTTTGATGCTGTGTCCTGCAAATGTTCACAAATACCTTGCAAGTTTCCAAACATATGATGGTTCCTTAAAAATAATATGAGGTAGAGTTGTCATACAATCCTGTAATTCCACATCCAGACAAATCACAAAGAACTCAAGGACTTGAACAAACACTGATAAGACATTGTTCTCTGAAGTTCTATTCATAATAACGGAAAGGTGAAAATAACCAAATATCCATCGATAGGAGATGAATTGTGACTTATAAACAAGAAAATGGGACCTGAGGGCAGAGCTCGATATGCTCAGCACCTGGATTCCATCCCTACCCCCATGATAAAAATACTAATAATAAGCAGGAATATTACTCAGCCTTATACGAAAAGAAGCAACAGCATACAGTCCAGCATGGATTGAGTTTGAAGGCAGCACAATTTCACTTATATGTGGTACCAGAAGTAGTCAAGTTTATGGCTGTAGACTGCAGAGGCTGGGGAGGAAGAGGGCTATGTTATTATTTAATGGGTACAGAGCTGATATTGGGAATTAAGAAGTATTACTGGAGGTGGAGGGCGGTGATGGTTAAAAAAAATGGAATACACTGAAATAGACACTGAAAAGCATGGAGTAGTGAAAGTTATGTGTATCTTACCACCATAAGAAGAAAGGAGGTGTGTTCACAGTGAGTCATGGGTAGAAAATAGATGGCATTTTCACTCTTCAGCCAGATGTTCAGGCGTCACATTGACATAGCCACAATGCAGTGATGGAGAATTGGGGAATTGAAGCCAGGACTCAGAGTCTCAAGTGACTACCATAATTACAGCATTTCATTTCCTGCATATAAAGCAAGCTGAGTTCAGGACTAAAATCAATATTCCAGTGAGCTGTGATTAATTGCTTCTCCCGTGTTTAAATGGCCCTCTGCTTTACCTTGGCTATTGTTCTGCACAAATAATTAGGATGGCTTCCACTGCCAAGGTCATTCTTGTGCATGCTCTGGGTAAAGGGAAAAACAAGGGGCCATTTCTGTTCAGTGTCTAGGAGACAGACTCGTGGCCTTCCAACCCCCAGTACATAATGAGCATATATCTTCCTCCCTTATCCATCCACACCCCTTGTTCTTCTCACTGATTCTGTGATGTGTGTACTATTTCTGTTCCTTTATTCATGAATCTCAGCAAGGCTTAAGTGTTCTCCCACAGCTGCCCAGCTGGCATCACTCCTGCTCTGCTGGTCGCACCCCTCATGGTATTCTGCCCTCTGCTTGGTGACAGGAAGCAGAAACTGTGGCTGTCCCTAAATCTGAGTCGTTCATTTCTGTATATTTTTTTCATTCTTGTAAAAAACACTTGTTTTGCCGGGTGTGGTGGCGCACGCCTTTAATCCCAGCACTCGGGAGGCAGAGGCAGGCGGATCTCTGTGAGTTCGAGGCCAGCCTGGTCTACAAAGCGAGTCCAGGATAGCCAGGGCTGTTACACAGAGAAACCCTGTCTCCGAAAACCAAAAAAAAAAAAAAAACCACTTGTTTTTCACTTCCTATGTTCCGTACACAATGACAGCCTCTGTGGAGATGGGCTTCAAACACACTGATGCTGTTTCTAAAGAATCTAAGTGCCCCTGACCAGGAGATTCAAGTAAGAAGCTGTGGTTTTGTTGCTCCAGCAGAGGCTAGCAGAAGTGTGAAGGGCCACAGTGTGGTGATCCAGGCCACTATGCCCACAAGATAAGGGTGAGAAGGAGAGGAAAGGCAGCAAGTGAATAACATCCATCCAGTCACAGTGAAAACACCCAGAAGTCTTCAGGCGTGGTACATGCATGACAGTGGGGCCAGGGACACCCCAGGGCTTGAGTTTCCTCCTAAGGAAAACAATGGCTAAGGAGGAGAAGAGCAGAAACAAAACATGTGCTTCGAAAGGTCACTATGAAACTTCCCTGGAGGTTGGAGGGTGGGGTGAGGGTCAAACATGGAGGGAAAAGAGACATTCATCTCTAAGGCTGCCTTAGCCAATCACTGCTGCAGAGTGGCTAAAAGCATCATCATGTATTCTTTGGCAGTTATAGGAGGAGAGAATCCAGTGTTGGAGTCCTGTTCTCTTGGTGGATTCCGGAGGGAAATCTGTCCCCAGCCTTTCTCTGAGCTTCTGGTGTTACCCTCAGTGCTGCTAACTCGGTATCTTCCCTCCCTTGCCTACACATTACAACTTGCTCCCACCTGCAAAGACTGAATTTCTAAATGAGGTCACACTCAGGATTGGGAGTTGAATGATTCCCTTCAAAAGACATAACCAATTTAAAACAGACAAGCTGGATCAGTTGACTGAGAAGCCATGAGGACCCAGCCAACAGCACAGATGAGGGGCAAGGCAGTGACCACGAGGGCAGCCTGGCTGGGGCTGGTGGAGGTGATGATGGGCAGAGGTGGGGCATAGGGAGGGCACTCTGTCTTTCAAACTTGAAGAAAAAGTGTTGCCAGAAGTAATGCCAATTCCCCCACAAAGTTGTAACTGTTGTCTACAATGCAGGATGCCAATTTTTCTTGTGACAGTAAAATCATGCAAGTCTGGTTTACAGTTCTCTCCGGCCTCATCATCCACATCTTTGCTCTCCCTGGCAGTGTGTACATGCACACAGACTAGAAAGTGATTAATTCCATTTGCCCACACATTCATAATGAATACATCAGGATTGGTGTGTTCCTACAGGGCAGTCCTTGTCCAGTCCATTGCTGAGCCTACCTGTTGAAAAGTTATAGGTGGAGAGTCGTGCTGTGTTGGAATAGGTATGATCCTACCCATGATGCATCTCTACCCATCCAACTCTTTGCCCCTCATTCTCCTACATGTCATCCTGAGGATAAGAATGGAGAACCCGCCTCTCCGCTTCCATAGTGTGTTGAGTCTAATTTGCATGCAGCAATGATGCTTTACATTTAATGTGCATTGTATATTCCACACCACAGAATGACTGCAGAAGGCAAAGTCCATCGTTCACTCTGGTTTCTACCTCCCAGACCCTAGTGGACCTCATTTTGAGTAGAGGTGCTCAAGGAATATTTGCTGCTGAGAGACAGTGCACGCCTATGATCTCAGGATTCAGGAAGTTGAGACAGGAGGAATGTGAATTCAAAGCCCCTGGGCTACATAGTGAAAATCTGTTCCCCCACCCAAAAGTATCCATTGTATAGAAGCACTTTTAGTAGAACCACTAGAGTCAGAATAGGAGTGGACTCCAGAGCCTGTGAGGCAGACCTGCACATGCATGTGGATGTAATATGAGCATCTTTGTTAACCTCCTTCAGATTCACCTGAAAATGGGGATCACACAGTAGGACTGCTATGATGTTTTCATGGGGTCATATTTGGACAGCATCCAGCACATTTTGGGTTCTGCACAAGCTTAAAAATCATAGTCATCCCTTAGAAGCTGTAAGTCCCTTCTGATAGACACCCCTGATAAGAACAGACTGAGGGGGTGAGTATACATAGTCCTAATCTTCCCACTAGTGTCTTTCTCCATGGTCACCCCAAAATTATAGCATAATGAGAAATATGGGCAGAGTTCATTTTGACCTTATGAGCCGAGTGTTGAGTAATCATGAGACACTACAGCGTCATCAAGGACTCCTCCAGAAAGAAATTAGAACCAAACATATTCCAATAGAATATGTGCTATACTGTTCACAGGCATGTTCCACAGCCCAGCTTTGCTCTCAAGGATGAGCCTGGCTCCATCTTACAGTCTGTATAAACCAGGACAAGTGCATTGGCCTCCCTTAACTCTCTGTTGTGGTAAGAGTTTTGTTTATTAAAAAAAAACAGTTATGAGAATGTTTTTGTTTAATCTCAGGTATGAGGCTGCTTCAGTTAAGACCACAGGTGTAAACTATTAACTGTACCTCCTGAGCTAGTTAGCCATTGGAGCAAGTTTAATTCTGAGGACTTGAGAGAGTGATAAAAAGCCAGAGCTCCAAGGAGAAGAGAGGTGCTGCAAAAAAGAAAGAGGTTGCTGCTCTCCCTTCTGCTAGTTCTTCCTATTGCTGTTTCCTTCCCTCCCTACTGCTGGTTCTTCCTGTTGCTATTTCCTGGCTTGCTGGTTTGCTGGACTTCTGGATATTGTGACTACTGAGATTTGGTATTGCCCCCAAAGAACCCTAATCAGCAGGAAGTAGCTCAGAGAGAACTCCGTCCTTTTCCCCTTTAATCTTCTTTCTGTCTCACCTAGTGTTGGAGGATTGGAAGAAACAAGGCTTGGAAGGGAGGTAAAGGTATTAAGTATAGTAAAATAATTAGAGTGATTAATAAAACAAAAATAATAAAAGCCACCATGTTACACTCTGTGTCATATGGATTGCTGGAAGAATTGCAAATAATCCCTGTGGACAGATCAACCCAGTGGGTGAAGCACAACACTGCCTAAAGCCTACCTAGGTGTTTTTCTGTCATCACCAAGAAGGTGGCAGGGTTGAAGACAGGTGCTGAAGCACCACATTGACAAGTCATTTGTGTCATATAGCCTCAGCCTCCTTCCAACACCAGAGGAGATCCCAAAGCCTAGGAGAGAGTGCTGTGAGCTGATGTTGCTTGGAAAGCACTGACCCCTTAGATTCTCCTTCCAGGAAACTCCCTTGGGCCCTGACAGAAGGCCCTGTAGGAGGCAGTCATTCTGCTATCAGAGAAGGAAAACCTATATGTCACAGGAGGGTTTGGAAAAGAAGCACCAAGTTATCCTAACCAACAGACCTGCTGTATTCAGAAGAGGAACATCTTCTGAAGCGTTTGTGGGGTCTTGTGAAATAACTCGGGTTGTTCAGTCAAAAGGTCCAAATTTTAATTCACATAAACACTGCTCTAGGCCTAGGGACCATGTAGCCCTATTGCCATGGACTGAAGGTTAGGGGGAATGCAGCTTCTCATGCTTGGGCACTGTGGCTGAATGAGTTTGATTAGCCCCTTCCCAGTGCTGGAACCAGATGTCTTCCCTATAAAGAATGGGCTGAAGAACTTGACATCTTGGGCTGGATTCTTTCCAAAAAGCATTTTGCAACATTTGGCTTTCAAATTCCTAAGCCTTCCTTCATCTGCATTCTAATTTTCAAAAGAAGTGTGGGAACTAGAATTTGGGTGAAGCACACTCTGAGATAGTGTTCTGTGTCTTTTCCTAGACTTAAGTAAGGCTGTACCACAAAAGCTCCCAGCAAACATAGTGGAAATACTTAACCTCGGGACTCTCCTTTGGGATGGGACCTGGGAACATCTGAAATTTAACAAGCTCTGTAGGTGATTTTTTTTATGATTACACCATAATTAGCCTAAGCAGCCTGAAGATATAACCTCATAAAACAGCTGCTGAAAAACGAATGTGATTCTGCTCTTAAAAGGCATGACTTCAAGCCAAGGTCACTGCTGGGGAACTGAAGCCAAGACTCCAGGTGCATATGCTGATGACCACCAGCCTTCTCCCATGGAGCCTCTGGGTGTTTTTAAACCTCAGAGGCTAAGATGGTATTTGGACTTTGGCATCTACAGGGTAAGCCCTGTGACTTGAGGTCTTGCACCAACATTTTTTTTTTTTTGGTTTTTCGAGACAGGGTTTCTCTGAATATCTCTGGCTGTCCTGGACTTGCTTTGTAGACCAGGCTGGCCTCGAACTCACAAAGATCCGCCTGCCTCTGCCTCCCAAGTGCTGGGATTAAAGGCGTGCGCCACCACCGCCCGGCCGCACCAACATTTTTTTAATGGGACATGCTGATCTGACTTCTTTTTTCTTTTCTTTTCTTTTTTTTTAAAGATTTATTTTATTTATTTATTTTATGTATATGAGTGCTCTATCTATATATACACCTGCAGCCAGAAGAGGGGATCAGATAACATTGTAGATGGTTGTGAGCCACCATGTGGTTGCTGGGAATTGAACTCAGGACCTCTGAAAGAACAGTCAGTGCTCTTAACCACTGAGCCATCTCTCCAGCCCTTGATCTGACTTCTTATCTACTGTGCAGCCCAGACATTCCTTGTTTGGGGCTATGGCGTGCACTTTGGGGTATTTTGCAGGAGAAATAACCACTGCAATCCTGCAGTGTCCACAGGCAGGTGGCCAACAGGGATCTGGGATCCAGCTACACTCTGTGATTGGAGCCCAGAGAAACCCCAACTGCCTGCCATAGAAAAACTTTTGCTCATGGCCACCCAGAAACAGAATATTGGAGGAATGTTTCCCCGGGGGTTCCCAGGTGGACAGAGGGCAGATGCTCAAGCTTTATTGGCCTCCCTTAGTGGCCCCTAGGATCTATCAGAGGTAAATGTGCAGCCAGCCCTTGTTACAGATGTTAGATATAGCATGGTCCCAAGGGTCCCAGCATTGGAGATTTGACCTTCAGTGTAACAATGTTAATTAATCAATAGTAGGAATTTTTAAGAAGTGGAAGCTACTGCAGAATGATTATGGCATTAGGGGCATTGCTTTGGAGGGTTTGGGTAATTGTTGCAGACCCTAGTGAGTTTCCCAAGAGTGAGTTGTTAGACACCAGGGAGTCTGGCATGTCTGCACTCTGGCTTCCTGTTTCACTGGCTCATCATCCCTCACCTGGGCAGTTTGATGTCATCAGCACACAGTTTCACCAGATGCTCCCAGCATGACATTAGGCATTCTCTCTCTCTCATCTATCTATCTATCTCTATCTCTATCTCTCGTGTGTGTGTGTGTGTGTGTGTGTGTGTGTGTGTGTGTGTGTGTACGCACAGCATGGAATGTTAAGACCAGCACAGGCCAGCAGGTCCCCTGCTCTCTCCCTTTGAGACAATGATCCAGAACCAGGCTGGTGCCCAGCAAATCTCAGTGGTTGGTCCTCATGTCCCTGCCTTCCACGGTTTTGGTGTTAAGAGCACATTTCTATCTCCAGCCTGTCCATGGTGCTAGGACCCAAAGTTGGGTCTTCATGCTTGTACAACCACTGCTGTCATGCACTGAACCATCTCCCCAGCCACAAACCTCTTTTCTTAATGAATTATGTGTCCCCAGCTATTTTATTACAATAACAGAAAACAGTCTAATTCATTCATTATTTTTTTTCTGCTGGCTGTGTGTGAGGCTAGAGTCCTGAAAATTGGCTCTCACTGCACAGGAAACCTGTAGGATGGAGCAGTCATCTTCCATCCCCAACCCCATGAACTTCTTCTCACCTACCCATCCTCCACCTGGACACAGCCTGTATCTGACATCTTTCCTTTTCTTCATTAAGGTAGTTTCACTTGCCCTCAACAAGAGACAATGCAGATGTTTCCATTTAAAAGCATAGTAATTGTGTTTGCCTTGTTAGTTTTTGTTAGGGAAATTTTCTTCTTTATTTCCCCTTTAAATAATGTTAATAGAATGTGATGTTGAAACCATCCCCCCAGCAGCCCTTAAGTCCATGGTTTTTGTTTATTTGGTTTTGCTCTATTTTATTTTTTTAATTATTGCCTCATTTTTGTGCTTGGATGTTTTGTCTGCATGCATGTCTTATGCCATGTGCTTGCCTGGTGCCTGCAGAAGCTTCAGAAGAGATCCAGAAGAGATTCAGAAGATCTCCTGGGACTAGATTCATGGACAGCTGTAAACTGCCATGTGGGTGCTAGAAATTGAATCTGGGTTTCTGGAAGAGCAACAAATGCTCTTAGCTCCAAAGTCCATGTTTTTGAAGAATTTCTTTGAAATTCTTTCATACTTCTCAAAGAACTCAAACAAAAATATTTTTAATTAGAAATATTTAAAAGTATTTTAGCTGTAAAGTGTTGTAAAGTGTTTGGTGGGGGTTAATCGAATGGAGAAGGTATCCGTTAGCTGGTAAATTGGCATTTAGAGGTGTGGTGACTCTTGGGTCTTGGCCACGTGACAAATAACACATCCCGTTTCCAGATTCCCTCCAGCCATGGAGACACAGCTTGGGCCTGCCAGGAGACTGTCCTCAGAAGGGATTTTTCTCATGTTCCTCCCATACTGTGGATAAAAACTGGTAAAATGCCATCCCATCACATCTTATTAAGGCAGATGCCCCTAACACACCCAGCAACTGTGCTCTGCTTGCTGGCTTCGTTGACTCTGGCTGCTACGAAGTTGCTCTTTTGCCCCATTTCTTTCACTTTACACGTTGAAAGCAGTCACTACACCACGATACCCACACCAAAGACATGTGTAGTCCTGATGTGTCTCCCTAAGAGGGCAAGGGATGATTACAGATGAGGACTTTATCTGTTTTCCATCTATTTCATTATGAATTTGATGGTGTGCCGATAATCCCCTTGATCTTGAGGGAATTATTTTACACTTCGGGGTGTGATGCAAATCTACTTTATTTTACAGATTATCCACGGGAGGGATCTGGGGAAGTCTGTCACTGAGCTGCTATGCTGGACGCACCCACCACTGCAAGGGAGAGGCTCTAGCCCTTGCTTCTGTATATTCTGTCTAGTTCCAGAATCAATGGCCGCTAAGGAACACTGCCTGGTTCCTTCCAGTGGATACTAACACAGGACTCAGAAGAATCCAGCTGGATCTGCTCCAAAAGTCTCCCTGAAAGCTAGCTTTCATGGTGCTAAAAGGTTCTATGTGAGCAGCCAAGGGAAGGGAGCAACCAATAGTTCGGTCCAACAGTGATGCCTATGAAACAGAAACAAAACAATGACCAGCACAGCAAGATATCCCTAAAGGTACAATGGTGGCGGCCGTTCTTATCTTGGTGGTAATCAACAGTGGCTTAATTCAGCTTAAAGTTTACTCAGTGGGAGGGAAGTCATGCCTGGTACTGGAAAACCAGCCAACTACTGTTGGCTGGAGAGGTCTTGGATGTCAAAGGAGAGCATATTACTGCCCTTTCCTAGACCACTGTAATTTCCAACTGCATTCTAAACACTTGTTCTCACACACCCATGGTAAGGTGTAGGTCTCACCCCTCCTCAAAGAAGCTTCTTTTTGTAGAGGATAGAAACCATCACAGAAGGCCTCAACTGCTCAAACTGCAGAAAACAACTAGGGTGCACAGCTCCGGTTAATACATCTACAATTCTACATCTGCCTACACCTGAGGCTTAGGAGACTTCGTGGAAGAGGAGGTGGCTCACCTGATTGAAGACATAAATTTTCTCTATCTTTTCAAAGAGCTAGATTTTGAGATCTTTTCCAAATTGCCTCCCCTTTTTCAATGTCACAGATGTTTCCCCTGCTATTCATTTTCCCTCTTGCTTAGGTATGGCTGCTCTTTTATCCTGAGGTAGGAACACTCTAGGCTATCACTGTGTCTCTGGGCTGTGCCACTAAGTCTTGGTTTACTGAGATGGGCCTCCCTCTGTGGCTGAGGCTGACCTTGAACATGTCATTCTCCAACTCAGAATCCTCTTTGGAATTCTGATGACACAGACATGCACCGCTGTGCCTGGTTCCTCCTCCTTCTCCTGTTAGGTCACTGGTTTTACATATTTAAATATGGGGTTTTTTCTTTTCAAATAAATGTATCTAATGCTATAACATTTTCCTTTCAAAACCACTTTATCTACATGAGCAAATTTTTTGAAAAGTTGTAATTTAACTTTCACACAATATTTTTACATTTTAATTTTACTTTTATGGAATATTTTTCAAATTTCTGGAATTTCTTATTTCACTGACGGACCATTCCCAGATGTACTGTATACTTTTTAAATATTTGGAGATTTTTCAACTATTTTTTTTTGCTACTGATTTCTAATTTAATTGTATTAGAAAATAATTTTCATTTTTATGCTTTTAAAGTATGCACTGCATTTTATGGTCTAGAATATATAACTATCTTCCTTTTTGCTGCTGTTTTGCTTTGTCTAGAATCCATACAGCTACTCTGGGTATCTCTTGATTAATATTAGCAAGCTATGTCTTTTCTCACCCCCTTCACTTTCAGCTGATATGAAATCTTATATTTACTGTTTCCTGAACATAACTGCAGTTGATCCTTTTAATTTTTCTTTGTGTGCTGAGACTCCAGAATAAAGCCTGGAACACTCCAGGCTATCACTGTGTCTCTGGGCTGTGCCACTAAGGCTTGATTTACTGAGATGGGCCTCCCTCTGTGGCTGAGGCTGACCTTGAACACATCATTCTCCTACTCAGAATCCTCTTTGGAATTCTGATGACACAGACATGCACCGCTGTGCCTGGTTCCTCCTCCTCCTTCTCCTCCCTTTTCTTTTGTTAAAACATGTTGATAGCCTTTAATTGGTATGCTTGACCACTCACATTTAAAGCTGATCTGTACAGTTGTTTTAACATATACCTCATTTGTAACCTTTTCTTTGTAGTTGCTCTATCCTTCTCCCTTGTTTCTTTGGCCTTCTGTTTTCAATTGCACATTTTACAAGATTGCATTTTAAATCTTCTTTACAAATCACAAATGCATACTACATACTATCTGCATATTTCTTTATATGAGGATAATAGCCAGCTCCCAGCTCTTAAATCCCATCCCCCTCCCCTAAACCTGATGAAGGTTGGCCATAAGCTCAATACTGTGAGAAATGTAATGCCTGTATGTTATCAGAGCCTGCAAAATATTCCCGTGGGTCTGGGAGGCAATCATACCCTTCCTACAGAAGAAACACTTGAAGCTTAGAAGAGTTAAATTCCCTCTGTGGCCACATAGCTAAGACAGCCCCAACTGCCAGCCCTACAGCACCCCAAGTTGAAGGGAGCCCCCACAGTGCTCATGCAGAGCTGAGACAGTGTGCTCAGCCAGAAAGATGAACATAAGGCATGCCTGTTGCATGGAGGTAGCTCCATGGAGAAAAAAAGATGGACACTAGAGTTCGCCAAAGTACCCACATATCCTGCCGAGGATTATGATAACTGGAGTAGGGCTATTTAAATTTTTGTATGTTTGTTTGAGATGTGCCTGCAGGTAGAAGACTGACAAGTTACCCTAAGGACCAACGGCCTAGTATCCTTTCAAAAGGGTTAAAAATAATAAGAAAAAATATATATAAGTATATATTGCTAAATGCAAGTTAACAAAGAAGTCTGTCCTATTTCCTGTGCCTTTGCTGTTCACTGTGACCATTTGTTACTTCTTACTCACTGGGTTGAGTTCTCAGGATACAACACACTGAGGCTCACAAAGCCAGTCTTACTCGGACCACAAACTGCTTAGAAAAAAAACTGAGACTACAACCTCCAAAATCCTGTCCCTCTAGCTTCTCTCATGCCTGGGGCTTGAAATAGTTGCTTCCACATCCCTTCCTATAATGGTTGAATAGAGAGAACCAAGCCAGTGTTTCTGAGTAAAATTGGGAACTTCTAAACCCCTTATAGCTAAGCCACCTGGACAAGGTCCCAGGCCATAGCAGCCAGTGCCCAGATCCAAGTAATGACCAATGTTTGGACCTCCAGGGTCCCATGTGATAGCTAATGAGATCCAGGCCCCTAGAAAATTCCTTTCTAGAATCATCAGTTGGTTGGGTGCAGTTGGTCCGAACAGCAGCCAGGGGCAATTTATCAGACCACCCATGAGGTAGGCCCTGCCAGGAAGATCCTTTGGAGGCTACACCTGGCATCTTAGACTAGCCTTGCTCTACAGTGGTGACCGAGAAACAGCAAACAGTCAGTACAGCTCTCTGGAGGAGGGTCCATGCTAGGGAGGGGGCACGGTGGGTTGCGGGCCATGGAATTATTATGCAGACTCATACAGTAGCAGCTCCCGGGAGGGCCTACCTGGTCAGATGCCTGGAATGACTGTCTCCCATGGTTCTTCCTGAAGCTCCGGCAGGGGAAACACTGGTGGGAAGGGAAGACACTGGAAGGCAGCTCCGTAATCCAGAGGTGAAGATAGGTCAGCAGGTAGATGCAGGCCCGGACAAGGAGGCACTACTAGGAAGTGAATTAACTAGACTCAGAGTTTAACGAGGTGGGTGATGAGTGGCTGAACTGCTTCTTCACTGAGAAAGGAAAGATGCTGGAGAACAAGGATGCTGGGGCCCAAGATGCTGAGAGCAGAGTGGACACACCCTAAACACCCTGTACCAGAAGCCATCAGAGTAGACCAGAGTCTCAGCCAGTTTCTACCCACCGTCTTCGCAAGTTACAGACTATATCCAGCTCCTTCTCTGTGCGTAAAGGCAACGGCATGAGCAGTCTCATTCCTCTCTCAAGAGTCGCTAAGATCTAACAAGAGTAAGCTAAGAGTGTGTTCTCTTCTAGAAAGTGGAGGCCTTTGCTATGCTTTAGGAAGGACTCTGGCTCTAGAGGAAAGGGAGTCCTGCAGCAAGAATCCCAGAGTCGAAAGTGTGTGGGTGTTCTAGACAGCAAAAGGGGAAGGACATTGCCGGGCGTGGTTGCACATGCCTGCCTTTAATCCCAGCACTCGGGAGATAGAGCCAGGCGGATCTCTGTGGGTTCAAGGCCAGCCTGATCTACAAAGTGAGTCCAGGACAGCCAGGGCTACACAGAGAAACCCTGCCTCAAAAAACCAAAGGAGGGGGGGGGAGGGAAGGACCTCCACTCTGGAAGATAGTTTTGTCAAAATTTGGCAAACACGAGTGGCAGGAAGAAGAATACACCAGAGTCTTATGTATGGTGCCTGGAGGTAAGATGGTATGGTGCATGGTTGGTGCCTGGAGGTAGGATGGTATGGAGTCCCGGTTGCCCCTTTGCCTGACTGAACCTAGTATATGGAGCAGAGAGTAAGCAGAGTCACCACATGGCTGGTGACTCTGAAACCAGACAGATTTTGGACAAAGCTGCAAGGACTGGTGGCAGCCCATATCTCAGGAGCACAGGTGAGGAGCTGCCTCCCTTAGCTCCAACTTGGACCTGTCCATGGTCTGAGAAGGCTGAGCAGGGACCTCAATGGGAAGAAGCCAGTTCTCTTGTCTCCTTGGGCTGATTCCCTATCAGGGAAGCTGAGGCAGGTATGCACCCTTTCCTCCAGGACTACTTCAGAGGCGATAGAGCAGACCACTGGAGCCACAGAGCCATGGAACTTGGATCCTTGCATAGAGACAGGTGGACCTGTCTTAGCAGATGAGTCCCACAAAGATCTAGAGAACCCTGTTCAGGAGAACTGTATCATCTCCTTTCAGAAAAGCACTTGCCACAGGGTCCAGGCACTGTGACTAGGGTCTGCTAGACATCCTGAACAGGATATTCAGAAGTCAGAGCTTTGAGAAGATCATCCCTGGGTCTATGGTAATGTCAGACAAGGTTGAAGAATATGTTCTTGCCTTCAGATAGATCCCTGTTAATGAGTAGTCCCAGAGCAGAGAAGCAGTGGATAAAACTATCCAAAGATCTTTGAGGTGCTCAGGATACCACCCCTACAAAGATCTGTATGTAGGAGGTAGGGCATAAGTGAGACAAGGTACCCTGCCATGGTCAAAGAGACCTGGCAGAGACCTTGGGGCAGAAGGGAGGGGCCTGGCTCAGTCAGCTGAATTGAAGGCAGCCTCTAGGCCTGCAGAACTCACATTGGCATTACCATGCATACCAGGGGTAAGCGTTGGGACATAGGGTATGAAATGAAGAGGCCGGACACACTGGAGACCCTGCCTGGAGCCCTGAAACCATACTGTCTTTTATGGAGAAGAACGTCCATTTTATGAACCCCCAGCCATGCTAGGGTTTGTTCTGAAAGTCTGAACCCGTTATGGGAAAGCCTAGGTGCACCCTAAGGGAAGTAGGGCAAAATCCAGAACACAGCAGCTCAGATCTTGCCTCCGGAATGTACCTCATAGATAGATGAGGTGAAGTGTCAAGATTCCAGCTAACAGCAATAAAGGAGGTGGAGGGAAAAAAATCTATATATCACCAGAGACAGAAAGAGACACATGGTACCAAGAACATTTACCTAACTGTGAATCATATAGGTGGCTCTCCACTGCCACCCCTATCAAGTATGCTCTGCCCCTTTTGAGGCTCCATGTGCCACCCCTGGACACATACCTCCACTTATCCATGGAAGATTCATTCCAAAGATGCCCAGATGTGCAGACAGGGACTAAGCTTATATGTATTAGGTTTTTCCTTACACAGACCTATGGGAAAACATAACTTAAAAGTTACAAATAGAAAGAAATCAACATCTACAACTAATAATAACCAAACAGGATAATTATAATGTTAATGTTAATAACTATAAAAGTTATTAAAATCATATAAAGAATTGATTTCTGGAATTTCTCTTTACTCGTTCAAGCTGCTATTTGCCACAAGTAACTTAAGCTACAAATAAAGGGATAATCCCATACTCTCACAAGTGCCATGCAGTATGCCACATGCTCCAGAAAGCATTCTTTGAGAGATGTCTTTCCTCACCCAGGCCAGGCAACCAGTTTCCTAACACTTGGGCACAAACCTGGGCACAGCCCAGGGCACCTAAAGGCTGGGACCAAGTACAGGAGCTCATGACTATGGTACCAGGACCACAGCAAGGAACATAGGAAGTGTATGTCTTGAGTCTTGTCAACATTTACAATGTGGTGTGTATACTTAACAAGACCCTCTCTTATTTCAAACTCCATAACGAGTCAGCCATGGCTGCAGACATTACAACCATCTTCGGCTCACAGGAAGAAAGCTGACTCCAGAGACTGATGGGACTTGCCAAACTTGCAAACCTAGAAAGTGGCAGTGTTGTCCTTCAGACAGAGAATAATGGCAGCCCACTGTGCCCTAGTGTGAGCCATCTAGAACAGAGAGAGGAAAAGCTGACACTATGATGTCCATCCCAAGGAAAAGCTCTCTCGGGGAATTCTGCAGTTGCCAAACTGCCTTTCAGGGAAGGGTCCCAACCACATCCCCAAATTCTATCAGCTTTACATACCACTAGGCTCCTGATGGCATACCTTGAATTTGAGTCCCATATGCAAGGCCTATGGAGCCTTGGCCTAGACTCAAAACTTTCCAAAAGAGCCTCTTTCTCAGAGCCTGACTGCCCACTCCACCAGTGGGGTATCACCAGGATAAAGGCCCTGGTGGCCAGATGCTGCTGGAGTTGGAACATCAAGTCAGTGGATAGCCAGGGGAAGCAAATGATGCCCATCCATATGCCCCACCCCCACCCCAGGGCATTGCAGGATGCCAGATCAGCCTACACTATTATCATGATGAACCCTCCTATGACCTGGAATTCCCAAATCCACCACACAAGTATTTATGGTACATAGAGAAGAGCCTACTCCCGGCCTCCCTGCAAGCTCAGGGCTGACCTTTTCCCACTAGGCAGGACTGCTACTAGCTCACAGACACCACACCTGCCAAGCTGAGCTGACCTGCCCTGATTCCCTCAGCTCTCCAGTAGATGTCAGCTTTCTCCACCCTGGACTCGGGGTCCTCATGGGGACACTGGCCTCCTGTCTTTTCCAGTGTGACAACTTAGAGGGCATCTCTCAGCTCTCTCTGAAGGCTTGTTCTTCGTGAAAGAAGATGAGGTTGAAGAGAGAAACAAAGCCAGATCCTGGGTTCAAACTGGCCCTGATTCTGCAGCTCTGCTCCAAGCTGAATGTCATTATGAACAGGCTCTAAATGTTCTCCACCCGTCCAAAGCATCACACACCACAGGCCCAGGCAAGCTGTGACCCTTCCAGATTCACTCCGAGTTCACAGAACTTCTGTTCCTCAAGCCAGCCCCAGCTGAGGGACCTGTGAGGATGGGAAGTCCAGTCTAGGAACACAGACTGCCAGAGGAAGCAGACGGATAGGAGTCTGCACTTTCACATGAAACATTCAAATGGGGCTAAGGGAAGGATGGGTGTCCTAGGGACACAAATGAGCTGAATACTGGGGAAAACTGCCTTTGCTTGGCCTTCCTGCATGTCAGGAATTGCTGGGATGTAACAGTAAATTTTATTTATTCTTATATATTTATTAATACTTAACAAATTCCTATAAAGTTCCTAAATCTTAAAACCCAAACCCTAATTCTAAAACCTATAACCTAACTAAGAATATATTAATACCTAAAATACTCTAATATCTATAAAAAATACTTAACACTAACTTAAGTTTCTTAAAAGGATATTTTCTCAGGTTAATTCTCTGGGTGTGGATCCATACAGGTGGCTGGTCCCCAGCAGCCTTTCAATCTTAAAGTCTATGAGTCTTGTTCATCAGATCTTAAGGCAGTTTATAAATGTAATCTGTTTCGACCATTGAAGTGGGGTGGCCTTTAAATCAGGCAAGAATTGTCTCTGCGGCCCTAGGGCCCAATTATTTGCAAGATGAAAAGTTTCTTGGGCTCAGCATTCCGATGCTTTTGGGCTTCGATGGGAGATAATCTCCGTTTAGATGTTTCAGAACACCAGGGAGGGTCTGCCTTTACCTTCTCCACTATCATGGATTCTCAGCAGGACGGTGCAAGATGGTGATGAGCAGCGGAGCGCGGTAAAGTCTCCAGGCAAGATGCGGAGGAAGGCCCCAGGCCCAGCCGGCTTCCAATCTTAAATCCCTTCTGTCCTAATGTGTTGTAATGATCTCGGCCATGAATTCCAGCATTTTGTTGCCATGATTCTTGGCGAGCTTTTCCAGGGCACGCCCTCACGACAGTGGGTCATCTGGTCCCATGACTTGCTCTTGGTGGGCTTTCAAGGACATGCCCTTCAATGGTAAACACGGCCATAATTGGATATACCCATCTTTTTCCTGAGACACCAAACTTCCAAAACCCTATGCTGGCAGCTGCTACACTACTTCACTAACCCCACCACACTGAGATTTACAAGGCAAGACAAGTGTCAAGTGGGTACTGTCCTCACTCTAGTTACAGAGGGAAAAAGTGCCACCTAATGCCTGAGTGTCCACCCAGGGTTCCACATATGGTCAGGGCTGAGCCGCAGCCTGGCTGAGGGTATATGACGGGCTACATAACCTCAGAGAGGAAGCCATGACCTTTGCCTCCTCCTCTAGCACTCCAAGTGAAGTGCTAGGGGAGAACATTTAAAGGTCCTTAAAAAGTAGAGTATCCCTTCATGACTAATTTCCCTAAAAAACTTAAAATGACCTGTGACCTGTTCCCTTCCATCAACAGCCCTCCCCATATAGAGTTTCTGGGTCTGTGGACCCAGTGCACATAGCTCCATAATGTCTCTTGAGTGTCATTTGCCAACTTATGAGAGACCTGAAACAATGTTCTGTTGTATCCCCAATATCCGTTCATCAAGTTACAGCATCAGGATGAAGAAAAAAATAGTAGACTCCTGCCTGAGGCTGTTGGACAGAAGCCATATTTGTCACTGGGCTTACCGCCAAAGTAATAATCATTTGTTAAGACTGACCCTATGGAGAGGAGCAGCAAGGGCCACCAAGGCAGTGGGGGTGGGGTGATGAGGAATTCTTCCATGGGCCCATCCATCAGCACTAGGCCTGACAAATGTTACATCCCTAAAGTGGCTGCAGAGGGACTCCCAAGCTGATGCTGCACCCTGTTTTCTTAATAAGCAATGAGGTGGCAGAAGTAGGTCTCTGGTAAACATCAGGGTGAGACGTCTCAGGGAGTCTTTAGTGTCAAAATATGAAAGCTGTCTGGGGAATACAACCAGCATCGAGACTCATTTTAGTGCTCTTGAGGCTGGGCTGAATTTAGCCGTGCCTTTGACGGCTTGCCAAAGAAGAGGGCTCTGGGGAAGGAATCCCCAAAGCAAATACTCATCCTCTCTTTGATTTGTATCATGCATATTGCAGACCCTGTGTCATGAGTAGTATGAGGTATCAAGGGAGAAGTGGGCTTCTCAGAGTGGGAAGGTGGATTTACAGAGATTCCCAAAAGGCAGAAGGTGAACTTCAAAAATCACACACACACACACACACACACACACACACACACAAATTAAAAAGCAATGAACCTCTAGGAGCTTGGAGCAAGACAGCACAGCAAGAAAGCAGGGGTGGCTGGAAGGCAACCTAGAAGAGGGGCAAGTGGGCTGTTGGAGAACCTGAGGGAGCAGCCCTTACCTGGCTCTGGTATGCTTTGGTGTGTGCCCTGGTACTATGAATGGTAGCAATAGGAGCCAGATTGCAGTTGAGCATCTCAACCTCACCAGGACATATGAAGGGGGTATAGGAAGGGTGGCTCCTTCTTCATGGCCTCCAGTCATTGCATATTAGGGCCAGACTCACACTGGGCCTCTGCCTGGAAGGACCTTCCTCACACCCTGGCCTCACATACTGGGAAGTCCCCAGATGCACTCTCCTTTGCACTTTGGGCCGAACTTCACCCCCAGCACCCTGAGCACCTACTCTTTGCATTGGCCAGTTCTGTCTCCTGAGCTCCTTGTGGATTTGCATATTAGGTTCACAGTAATAAACGTGCTTGTTTATGCTTGTGGAATGGATGAATGAATGAGAAAAAAAACATCAGTGGCAGAACTGGCCTCGCAGCTCAGCAGAAAAGAGCCTAGGCTTTGATTTATGTGTGGTTTATCATGTGATGCCCCTGCTACAGTCTGTAAACTTGAGAAGAAAAAAGAAAATGAAAGCTTCCAGGCTCTGGTGTAAACACTGTCCTTGGCTGTTTAACAGACACGTTGGATGAACAAGCAGACTTCATGTCGCCCTGAGAATGTGGAGACCTCAGTGGGGACAACACCACCGGATGTGTCCAGCTACCCTTGGATCTGATTTACACACTATTGTGACACCAAGCAGTCTTCTGTTCACCACTACCCTCATCCCCCATATCTGTTCTTTCTTTTTTCTTATCACAAATTTTCAGTAGACTTCCCTGAGGTTCCCAGGCACTCCAACAATGCAAGGACATCTGAGCCCATTCATCCAGAAGGAAAGCTTTGCTTGTGGTGAACTCGAGGATGACTGAGGTTTGAAACTCAAAGGAGAATGACTTGCCTTGAAAAGATGAAGCTTCAATACACAGTTGGATTGCTCTGCCTGAATGCTGTGATTGATTTGACCCATGGTCAGAGTCCACACATTACTCTTACATTGGTGAAGCCTCACCCTTACCCCCAACACACACAAATGTTTGCAAAATCTGAGAAGGTAGGAAGGTGCTAAAAGCCCAGGACTCTCTAAAACCTAGATGAGTTTTACTCCTTGCACACTGGAGAACCATCCAACAGCTGTCTCCAAACTATAGACAGCTCTTGTGTCCTTTGTCCTTCACTTATTCTTTATACAGCTGGCGTTACTCTCTAGCTCCCGATTTTCTCCATCACATTTTCTCTTCCTTTAAAAGGCTTTTGGTCTGTGACCCACACAAATGCATACATATTTGTGTATCTGATTTGGGAGCAGTAAGAGGGGCAGAATTGTTCTCAGGAATTCTAAGTGCAGCTAGGGTGGAGAGAACAGGCATGTTTGTACCACTGCTCTGTTCTTGGAATTCTCAGGCAATAAGATGGTGGTACCAAGGTTCACACCTACAGAAGGAGGGATAAGTAAACAGGACTGAACACCATCCTGGTGGCAAATCCTATAGCAGAAAATCCCAGCCAGCCATCAGATCAATGGGCAGTGATAGAACTCTTTGTTTTCTGGGGGAGATAATAGGTAGTGTGTCCCAAGGACAATCTCCAAAGAGATACTCAGAGAAACAAATGAGATGCATCCCAAGGACATGAACTTAAGAATGAGCAGTTAACCAGGTAAGGAATGAAGTTTGGCTCTGGAAAGACTCTGATCCAGTCAACCTGACTGGCTTTGCAAGGGAAAATGATGGCTAAGCATACTAAGTCTAGGGATGTCTGGTCCTGTTTATATTTTAACCTGGTTCAGACATGGCAGGACTCATACTTTTCCAGGGCACCCTGCTGGATTATTTCAAAGATCACTTTCTCCTCTCCAAACCAAGGGATAACTTCTCATAATCAGTAATGAAGAAATAAAATATGTGTGCCTTCCTTCCTGAGGACAAATCCTGTATTCCAGGGATGCACAGTTCCAGCCTCTGGATCCCCAGACTTTCCCACCTCCCCTCCTGGAGGATGACTCCTAGTTACCAGGTCATCCAGCCTCTGGTCAGTCCACAGCTCTACCACCTTCTTGAGGAGACCAATTAGATCTCAGGATCATACAAGTTAGATATCCCCACCCCAATCACCTGCCTATGGGCCCAATTGGGACATAGCCAACAGAGGAGAGAGTTGTAGTCAACTTGCTGAGATCCAGCCTTCAGCTCATGGCCATACTCATTATCCTGAGGAGGGCTGCTGGGCCCTAGGAATATCCAACCTTTGGCCCAGGGCTGTTCCCTGGGACCAAGTGCAGCAGGCACCAGGAACAACCAGCCAATGCCAGGGACAACCAGATAGCTAAAGGCAAGTATAAGACCACAATCAACAAAAGCCAGAGAATATGGCACCACCAGAATCCAGCTAACTTACTACAGCAAACCCTGGATATCCTAACACAGCCAAAATACAAGAAAGGGACCTTATATCTATACTTATGAAAATGATAGAAGTCTTAAAAGAGGAAAATAAATCCCTCAAAGAAATACAGGAAAACATAAACAGGTGAAGGAAATGAATAAATCCCTTAAAGAAATACAAGAAAATACAATCAAACAGGAGAAGAAAATGAATAAACCAATTCAAGACCCCAAAATGGAATTAGAAGCAATAAGAAAACACAAGCTGAGGTAATCCTGGAGATGGAAAACCTAAGAAGGAACTACAGACACAGGCATCACCAACAGAATACAAGAGATGGAAGAGAGAATCTCAGGCATAAAAGACACAATTTAAGAAATCAATATATCTGTCAAAGGAAATGTGGAATCTAAAAAATTCCTGACACAAAACATCCAAGAAATCGAAGACACTATGAAAAGACAAAACCTAAGAATAATATGAATAGAAGAAAGAGAAGACTCCCAGCTCCAAAGACCAGAAAACATAGTCAACAAAATCACAAAAGAAAGTTTCAAACCTAAAGAAAGGGATGCCTATAAAGATACAAGAAGTTTAGAGAACACCAAATAGATTAGACCAGAAAGCAAATTCCTCCCACCACATAATAATCAAAACACTAAATGTACAGAACAAAGAAAGAATATTAATAGCTGCAAAGGAAAGGGGCCAAGTAACATATGAAAGAAGGCCTATCAGAATCACACCTGACTTCTCATCAGAGACTCTAAAAGCCAGAAGGGCCTGGGCAGAATTCTTGCAGACCTTAGAAACCACAGACTACTATATTATGTCAGACCAGACTACTATACTCAGCAAAACGTTCAATTACCATAGATGGAGAAAACAAGATATTCCATGACAAAACCAAATTTAAACAAAATCTTGGCATAAATCGAGTCTTACAGAAGATACTAAAAGGTATTCATAAGGAAGTTTCCTCATCTATGTTCATAGCAGCCTTATTTGTAATAGCTAGAAACTGGAAACAACCCAGATGTCCCTCAACTGAAGAATGGATTAAAAAACTGTGGTACATCTACACAATGGAATATTAATCAGCTATCAGAAATAATGAAATTATGCAATTTGCAGCCAAATGGATGGAACTAGAGAAGCTCATCCTAAGTGAGCTAATCCAGACTCAGAAGGATGCACATGGCATCTATTCACTTATAGTAGGATTTTAGCTATATAGTACAGGTTATCTATACTACAACCAATGCACCAAAGGGAACATGGACATAGACTTTTTATTTATTTATTTGTTTGTTTTTGTTTGTTGGTTGGTTTGTTGGTTTGTTTTTTAGTTTTCCCTCCTTGGCAATGAGACACTTTTCACTGGTGGTGCTGCCTTGTAGGCCCCCAGTGTATGAGGAAGCTTTTGGCCCTCATATGACTTCTGAACTGGGGCAAGGGACAGTTATGTAGGGACACTCCACTCCAGAGGAGTGGGATAGAAGGATTAGGGGGTAGAGGGTGGGAGGGTGAGGCTGGGAAGGGGGGAAAGAGGACAATATGATGAAGATGTAACCTGAAGCAACAAATAAATAAATTTATTTATTAAAAAAAAGGAAATGCCTGGGCTGACAGGGATACTTCTTGTCTACATGACTTTGTGTATTAATTACTTTTCTGGTTGTGTTATAAAAATACTCTGACAAAAGCAAAAAAAAAAAAAAAAAGATACTAAAAGGAAAACTCCAACCTAAGAATGTTAACTACAGCCAAGAAAACACAGGAAACAAATAACTCCACTGCAACAACACAAAAAGAAAAGAAGCACATTCACACACTACCAGCACTAACATCAAAATAACAGGAACAAACAATCCTTGGTTATTAATATCTCTCAACATCAATGGATTCAATTCGCTAATAAAAAGACATAGGCTGACAGAATGGACGCATAAACAGGACTCATCATTCTGCTGCATACAAGAAACACACATCAGCAGTGAAAAAGGTTTTCCAAGCAAATGGACCCAAGAAGCAAGCTGGAATAGCCACTCTAATATCTAATAAAATAGACTTTCAAAAAAGTTAATCAAAAGAGATAGTGAAGGGCACTTCATACTTGTCGAAAGAAAGATTCACCAAGAAGACATTTCAATTCTGAACATCAATGCCCCAAATACAAGAGTACCTACATTTGTAAAAGAAACATTACTAAAACTTTAAATCACACATTGATAGTAGGAGACTTCAACACCCAACCTCTCACCAATGAAAGGTCATTGAGACAGAAACTAAACAGAGATATAATGAAACTAACAGATGTTATGAATCAAATGGACCTAAAAGATATCTATAGGACTATTTTCACCCAAACACACACACACACACACACACACACACACACACACACACACACACACA
>CAJQZJ010032121.1:10741691-10793249 GCA_907164525.1 Lophiomys imhausi
CACACACACACACACACACACACACACACACACACACACACACACACCCCTTCCAGATTGCTAGTGATGGGTTTGGGGTTTTGATGAGGAAGAACACGGACTGTACTTTAAAAATCAGAAACAAATTAAAAGATTGAGGAAGCATCACATAAAAACATTGAAGCTGGGCGTCCAACACACTCTTCACACAGTACCTGGCAATGCAAGAATCTAATTCTCAAAGCTAAGGCTGGTGTTCAGGACCAAACAACCCTAACACCATTTTAGGCATCTGCACTCTAAAAAAAAAATGTGCCATTAAAGTAAAGGAGCTTCAGGACTTCAGAAGCACAATGAGGAGTAAACCATACTGTAGCTCATTGCACAAAGCTGTAGCCAAGTAGCACATGATATGGTTGGGACAAAAACGGGGACTAGACTACATCCAACTGTTTTTAACACAAAAATATTGTACTCAATATAAATATTAATTCAAATATGCAGTTTTCAAGGACTTTCATCCACTAAGCAGAAGGACAGCACTTAAAACATTTTAAGACATTTGACAAAACAAACAACAATGAGGGACCTTAATCTCTCTCTCAACCCTCTCACAACCTAAATAAAACAATTAATTGAAATTTATCCCATATACAGCACACATGATTGTCTATATGTAAAAGCATCTCCACACCTTCCAGCCAAAATGTTTACATCCTTTTCTTCTGTCCACTGTATTTTACTTCATGTAGTAAACTTCAAGTTCAAAAGAGAAAAGAAAAAGAACAGAAATAGCCATGTACAACATCAATATACTAAAAAAATAAATTACAGTTTAATCATTGTGATAATTACAAAGAAAAAATTTAAATTTTAGAAATCCTTCCCTAAGCAATACTTTAGTCAACAGAAAAAAAAATATTCATGATGCTTTCTTAAAAGCAACAGGACTAAGAGGACATTTAGATATTGTTAAAGCTGTTGTTTCTGTAGAAAAATTGTTATTTCTAATTTAGGTACTAAATATGAACACACACACACAGAGTGAATTAATTCTGGGCTGGCAAGGTAGCTCAGCCCATAAGGACACTCTTTGATGACCCTGCTGACCTGAATTCCATCCCTGGAGCCCATGTAGTAGAAGAGAAGAACAGGAAAAATAGTAAACATGGAATCAGAAATATGTCTTTTGATGGAGAAGGAGAGAGGAAGCATCAATTATTCCACTCAAGAAAAACAAAAACAAACCAGTAACATGAAAACAGAGTCGAGATATGAAAGACAGGGAAGAGAGAGAGAGAATGGCATATGAGAAAGCATAAATATCCATACACAAACAGGTATAACTAAAGAAAAACAAACAGAATCATGCAAACATATTCATGAGAACGAGCTTGAATTGCCCCCCTTTCTAAGAACAGTCAACTGGCTCCAGGAAGCCCAGGTGACAAGAACACTTAAAGTGTGAACTCAATCAAAGCCACTGTGAGAGCCACACCCCACACAAACTGCCAGACAGTTCCTGCGCATTCAAAAGCTCAGTCTATTTAAGCTGCCCACAGCAAGGTGTGCTGTGGTGGGGATGGGGATGGAGACCTTGGATTGTTTCTGCAGGTCTGACCTTGAGTACCAAACACTGCACAGAAAAGGAGAAGGTAGACACTTTACCAGTGCCTCTCCTAAGTAAATATTAGCATTGAAAAGAAGGACAGGGGGTGCTGTCAGGCGCTGATATGTCTCGATATCAAAAAAAAGAAGAAACAAAAATCTTAATTTAAGATAACATCTTGAATGCCATATTCTGCAGATCTCTTGGGGTGTTTGAAGATGCCCTATCCATCTCTTGTATTTAGATAAGCAAATGTTGCTTGTCTCTTAGCAACTTGATTACTGGGTAGTTTAAAGAATATCTGTGATAGACTGTCATAGTAGCTAACAAAGTGACATGTTTGCATGACTAGGAGTTTGTTTTACTTAACTATCCTAGACCGTTTTAGACGGTTGGTATCAAGAGGCCAGAGCTTCACATTTTATTTTTAAGTATCTCTAGGTATGATACCATTAGGAAGCGTTACCTTTAATTTTGTATCAATATACAAAGATCTATTCAATTGTGGTTAAATATACTCTTAATTATGTATCAATATACAAAGATCAATGCCTATGTAGCCCAATACAATCTTAATATTACATCCATATACAAGGGTCAATACCACCTGACAGCACCCCCTATTCTACTCCAAGTAGAAGATAAGCATCGAAGAACCTCCACTGTAAGATGGTTGAATTAGTGGCAAGCCTATCTCTTGGCATGAAAAAACCCCTTGCACCAACTGCAGACAGACTGCTGTCCAAAAAGGACAAAACTTGGTAGCAGGGAAGTCGACAGCCTAACTCTGCCAAGACAGGGTAGGTAAGTCCTTCATAATCCCTGCTCTACAACAAATGTCTGTCAGAGAAACAGGACCCAAAGGCTGAAGACTGATGCAGGAATGTATGGAGAGAAAATGGGAACTGTCCAGGCAGTCATCGGTATGTCCTTTCTTAGTTTTGGAAGCTGCAGGCCCTGCACTTCCTATATAAGCAGATATATTTATCCCTCTCAGGTCTCTGACGTGGTTGAAGAATAGACAGCTAGAGTCTCATAGTTAAATTTTGAGTTGTTTAGGAATCAAGAGGGTGTTATAGATCTAAGAAGATACTCTTAAAAGTGTGTTGCAAGTTAATATGAATGTTGAGTCAGATATAGACCTTTAAACTCATGGAGATGGTTAGATAGTAGAATGTTAAAGTCAGGGGCCAAATATGTATAAACTGGACATTGGGAAGGTATACTGGGCCATTTAACTCTCATAAATGTGGCATATTTATATCTGTTGTTTTGTATAGTATTTACTGTTATAAGAGAAGGAACCATCTGTTGGACTGAAAGGGGAAACTTCTGGGGGGAAGAGGGTGGAAGGGCGGGATAGGGAGGGGTTTGTGACTGAGATGTAACTTGAAGAAAAAAAAAATAAAGTATTTATAAAAAAAAGAAAAAAGAAAAGAAGGACAAAGTGACAGTTGGGAGTTAAGAGCTGATCTTCCGTTGCTGGATTTCTCCAGCATCTTGTTCTGTCATTGAGCCAAGTGAGGCTGAGATCTTACCAGAAGCTGAAAGATAGCACTACTCTTAGTGAGGGTGACCTCCGGTGTATCAGGGAGAGAGCTTTCCCTGGATAGGGGCAGGGAGTAACTGGAGGCTGTCCAGGTCTAGAGGACACTGAACACAGGAAGTAAGAACTGGGAAGATATATCCTCTGCTTCCCAGAGGCACTTTTAGAAAAGAAGGGGGAGGGGGCAGCAGTGTAAATTGCAAAAACATGAGAGCATCATCAAAGAGCAAAACAAAACAAGAAAATCTCCCAATTTATGGCTCCAGTGTTTTCTAGCATTTAGTCTCTTTTTTTAAAATCAAGGTTTAGACAATGACCAACCGAAGAGTATCATACCTTAGGCAAATTGAAGACACTAGGGATCTAAAACATTAGGGGGCTACATCTTCATTCCTGGACACCTGTCCTATCAGTGACAGACATACAAGGAGATCCAGGCCAGACCCAGCCCTCCAGCCAGGCCTATCCTTGCTGTAGGAGCTCTGTAAACTGTTTTCTTGAGACCTAGTTGGGCTTCCTCCCCTTGCAACAAAAGGCTTCACTCAGGCATCATCTGAACCCCTTGTTAACTCCACAGGCTCCATGTCTCCTCAAGACCCTGTAGAAAGCGATTTGTGTGAATGACACCGTAAACCAAGAAGGTTATAAGGCAGAGCATGATTGGCTCCCTGGGGCTTATTGCAATAACTTTAATCTTCTGGAACTCATCTGGTATGAATTTAGGAAATGAATGGCTGAAACTCCCCCTGACACAGCTCTCTGGCCTTGGTGTGCTGCAAGGTTGGCTGTGTTTTAAGGCCTGGCCTGGGATCCTTTCTAATAGGCCTTGAAAAGCAAGGAATACAGAAGGGGGCGGGACTTTCCTTGCTTTTGTCCTTTGGGGAGGAAACAAACAGAAATATCTACCTTGAAGTGCATGTAAACCAGGCCTTCCTTGAAAGAGCCTCTGTCACTAGGGGTGGAGAGTCGTCTGGCACCTGGATTGTCTCCAGGTAGTCTCTGTTTACAGGTCTACAAGAGGAGAGGGGCTTCTGAGATCTTTACACCACTAGGACTCAGCGGGATCAATTGTAACCGAGACCAAGACTTGGGGACCAGCTTCTCCTATGTTTTTTTTTTTTTTCAGCCCTCTGAGTCAAGGCTGACAACACTTAATATCTCATCTCCGACACTTACTTGTCACAAGTTACTAATCTCTCTCCTTGTGGTCCTTCCAGGTTCATTTAGTGAGCACCAGGGTCCCGTTGTTACTCAGAGGATAGAATCCTAAGAGTGTCCTCAGTGCTTTGCATTTGGATTGTGGGTCTAGAGGGGGTAGGGGTGGGGCGAGGTCTCATTGATGCTCTGAGCCTCGGAGTCAGAGTCTTGTTTGGAAAATTCACACTTGCCTGCAGATAAAAATAGGAACTGCATTAGGGGCATGGGATAAGAAGCCAGGGATTCATTCGCTTCTCTATTCTGGAGGGATTTTAAAGTCCATGCCCTTGTCACCTGTGTTTCCTGGATAGTTACTAGTTTCAAGGATAAGAATCAAGACACCTCCAAGGGCAAGGGGACTATGTCTCAGTTTACAGGGTTCACTCTGGTTTAATCCCTTGCAGGCTTCACTCAGTCCTGTTGTTGGTACCCTGTTTACTATGAGCTCAGGGTGAGGGGGGCCGAAATTCGAGAGCCCACAGAACACTTCTGTGAGTCGCCCAGAGCTACATGACTCATACTGGGCCTTGTCAGGACCTGTAATCAGTGGAAAGACAGCATTGTCTCCGCCCAGGTGCCCCAGGTACCTTGTTTAAGTGTAGGGAGAACAGCAGTAAGGGACAGGGGATGGTGCTGCCCTAAAGTCACAGCTGGACAGCTGTGAGTGCCTGGGTGGGATTCTGCCGCTGGCCAGGTTCCAGCTCCTACACTTGCCAATTCCCCTGTTTTCTCTGCTAACGGCAGTAGGGAGGTTTTGAACATTTCATACTGATGAATGTATGTTTTTAATTTTGTGGAATTTTGAGTGTCAACTTAGGAATTTTTCAAGAAACTTGGTCTTTAATTTTTTTTTTTGTAACACTTGATCATTTTACTTTAAAGAAGCATTTTACTTTGAGAAGGAGCCCAAATGACAGGGTCTAGAGAAATGTCACTGAGTCCTCTCTTTCTTTAAGACTCTTTTTTAGAGAGACCAGCCTACGTGAATAGTTAGGTGACAAAACAAAGGAGGAAGTGGACAGGAATACAGCAGAACTATTTCATAGCCTGGAGTTATTGTCCATGTTTATGCTGAATTGTCTAACATTTCTCGATGAACAGTTATGTCTTATTTCTGACTGTGATTAGATACAGTCCAGTAGCTATACTATAGTAGGAGAGGAACCCAAGGACCTCTCTCCTATTGAGGCCAAGGTAGGGCAGCACCACCCAGGTCTATTGTACCCCAAAAGGATGCTAGTGGGTAGTTAGCTCCTCTGGATGCTGACACCAGCTGTAATGGCTGTCCTCCTCCCCTTGCATGAACCATAGATAGAAGAGTGGGTGATCTGGACTCCCCCTAGGCCAGCCCACCCTCCCTGGCCTTCCCTTCTCTGGTCTATTTATGAGAACTAATAAATTCCTCCTCAGCCATGGCCTGAGTTAATTTGGTTGAGTTTTAGTCACTTCTGACTGTAAAAATGTTTGGCTAATACAAAGCGCCTTGCAAAGGGTTTGTAGACACTCTGCTCCAGCAAGCTGGTGGAATTTTTATTGCTGTTTCCATGATAAAAGTTTCTCAAAAATCACTTAAGCCCGGCCAATCCATACTGTCCCATGAAACTTCAATGAACATCCTGAGATGTCACTAAAGCCCTGTCCACACAGGCTCACCAAGTTGGCCAGCCTTGTGTGTAAGCCTACTATATGTAAGAATTCTTCCAAATTTTCTGGTGCCTTCACTGGTTGGGTGTCTCTCCTAACATACCCTGTTGAGGTATGATCTGACAAGGCACAGAGAGAAAAGAGAAAAGGACTATATGCTCACCAGAGTTTCTACTGACCTGAAAGACCAGTTTCTCCAAAGTACTAGGTATGTATGCATCTGTCTGACCAGGACTTGGAAGCCAGTGTTGGCCACTCTATAAGAGATGGCCCTCCCCCCTGAAAACAACCTTGCCTATGATCACCATCTTCACTGGGCAGCAATATCCAGCAACCCTTCAGGATGGGTGCAGAAGGGCCCCACTTCCTAGAAGCTGGAGCCCCCTCAGGACCAGTTAGAGCAACTCTCAAGACTACCACAACCCAAGATCCCTTCTGCCTGATCCTGTTTCCCTTCTTCCTCCTCCTTGGGTGACCCAGAAAACATCACAAATAGACACTCCACATGTTAAAACAGATCTCAGTTGGCCACTCTCAAGATGGAAGGGCTGCCTTGTCCCTCCAGAGTTAAGCCACCTTCCCAGATGCAGTCCACCACAGCCACTTGTGGGCCATCCTGGACATCTTCTCCAGCTTCAGTTGATGGAATGACATAGGAAGGGTATCTGGCATGAAAAGTAGGGTGACATTAAGGTCCAGCTACCATGAGCAGTAGCTGACAGGGCACTTACGCTATCTCTGAGAAGAACTTGGATAAGAGAGAGGCCGTGCCCACCACACAGAGATCACAGTTCTTACTGAGTAGGTTGAGTAGAGTGAGGCTGACAGTGGTTTGGGGGGATTGCCTTCATCAGTGAGCCAGTGACAGCATGGCCTCAAACATTTATCTGGGCCAGACATGAAAGCATAGACAGGACACCCCTGGGTGCTCTTAAGGTCTCCTCAGATCAGGCCAACAGTAAATCCAGGCCTGAAGAGCACCTCCTTGCTCTCTAGTCTGACCATTCTGTGACCAAGTTGACCATTGTGAGACCTATTATATTTCCCATTTGACCTTATGGCTGCTTCTCATGCCTTCCCCAAATATACTCTCTATTTATTGTGTCCAACACAACCCAAGGCTTCATCTTCATTCCTCTGCTCCCCAAAGGTCTCCCTCCACCCACTTCAATTCTACTTTTAAAATCGTTAAGCCTCTGACCTTTAACTGAAATGAACTTCTTTGATCAATTCTTCCAAGTTGAGATAGCGTCTTCCACCTGCTGCTCCTACAGCCTGGTCTCCTCTCTGGGGAGCATGAACATGTTGGAACAGAACAAGATCCTGGATGCATGGCTGAGAAGCACCCAGTTATACCAAGAAGCTTCTCCTGTTCTGCCTGACAGCGTGTAGGCAGATGGAAGAAATGGGGAAGCCAGGAGTTCCTGGTAAAGCCAAACTTTGCCCTTTCTGCTTACTAATGACAGAATCCCTGATTCTGGCTACCTTGGCTACTTTTCCTTTCACAGGGAGGCATGATGACTTTTACACTTCTGCTTGTCAGATGAGTCTCTTCTTCTGCCCTGGGATGGGCTTCCCTCTGCTCCTGGAGGCAGGTAAGGATTCTGAGTACTCCAGGTATGAATTTAGACTTTTGCACAAAAGCTGTATCGGATATGTCTCTAGTCACCTCATATATTCATCAATGTTTGTCACTGTGACAAATGTCCATGACAATTTAAAAGGAGAAAAGGTTTATTTGGTCCACAGCCTGGAGGGGTTTTGACTCATGGACAATTGGTCCTGTTGTTTTGGATCTATGATAACAAAGAATATTATGATTAAAAAAAAAAAAGTCTTTACCTCACATACCTGGGAAACTAAGAGGAGGTGTGACCAGGGTCTCGATAACTCTCCAATGACCCCAGTGACCTAATTTGTTCCCAATAGGCCCTTCCTCCTAGAGATTCCACCTCCCAGAAGCACCACTTTGGCATCAACCCTTTAATATATGGGCTTTAGGGAAACATTCAAGATACAAGCTATAGAACCCGTTAGAAGGAATGGATAAATCTTCCAGGACACTCCTGTGTGGGGAGTATACCTTCATTGTGGTGGTTTGAGTAAGAATAGCCCCATAGGCTCATGTATTTGAACACTTAGTCAGCAGGGAGTGGAATTCTTTGACAGAATTAGGATTAGGAGGTGTGATGTTGTTGGAGGAAGTGTGTCACTGGGGGTGGACTTTGAGGTTTCAAAACCCCAACCTAGACCCTCTCTCTCATTTTCTCTTGGGATGTGGCTCCTGCCATGCTCCCTAATGGACTAAACCTCTGAAATTGTAAGCAAGCTCTTAATTAAATGTTTTCTTTTTAAGAGTTGTCTTGGTGTCTACACAGCAATAGAACCGTGACTGAGACACTCGCCATAAGAAGGAGGTTGGAGGTGAGAGTCCTGGCAGCTCCTGAGGACAGCCCTATATGTGCAGGGCACATAGTCGTAATCCAAGAAGTCCTGGTGCTCATTTCTTGGACTAAAGACATGGCGCTTATGACTTGGTAGAAATGAACACTCCGTGAAAGAAAACACATAGTCTATGGGAGCCTAGAGCCCACAGCCAGGATACTAGTTGGCCTGGCTCAGTATTGATCTCTTCCTGAAACCAACCTGCCAAGAACAGAAAGCGCCAAGCCCACACCCATACTGAACTTGAAATAACCCCAATCTGTAGTGCTAGGCCACACAGACTCTATCCTCAGGGCCTGAGTCTTGAGAGTAGAAATTCGGATGGCCATGATTCCGAATGTACCTCTTTCTCCTTCATGCTCCTCCAAGCTGGACTAAGCATCCACCAACAGCTGTCATGTCCTGCCGGGACATTGCTGCCCATTCCAGGCTAGGAGGAATTGGTTCTTCATACTGACACATTGGGTGTTCCTGCTGGATAGAGACACTATTCCTCTGAGACTGAGAAGCCCGATCATTAGTTTTCCATCCAGTTTCTTCTTCCTTTCTCTCATCTGAAAACTAAACATATCTACCATCTGGCACCCTGGAAATGGAGGTCAAATTCTGCACACATGAAGCATTTCCGCCTGAATAAACAAGTTCCTTTCTCTCTTTGGTCCTCCGTCATTCCCAGAATTGGTCCAGCTGTTCACAGCCCACTCTGCCTCCTGGCCCCAGATGTGTTCTAGGGTGAGCACACACCTGGCCTGGCTAGGTGGAGTAAAGAAAGAGGAGAGTCTCACTTTTACAGCTTGGGAGAGAGGAAGGAACAGGTGGCAGCCCACGCCAAGGTCAGCCTGCCCTCCATGGCTGGCACAGAGCGACAGATGTACACCCCAGCCTCTTCTGTGTGGCTCCACAGGCTGCCATTCTTCCTTCTGCCTGTTCCTCCCTTTCTCCAACACTGGTAGAGTGCTGGCCCTGGATAAAGTGTTCCTGGACCTCAGGCAAGCTGCTTTTCCCTGAGACTCGGGGTAGGATCTGGTTGTTTGGACAGTGGCCCCAGTAGCCCCAGAATGAAGGCTTAGGGGGTTACAGGTCCTCTGGAAGCCTGCAGGAGCCTATGGGGACTGCTGCAAGTGAATAATTTTCAACTGCTACTGTAGGGTGCCTCTTAAATGTCTCGCTAAAAATCTATGTGTAAACTCTTACTTCCCAAGCAGGGCTGTGGGAAATAAGACCCAGGAAGAGGTCTTCTGGCTAGAGAGTCATCAAAGGAAACTGTGGGACTCAGGTCTCTTCCCTCTCTTTCTCTTTCCAGCCATACAACTTGATCCATTCCTACCACCATGCACTGACTCCTTACCACCTCAAAAGTGACAGCGTTACCACCTCAAAGATGACTGACATAGGCAGCAGCCCATAAACTGAAATGTTCAAAACTGAGTCAAAATAAAGGGTTTCTTTTTCTTTTTCTTTTTTTTTTTTTTTAAGGAAAAAAAAATTATCAAGGCAGATGCTGAGACACAGGGTCAAACATCAGGTGGAGCTCTGGGAGTCCTATATAAGAGAGGGAGTAGGAATAGAGAGACCCGGAGGGGTTAAGATCAACACATGAAGATCAACAGAACAACAGAACCAACTAACCTAGGCCCCTAGAAGCTTACAGAGACTGAAACATAACCAAAAAAAAAAAAGACAAAAAGAGCTTAGACTTGACCTAGACCCCCCTAGACAAATACAGAGAATAAGAAACGTGGTCCTCATACAGGTCCCTTAGCAAGTAGGGGTGGGGCTGTCTCAGTCATGGACTTTGTCACCTGTTAGTGGGACACTTTACCCTAGTGGAGCTGCCATGTCGGACCCCAGAGCAAGAGGAAGCTCTTAGCCCTCATGTGACTGATGAACTGAGGGGGGCTGATATGTGGGGGCCTCCCACACCAGAGGAATAGGATAGGTGGGAGAAGGGGGAGAGGGTGGGAATGTGAGACTGGGAGGGGAGGAGTGAGGGGGCTGTGATTGAGATGTAACTTGAATTAATAAATGAATGTATAAAAAAAGAAAAAAATATTTAAGATTATTTGTGTGTGTGTACATGTGGATGCTTATGTGTGTATGTGTATACAAGTGTGTACCAGATTCCTACAGAGAGCAGAGGTGTCGATGTCTCTGGAGTGTGAGTTATAGGTAATTGTGAACCACCTGACGTGTGTTCTGGGGACTAAACTTGGGTCCTCTCCAAGGGCAATAGGCACTCTCAACTGCTGAGCCATCTCTTCAGCCTCAAAGGGGTTCTGCTTGTTTGTTTTCTTTTGTTTTTCTTTATAAGCTAATTATCTCGGGTATTTGTTACAGCCACAAAAAGCTGACTAACACACTGAAGTCAGATGTGCTGGAGGACCTGGCAGAAACTTTGACTCCTCACAGCCCTCCAGTCACACATCAGCCTTCAGAGAACACACATCCAAGAGAAGATACTCCCTCCATTCACTCTCCTGAGCCCTCCACTCAGGCAACTTGCTCAAGTCTGGTCTTGAGTACCGGATGGATTTCTCATATGCAGGTGGAGTTGAGCACCCTGCCTCACCACACACCCATAGGAGAGATGGGCGCAAAAACCAGCTCCTTCATGAGTCCGCTGTAAATTGGAAACTGGTAAACAAGAACAGATGTCCCCCACACTTTTGACGTGAAGAGCTTACGGTGCCACCCCAGAGAAGAACAGCAGGCCCGTGACTCCGTCTTCAGCTTCTGTAACTCTCTGGCTCCTGTCTTAATCATTGCATTCTAATGCAATGTGTCTGGGCTTAGGCACAAACATCTGAGGTCTTCAAGGGCAGGAGAAAAGGACTTTGTCTTCAGAAACCTAGAAGACTCTGCCTAGAATTGTCCGGGAAGGCTTTGGTCGTCAAAGAGCAATGGGGGCTGGTGCCAAAGTCCACCTGTGTACTCAATCAGTCTCATGCTTCAGTGGTAGCCCACTTGGGCTTCCCTGTGCTACAGACCCCATGGCCAACTATTCAACAGACTGAGAAGTCAGGCTCGTTTTGCTTTTCATAGTCAGTTGTTCTACGAGTTTACTAAGCTACCCTCTTAAGCATCGAGCAGGGCCTGTCTGCAGTGCACTGACCTGTATCCACACCAACAAGTGCATTCCAAGTGGACAGTAGAGTCAGGGAGTGTCTACTCTTCTGCACCCAAAGCCACCAGAGACCAAATATTTCAACAGCCAGGCCGGGAACAGGAAGGAAACTTTAAACAAAACTAAGCTACATTTCCTTATTTGTATGTATATATGTACACGTGTCACATCGTACATGTGGAGGCCAGAAGACAGCTTTCAGAAGTCAGTTCTCTCTTTCCATCATGTGAGTCGTCAGGCAGTCAGGCTCAGTAGCAAGCTGCCCCAAGAGAAGAAGGTCTTAAAGCCAACAGTAGGAGATAAGACCAAAGCCAGACTACAAGACTGACTCACCCTATCCTGAGACACACCTTCTACTCTGAGCCTGAGTGCTACTTCAGAACATGGCACAAGCACACTGCTCCTGCTTTTGGTACGGTGTGGTCTGTCTGGATGGTTGTTTCGCTCTGTCGAACATTTGGATTCCTTGAGGCTTTCATTAGGGATGCTGCTAACTGTGGCCACTTCAAGAATCATCGTGTTAGTGCTTTGCTCCTTGGAATTCTCGTCCTTGTGAATTTAAGCTTCACTCCCTTTAGACTTCAGGATCCTTAAGGACTCTAAGATTGTGCATGCAAACGTATGAAGTGGCCATGCATTTGCACAGGAGAACACCAAACACAGCTGGACCTCAAGGCTGAAATACAGCCAACAGATGTGTCAACCATCAGTACTGTCGGCCCAAGAACAAACAAGCTGTATATCCCACTGACAATGGCCTGGTTGTGGGGGACCCTCACCTGGACAGCCAGGATAGTACCATGTGCTTTTCTTGGCACACCCTGGGAAGGGTGCCTTACTCTTCCTGAGTTATGAGTGCTTGGGGCTCCCGCTTCCTGCTCCAAACCTCAACTCTAGTCAACTGGTGGACAGAATTATACCCACAATGACCTGCCGAAAAAGCCACAGAAGTAAATATTGCCTTGGGTCAGATCCCCTCCTGGAATCCCAGAACTGTTGAAAGCTGCCAAGGCAGGGGTAATAGATCACCACAACCCGCCTCTGTTTACAACGGGGTAATGCCTTTTACGACCGCCTCTCTCTGTCCTGAATATTTATTTTATTGTCCCTGTAGGGAGATTTTTCCATTTGGTAAAAATCATCAGATGGTTTCAGTCATGTTAACAACTGTTCATTAAATGCAGAGGGATAAACAGAGAAGCAAAGATTTGCTTCTTTCCTTTTTCTCTATTTATTTTTAGCTTATTGAGAAACTCCTGGGTGGACCCAGGGAGGGAAACATATTCAGACCCTGTCCATCTCAACTGGGTGAGTATCCCTAGCCTTGCTCCCTGCCCTTCAGACAGGAAGCCCTTCAGTGAAATAAAAGATGGAAGTTTTAACCTGCACAAGACTAAGGCTTGCTGCATGACCTTCATGTTTAGAGACCCTGACCTGCTTAGTTTTTCTTTCAGTCCAAGTTGCAGAAGATATGTGTTTTCTTCATGGAGAAAGTCTTTTAAGTTTAGAACAACTTAAAGTGACTGGTATGGAGTGTTTGGAGAGAAAGAACCAGATAATAATAAATAGATGGGTAGAAGATGAGTGAGTGAGTGTGTGGATGGATGGATGGATGGGTGGTAGTGAAGAGATAACTGGAGGTTCTTAGACAGATAGATTTTATATGGATGAGTATTAGATGGAAGTATGGGTTGCTGAGTGGATAGGCAAGTAGATGTGTGGATGGTGGTGAAGATTGATGGAGGGATGAAAGGAGAAAGGCATTTATGTATGGATGGTGAACAAATGGTGGATGGAAGAACTGATAAATGGGCAGGCATATGAATGAACAGAAGTTGAGTAGAAGGATAGATTGACAGGTGATGGTTCGGTAAAGAGATGGATATTATGTGAATGGATAGATAGATGGTGTGAAAGTTACTGTTGCCAATTTAACACAAACTAGAAGCGCCTGGGAAAGAAGTCTAATGGAATTGTCTAGATCGTCATATTATGAGTATGCCAGTGAGAGATTTTTGGAATTGGGTTTTGATTGGGATGAGAAGACCCATTCTGAATTTTATAAGTACCATTTCATGAGCCAAGCCCTGGAGTAAATGAAAGGGGGAGAGAAAACTGGACGCACATGCATTAATCTATTGCTCTCTGTTCTTCACTTTGGATACAATGAGATCACTTCTCTGTAGTCACTGCTGCTGGGACTTCCTTGCCATGATGGACTAACTTGTAACTTTGAGCCAAATGGACCCTTTCTCTTTTAAGTTGATTTTAGACCAGTGTTCTGTCACATCAAAAAGAAACAAAACTAACACAAGTGATCAGGTAGGTGAATGACTAAGAATGACTACTTCAGAGGTTCTGAAAACCCTTTTTACAAGGGTCCATCTTCTACTAATATCTTCTTGGCCAGGGTCTCAGTGGTACCTAACTTCAAACTTGACCTTGAAAGGTTCTCTGGGGATTCTGTGTACCACAGGCTCCAGATGCCCAACCAAAGTGGCATGGAGTGACGAACAGAGAGCAGGATGCCCCTCTAAACAAGAACAGTAAGTGAGGATAGAATTCTAGCTTCTCTGACATGGGGGTGGGAAGTGGCTACCTGTGCAGGCATCAGGCTTAGTCCTCCACAATTCCCAGGAAGTCTTGTCGCCTTTACAGACTATCAACCCAGATATTGTTCATGTGCTGCTGTTTTCTCGGGGTATCGCTTTTTCCTTCCCCACAATCAGTTCACGCATCCTACATCAGAAAGGGTTCTGGTGCCTGGGCTGTGTGTATCCCTGCTAGAGGAAGAGGCACCTGGTGATGCTCAGGGTAAGAAGCCAGGTTGGGACAAGTGTCTGCCTGAACTGTAGAAAAGGAACAGAGAAGGAACACTCTCCCAGCATGTCAACACATGACCATTTGGTAACCCTGCCTTGTTGAAACTCAAGATGTCCCTTCGGTGAGAAAGTGGGTGATTCAAGAATATGCCTTTTCGTTTCTTTCTATCCTCATGTTCTGAATGGGCAGCAAGTCCTTGGAGCCAGGAGAGGTCTCTTAAAGTATAGATCTTGAAGTAGGGTTGTCAGACTCATCAAAGAAACTGCAAGATTCATTTTCATCCTTCACCAGGATAGCCTCCTTCCAAATTGTATTTAAATCCCACATTGTCAAAGAAATAAAAAAGGATCTCACTCCACAAGTTGGTCGGTGAACATTGAACCAATCTCACAGGGCAGGCGTGAGGACACAAAGGCGACAAGTATAGGATGCAGAGTGACCTGGTGTTGTACATGTTCCCAAGCTCATGCTGTCTATTGGGATGGTCTGAAGTTAGCAGAATGTAGTAGACACAGTAGAGGTGAGTGTGTTCTAAGAGCTCCCATGGATATCTGAAACCATGCATAACACCAAGTCCTCTGATGGCTGTGGCTTTCATCTGTAACTGAGATGGCATTAAAAGACTGACCAGTAGGTAGTATATACTCTGTGAACATGCTGGGCAGAGTGCTGAGTCATGCCCTGGATATGATGGGACAGAAGAAGACAATTTATCGCATTCTGAACACCAAACAATTTAGAACATGAAATTATTGGTTTCTGGAATTTTACACTGAGTATTTTGAAAGCATGCTTGACTGAAGGTGATCGGAACCACAGAAAGCGATACGTCTGATGAGGTACAACTGCTGTGTTCCAGTTTAGATTCTTCAGTGGTACCCTAGCTACTGAGCCCTGTCTGCCGAAAGGAAGCAGAAGCATAGCTGAAGTGAAGGTGGCTAGGCTTGGATAGGGTGAAACAAACCCAGACTTGACTCTCCATGCTTGGGAGCTAGTGTGGGCAAGTCTCAGGGCTGAGCCCTGAGGGCCTCAGGTTTGGCATAGAACATTAAATCTGGAAGGCTGTTCTCCTGTGCTCTGGGAAATACGTGTGACTTACAGTGTCTGGCCATTCTGAGCAGGACCATGTTGGATAGACATCCTAGTTTGATAGCCATATACGCTCCCTGTATGTGTCCCTGCCTATGTATGTATTCCAAATCCAGTGTTATCTGGCTCAGATTTCATGGGATCCTTCCCCAACCTGAGAGCGGATTAAAAAAAAAAAAAAAACCTTCAGTTTGGGATCCAATCATGGAAAACAGCCAGCTCAACACATGCTAAGCCTCAGTCCACACTATAAACCTTCAAGAGACCTCCAGATGCCTGTCATAGAAATGACTAAAGTCCACAGGCATACTTCTATGACTCACTGATGTCACAGGCACTTGTGTAACGTTCCCTGGATGGTTCTGCCATGTTGGTCCAAGGTTCTTGTCTTTGAAGCTGAGGTGGGAAGGCTTATACTAAAAACATGGTATTGGTAAAAAGCTAAATGTGATAGACCCGGAACTGGTAAGGTGAAATCCTACAGCAATAGAACTGTCAAATATTTTCGGAAAGATATTCTCTGGGACAAGCATTTTGATACTTGCTAAACCACCCAGCACCGACCTCGATGGGTAGCATACAGATGGTTCAAGGGACAGCAACAAGGGACAGCCCTGGCCATTTGTCTTCTTCGGCTTCACCGCTGTAGGAGTATGTGAGGCCTATAGGAGATGTCAAAGCTGTGCCAACAGAGACAGTGTGGGGGAGACAGCATAAGCTTCCATCTGCTGACCGAGCCCAGGTAGACCTTCAACTGGGGGAAGGACCGGGAGCATTGTTGGGGGTGGGAGCACCAAAGATGCCCAAGGATCGTAAGCATACCCTCTTCTTAGGGACTGCACACTCCTAGATCAGCTTTTTCCTGCCTAGCCTGGTATGAGTGAGGAGGGTGACCACTTCCCTTTTGATTTGTTTTTACCACTTTGAAGCCAAATAGTTCACTTTAAAAGGAGAGTCTGGCTGAGACAGTGTATGGTAATCAAACTTTGAGGGGTTTTTCATTGTTTCAAGATTTGCTGTCCCCAACTACCTAGATTTTATTTTATCATATGTTAGCATAAATCAAATCACTTTGTAAAACTGAAAATATACATAAAAGAGAAAACCAATTTTGAGGCATATTTGAAGTGTTGTATCAGTCATAATTTTGTATTGCTTAAAAAATACATAAACCGCCGGGCAGTGGTGGCGCACGCCTTTAATCCCAGCACTTGGGAGGCAGAGGCAGGCGGATCTTTGCGAGTTCGAGGCCAGCCTGGTCTACAAAGTGAGTCCAGGACAGCCAGGGCTACACAGAGAAACCCTGTCTCGAAAAACCAAAAAAAAAAAAAAAAAAACATAAACCTACATGTAAAACTAATGTCTCCTGAGGTCATCTTTATTATGATAAGATTTCCACCACCAGATTATGGAAATAGCCTAGATGCTGCCAATGAATGAATGGGCACACAGAAAAGAAGAAAAGGAGGATATGAAACTAAAAGAGATATGAAAGGAGGAGGAAGTGAGGAAAAGGGGCTAAGACTAACATGGAGGTGAATATAATCAAAGTGCATTACACACATGTGTGCATGCAAGCAAATGTCATGGTGCAACTTCTTGCTGGGCACTATCATTGATAAACAAAATATATATTTTTTAAAGACCATGGTAATACTGCTTTCAGAAAGAGACAATTGAAGCCAGTTACACACTGCAGATAGGGATTTATTGCAAACCTTCAGCTCTGAGAAGTCATCTGGGAAGGCTAGCCACTGAACTTTGCTGTGAGCTTCCCTGGCCAAGCACAGGGGTAAGGGGCAGATGCCTGTGCCAGGGACCCAGAGGCTGGTCACGCAGACATGCCTGCTTTGTAACTCTGCCTCAGGGCTCCCATCTGGATTTCTGAACAGCTGACATTGCAAGCCTCTGCTCCTGTGCTGTGTGGAGGAGCGCTGCAGACTTCACAGAGACGGGGAGTTGTTTTTGCACCTCCCTTCACATGGAACAAGCCACAGAGGAACTGGGTAGAACTGAGGAGAGACAGTAGCATAAACAAGGGTAGCCCCGAGTTTGGGAGACACTTCTTTGGCCGAGCATAGAGCAAGTTCAAAGGGCCCACAACCCCCATCTGTCTCTTTGTGGAGTCCCCTAGAGTGAGCAGAACTTTAAATAAAAATTATTCACCAACTGTAAAATCGTAGAAACTTAAAAAAAAAAAAATCTAAAACTGAGGACCTTGACGGCCCTATTTAAAATCCTAAGCTCTTGCTCCCGCCGGCCACGACATCTCTATAGAGCACCCGCTGGCATTTTATGGGAGGTCTGGTTGACCGCTGGCTTTAGTACCGCTCAACCCTCCTTCCTTCCCTACCCCAGGATTTTTTTTTTCTTTTAAATATTCCGAACTCTTAGCCCATGTCTATCACATAATAGGAGGACCTACCGGAAAGATTTTAATGAATGAATGTAGAATAATCACAGATGTGCCGCAGCACACCATCTTCTGCTCTGGGGCTTCAGTGTGAGCCTGCTGGAGGGAAGACAGCTAGGCCTTTGCTTTGCTCTTAGCCTCCGTAGGACACCCCTCCTTCATCCTCACTCCTGGACTGTGAGTAGGTCCTACTGACCCGATTTTATAACAATCGTGAAGTAACAGGAGAGCTGGAAACCTGCTTTGGGCAAATTTACAGGAGAGATTCGCCTTGCCTCAGAGATGTACTGAATAGGAGCACCAGGACAAGTTTTTATGCTCAGGGTAGTGTTTGCCCAAAAGCATCTGACTTTTTTTTTTTTTTTTTTAATTGTGTTCTACAGGCATCAGGGATCCTCATCCACTTGAACCTCAGCCTCTCTCGGATTACGGGAACGGGAGAGATGACGCCACCAGAGGGCGCCCGAGCCCAGCCTCTGATGATCCTGCAACAGAGCCAGAAAGTTCAGAGTTTAGCATCCTGACAGCTCCGGACAATGCAAAAGCGGATGGAAACCGACAACTGCCCTCTCTGGAATGTTACTTTTTAAATGCAGGGACTAGGTCGACTCGATTCCTGATTTGAAGTTTGTTCCCCACAGTGCAACTCACAAATGGATGTGTTCAAAGTGCTTGGCAGAATTGCTCCAGATGTTCTGATGGCTGGAACATTTTCCTTTCGACCCCTGACTCCCTTCTTTAGTCCCTAGGTGGAGCCCCAGGTCCAAAGGTTCTGTCCACTTATTCAAAAAGATGATTCCCCCCCCCCCCATATTACCCAGAGACAAAGGTAAGTCTCCACTGTGCATTTCCTTTGGTGAACGTGGTAACAGAATCCAAATCACTAACTGGCTATGTGGTAAAGGTGGTGACAGAATAGCCAGTACTGCCTCTGGCAGAGGAAGGTCCATCTCCATGCTGAGATTCGGCCCTACTCCGTTTCTTCTCCCACCCCCCCCCCCCCCACCCCAACCCCCCTCCATCCTCACTCCTGGGTTGGGTTATTTTGGTTGACCAGCGTGGAGCACAACGGCCTACCAGCAGGACTGAACACCAATGGTGTATTGGTAAAAACACCAATGACCAACTTTGGAAGCACCTTTTTAGGGAGCAGGGCTGAAGCGAGTTCTTTCGTCCTTTGGAGAACACTGGACTTTCTTCGGGAAAGGGAAATCCTGAAGTTTGAGAAGCTGTTTCCAACTTCCATTAACTGAACACCCATTAAAACCAAGCACTAAGTGCGAGTCACGACGTTTCACGAGAGTGAGACTCTCAGTCAGTCCTCCTTCCTTTCCATTCTGCGGGCTGAGAGCTGCGATCATCCACCCTCCCCCACCCTAAGCAGACAGAACAGGGGTACAGAGAGCAGGTGCCAAAGAAACTTCACGCGTACTGCGCGTCTCTGTGAGAGTCGCTTAGTGTCTTTGCCCCGCAGCACAGCCCTACGTAGGAACGCAACTTCCCAGGGGGTGACAGTAGCGATGCTTCCTGGGAGTTCCAGTTATGCTAACTGCAGGCTGGTCATGTTACCATGAGCCTAGCTGTCCCCTGCGGCACAGAGAGCCTAGGCATGCGGTGGGTCAGCTTGAGGTCCTGGCACCAAAGACAGAGTTCTCTGGCAACTTTTGGACGCGGCGCAACAGACCCTTGCGTCCGGACCGGACTGTTTCGTCTCGCTGGTGTTTATTTCACCTAATTCGCCTCCGACGGCCACACGCCCTTAGTTTCTCCATCTGCATGATGGGGGCATTACGCTCTACAGCCCAACCTCTTTGCAATTCAGGCCCAGGGAGCCGGCCCAGGTTGAGGACTGGGAAGATCAAAGGTCTCAGCACCCAGCGGGGCTGGGGACACCGAGGGCGCCAAAGAGAGGAGGGAGGGAGGGACTGGAAGGGCGGCCGCTCCGCAGGGGATGCGCGTCAGAGACCCCAGCCACGCTCCAGGCCCGCCCCTTGAAGAGCGCCGCCCCGCCCCGCCTGGCTTTCGCCTCTAAAGCGTCCAGCGCGCGTCTCCCGCTGCCGCACTTTCACTCTCGGTCCACCTCGGTGTCCTCTTGCTGTTCAGCCCCGCAGCCTCCGGCGTGCCCTCCCGCCCACGCCATGGACGCCAAGGTTGTCGCCGTGCTGGCCCTGGTGCTGGCCGCACTCTGCATCAGTGACGGTGAGTGCAATCGCGCCCGGGCCCGGGAAAGGCTCGCAGCTCTGTGCGGTGGCTACTTAGGGTACGCGGTTCCTCGGGCGGCGCGCCGGAGTCGCGTAGAGAGAACTCATTTGGCGCCGCTCCTTGCAAGCGAACTTAAGGGAACTCACTTTGCAGGGCGCACTCCCTCCGGGTGCCCTTTCCCGTGTCCCAAGGGTCGCCCTGAGGTTTTGTGCTCTGCGAAGCGCGGCCGCAGGACCTAGAGAGGGATGCAAGGGAGGACCCGCAGAATTGTTGAGCAAGAGTGGGGCCAGCGTGGAATGGGAGCGTGGGCGGCGGTGTCCCGGGCTGCGGGTCCCCGAGCGCGCCAGCTGAACTCAGTTACTGTCCACTCGCGCCCAGATGTTTCCAGAGGCAAAGGGCAGCGCGGTCCTGGTGTTTACTGTGAGGGAGGTTGGTTCGGGTGCGGAGTGTATAAGCAAACTTTTAACGGCCGATCAAATAGCTCGAAGTGCTTGGCTTGGCTCTAGGTATGGTGCAGCTGAGTTTTCGTCCCCTCCGAGCGCAGCGGGTCCTCTTACAGCACCGCCAAGGGGCTCTGGAGCCAGACCTAGCGCAGCTCTTGAACTCCGGTCACCAGCCACGGTCTCGCTTCTGCACAGTTCGTTGGTCCGTAGCGACGCGGACCTGAGCACGCGTCTCTTCGCTGCCCTTTTTCCCCTTCCCGTTCACTAGACAAAGGCGCAGTAGTCACGCACACCTCTCCCCCCCAACCCCCAAACACACCTGCAGATGGGAGCTTTTGTAGCCAGCCCCAGAGCCCTATGCTCTGGAATGGGACTGCTGGAGAGTTCAGTCTCCCAGACCCAGGGTGGTGTCCCATTTCACTGGGAAAGGGCTTTCATTTTGTTTTCTTTTTTGACGCTGAAGAGAAAACTCTCTGCTCTGTTACAAGACACCGCTGCTGCAAAACAAAACAAACCATTGCCTCTGAACCCACAAAACAAAACCCTGCCAGTCGGGCCCCTGCTTTCTTCCTTGGCTGCGGTGTTTCTAGGAGAGAACTGAGAGACAGTCGGGGCTCTTGGTGAGACTGCGAGCTGTATGCTGCCCTAGTGTACCAACCAGAGCGTTGGTTTGGGTTCTTTCCTGGCGAACAACGATCGGGATGCCGGTAGCAGTGGAATCTTTGTTCGGCCAAGCATGGTTGGAGAGGCTGGAGTTGTCTAGTTCTCTAGAATCATAGTGAGTTACTGATCGGGATAGTAAAAACGACAAATGAAAAGCAATTTTCTTTTTTTTTTTCTTTTTTCTGTTACTGAGATCGCCGGGGAGGTTGCAACTTTCCACTGCCCATTTACCGTGTCATGGAGCATGTTTATTTGGGCATTAATAATTAAATGAGGTGGTGACAGTTGCAAGGGTCACAGTTTCTGGCAAACAGAACTACCTTCTGGGAAGTTGGATATGAGGCAGGAATGCAGGAACCCAGGTCCTTAAGGCTGGAGTGCAATTGTCCAGAGTCAGTAGGGTGCCTAATCTAAACATATTATGACCCTAGGATGAGTCGGATTGTTGACCTCTCTACAGTCAAGTGTCAGGATCAGATCTTTTCTCTAGGCAGGATGAATTGCATTGTCCAAATTAATATCGTTCTGTACCTCTTAGCACCTGTGTACCCTCTGGTCCTACACAGTCCTCAAGTTGCAGCATTGCTAACCTTGCTGTGGTTCCTGTCCTTTCCCATCAGCTGACCCAATTCATAAGCCAGACCCTTGGAACCCTAGGCTGCCCTGGTTAAACCCAGGGCAGGAGGCTTCTCAGGCATGAGAGAAACTGTTGGATTGGGATGCTCTCTGGCTCCCTGAACCACACTCTCTAGGTCCCAAGTCCAGGGTGGCAGCAGCGCTGAGGAGGACTTTGGTCTGTACATGATGTGTGCTTTTCCTGTGTTTTAGAAACTAAGTGCACCACTCTTCCCAAGCCACACCGTCCCTCAGCTCGATGACACTTGCAGAAAAAGATAAGCCCATCATATACCAGGTTTTACCCACTTCTCCAGCTGCTTCCCAAAGGTACAGGACTTCAGAATACCCAAAAGTCCCCTGGAACTCTGAATAAACAAACTTAAAATCCCTGGACTAACTATTCTCAGCCATACTTTTAAACTTTGGTGAAAAGATTCATAAATTCAAGCATTTGGGGGATATTAAGTAGAGCTAGGATAAAAATCTTGCTGTGGGGGTGGTAGCAGCTACAGACCCAGTCCTCAGGGCTTGCAATTCTAGACTTAAAGTGTGGGTCTTAAGAGGGGTTCTACAGGAGCCCCTTGCTAATTTACACTAATGAGTGTCAATTATGGCATTTTGCAAATTGGTGAATTGGCAAACAAAGCTAGTAATAGGATCCAGGAGGCCTAGGCATCTAGGTACTGACCATAAAAGCCACATTAGATTCCAACTTTAGGGTAAAGTTGGATAAAAGGTAAATCCAGGGCCTACCCCCTGGATTCTTTTGTGATTTCCAGGGCTTAGGGTTAGTGGGAGGAGGGAAGACTGCAGGTGGTAGGGGGCAGCACCCACCCCCTCCACTGCAGGCCTGTGCCAGAGGGAAGAGGAGGGAGCCTAGAACCTCCTTCACTTTTTCCCCAGCTCCTTTTGTCCCTTGTGCCGTCTCCCTAGAAGCTGAGCCCATCAAATCTCACAGTGCTCCCTAGCAGAGAGGATGGTCTTTGCAAGAATGTTTCTGTAGTCACTCCTGCCATTCATTGCTCCAGATTCTTCACCACCAGCAGGGCACCATGTTACCTCTCGAACCCCCAGCACCAGGCAGAGTAATGAGTAGCCTTGTTTTCTCTCCACACCTCCTCTAGGTAAGCCGGTCAGCCTGAGCTACAGATGCCCGTGCCGGTTCTTCGAGAGCCATGTTGCCAGAGCCAACGTCAAACATCTGAAAATCCTCAACACTCCAAACTGTGCCCTTCAGATTGTGTAAGCCTTGGCCTTCACCCTCCAAAGATGTGCCCAGTATAGAAAGCCTTAGACTTGGCATAATTAGTGGCAGCAATAACCACCATGAGGACTCTGATACACCATCAGACATAAGTTTCAAAGGCTACTTTTGTTCCCAGAACCCTATTGCATTCAGTGTTTCTCACTCCTTCTTTCCAAGCTGCTTCTTGCAGCACAGTGCGCTGCCTCTGTACAGAAAAGCCATGGACTTTATTTACTGAGGTCAGGCCTCAGCTAGCAACAGTTGTATCTGGCCTGTCAGTTTCAAGGCTCTGGTGTCCATAGTTAATCCTTTCTCATTAAAAAAAAAAAAAAAAAAAAAAAATCATAAGACCCAGATGGCAAGGAAGTCAATTTTAATCACTTGTCCAGAGGTCAACATTCTGAGGCCATTTTGTTTAGAACTTTCCAGTTTGCTGGATGTTGATGGTAGCTGCCACCATTTGATTTGAATTTGGGAAAATAAGAAAAGCCCAAAGCATATAAATGAAAGATGTAAATATCTCACTTAGAGTATGTAGACTTGGCAGAGAGGTATCCTGTGCTAGTCTGTCCTCCCACAGCTGAGGATAGTGAGGGCTCAGTCTCCTAGGAGGAGTTCACATCCTCAAAGGACTTAACACTAAAAACAGAAAGAATAAGGACACAGTATCTGGGGTAAATGCTGTGCTATCCCAAAGGCTTTTCCACCCAACAGTGACTGCGTTAGCCTTTCTTTTCTTCATCAACCTTCCTTTCTAGCCTTCGCTACTGTGAATATGTTATGTACAGTATGCTCTAGAGACCTAGATGGTGAATATTATCTTTGTTGGTTTGGTTAAAACACAATTCTCTCTTGAGAAAGGTTTTTTGAAAGATGGTGAATTTAGATTTGCCTAGGCGTTGCTGGCCCACAATGCCAAATACAGCTATTATGTCTGGGCAATCACTAAATTAATAAATGGCTGTACCCAGATGGACCTCAGTGTTCCGTATTGAACTCACACCCCTCCTATGCACAACAGTCCAACTAATGGGCAGCCTGCTTGAAGAGGTTTACCTCTCCCCAGGACACTGAGGAGGAGTTTGTTTTCCCCAGAGACCATTCAGTGGCTGGGGAGGAGTATCCTCAGGATGTTTTGGAATTACCTGGCATCTAGGACTTTATAAAGAGTAACCAAGGGATAAGTCCAGCAGTTTATCTCCCCATTAGGAAGCTCTAAGGATGAGAGGAAGAACATTGAGTCAACTTTAAAAAAATCCACAAAACTAAAATCATGGAACATCTGTGAACTTGTAAACCCTCTCAGGCAACCACAAGACTATTAGTTATCTAATTATCTACTAATAGTAATCTAGACTATTCTTTGCCCACCTGAACTATCCCACTTCACCTGCGCTGCTCCTCCTCCTCATGGGACTACAGCAGTCTTCCCCCTGAGCTACCCTTAAATTTGTCCCATATGCTATCAAGATGATTGGTCAAAAATGTAAGGCTTCTGGCACTCTCCAGAAGTTTCCAAAGCCTCCCCGATGAGGTCACAGCCATTTGTCCCTTCTATGTGGCTCTTCCTCCACATCCTTTGGGCACTTTCACTCCTTCAGGATCCTTGTTCTTAGTCTTCTCTTTGTTTTACTCACTTGCCACACTCCTACTTATCCTTCAAAGTCCAGAAGCTCAAATGCCTCCACGTGGTCTCTTTCCTGTGTCCCCTGGGAAGCATCCTTAGCACATCCCTAACTCTGCTATGGTGGACCCAATACCCTTTAAGTGCTATGTCTTCCCCAGCAATCGTTGGGCAGCTTCCAAACCTGAGGCTTTCAGGGGCAACAGCTGAGCCCTTCAGTGAGGACCTTAAGCTGGGTGGGGTGAGCCCAGGCAACGCCTTTCTCCCTCTCATCCATACAGTGTCTCCCCTTCTGTTTTGGCAGTGCAAAGCTGAAGAGCAACAACAGACAAGTGTGCATTGACCCGAAATTAAAGTGGATTCAAGAGTACCTGGAGAAAGCTTTAAACAAGTAAGCACAGCAGCCCAAAGGACTTTCCAGTAGACCCCCCCCAGGAAGGCTGACATCCTGGGAGATGAAAGGGCAGTGGTGGGGAGGAGATCCTGAACCCTGGCTAGGTCGGCCAGTGGGACAGCACTCATCGGGGTCATGCTGAGGTTTGCCAGCACAAAGACACTCCACCGTAGCATATGGTACGATATTGAAGCTTATATTCATTCACCCATGCCCTCGCCCGTGCACAATGGAGCTTTTATAACTGGGGTTTTTCTAAGAAATTGTATTACCCTAACCAGTTAGCTTCATCCTCATCATCCTCATCCTCATTTTTAAAAGCAGTGATTACTCCAAGGTCTGTATTCAGTTTGCTCTGGAGCTTCCCTTCTCCCTGGGGCCTCTGGGCACAGTTGCAGGTGGTGGCTTTGCAGGGAGCCCTAGAGAGTAACTTTCCTCCGGAGCTGATCTGGAGGAACGCTGCAAGGCTTGTCCTACAGGGGGCGCTCCTCAACAGATGCCTTGCTGTGAGTCTCACACAGCTCATGGCTGGGCAGAGGCTCTGGCCTCTACCTCTTTTTTCCAGTTCAGTGATTGTACCTGGGTAGGGAAGCTTCCTATAGAAGTTACAGACCTGGGGTCTGTGCTCAGAGGCCTTTTCCTAGCTGTTCCTGCTCTCTGCTTGCCTCCAAAAGCATGCTTCATCTGACTTCTGCTTCTCACCTCTGTAGCCTGATGGACCAATGCTGCACTGGAAGGAAGGAGAGTGATTTGGGGCGCTCCCTCCCTCCCTTCCCTTTGCTCACTGGGGCCCTTTGTGAGATTTCTCTTTGGCCTCCTGCAAAATGGAGCCAGCCCCTCCTGAATAATGTGAGAACATGCTTATATTTACGCACAAAAGGCAAGTCTGAAAAAATGGTTATAAATGAAATTTTAAATCTGAGCCCTTACTTTGAGGAATTGGACTTTTCTAATTGCCCCTAAACTCTTTATACAGTGGCTCCATGGGCTCTGAGTTTTCAAATATCAGAGATGAGATGAAAATAATAATAATAATGAATAAGCCTGAATCTTGCCATGAAGCCACAGTGGGGATTCCAGGTTCCAATCAGAAATGCAGACAAGTTAAAACTTGGATACATTCTTATGATCACAGGCGGCCCTAGTGGTTTTGGTAACTGTTTGCAAGGCATTTTTTTACATATATTTTTGTGCACTTTTTATGTTTCTTTGGAAAACAAATGTATTTCAGAATATATTTGTAGTCAATTCATATATTTGTAGTGGAGCCATAGTAATGTCAGTAGATAATCTCTATGACCTTAAACTACTGGCAATCTGTAAAGAAATATATATGATATATAAATGTATTGCAGCTTTCCAATGTCAGCCACAGTGTATTTTTCCACTTGTACTGAACTTGTATCAACTGTGACATTATATGCACTAGCAATAAAATGCTAATTGTTTCATGCTGTAAACCTCCTACTGTATGTGGGAATTTATTTACCTGAAATAAAATCTATTAGTTGGTAGATGGAGTGCATATACATTTCTGAAGATTGAAAAAACAGGCCTAGCTGCCGGTCAGGTGCTATGGATTGCCCTGCGGGCTGGGTGAGCAACACGCAGGCTTGTCTCCTGAGCAGGTTGAGTCTTCAAGGAAAACTTTTGAGTATTTTTTTTTTTAATCCAAGCTAGTTTTCTGATGAATAATACTTGACTCACTAATTCCTCCTCCCTCTTCTCCTCAGTTCTCCTAACATCCTCATGTAATCCCCAGACTCAAACCCAGTAATGTCAAGCTTTCCTAATTTCCCATGTAAAAAAAATCCCATGACTCCAGACCATATTAATATCAGGCCTTTGTGGGAACAGGTGGCCTCACCCCATAAATCATTAAATACCATTCAGCTTGAATCATCTTAATGTGACAGTCACAAACCAGTTGCTCTAATAAAAACTCTGCTAACCATCTCTCTCCTTAGCTCTCTAGAACAATCTCAGTTATCCCTAGGGATGCTCTGCAGCATCCAGAAAAGAGAGGTGGGACCAATCACACTGACATCCTCAGCCTCTCTTGGAGGGGTGCCTGAGCCTGGGGCCGCAGCCTCTAGTGCTTTGTTTAATTTGAAATGCAGACTTGAAGTGGGGGCAGGATTCATTCACCTCTGCAATGAAAAGGAAGGGAGACACCTGGGCGGGGGCTTCCTTCCACACCCCCTGAGATGTGCATTCTTGTCTCAGGCTGAGCTTTGGCAGGGATGGTAAGAACCAGGACCCGCCTGGCAGACTGGCAGTCCCTGTGAGCAGTTCCCAAGTCATCCAAGTCATAGGGTTAAGGCAGTCTGTGGGGGAAATGTCTAGTTTACTTTGATAAATTGCTTACAAACCGGATTTTGCCAAGTAGTCTCCAGGCCTCAAACTGAAGACGGAGTTAAATCGACTTACGAGGCAATGCTAAATATTGTACGAACTGAGATACACTGCTATATGTTGCAATGTGATTAATGGTTCTACTAATTTTATCTAAGGGGGCGCAGAGAAGAAAAAATGGGGAAAAAAGAAAAGATAGGAAAAAAGAAGCGACAGAAGAAGAGAAAGGCTGCCCAGAAAAGGAAAAACTAGTTACCTGCTTCCTGCAGATGGACCACAGTGCCTTCTGCTCTGCCGCTTTCTAACTCACAGACCCCACACCCTGGGCAGGGGCTCAAACTTGATGGTAAACTCCTCCCTCTTCCTGGGGCAGACCCTCACACCCTGGGCCTGTGCTCAGGCACTCCTGCCCTGGTGGCCATACCAGCTGCTGTATTTATGTGCTTCTTAAGGCCTTGCTCCGTCTGCTAAGCTATGAAGAAAGTAAAAGTACAGAGACTGGGGTGGAGGCTAAGCTACAGAGGACCTGCCTCTGGTAGCATTGCCCTGAGCTGAGCCCCTGGCCGGGAGTTCTCAAGGAGCACAACCAAATCCCATGGAGGCCAGGAGGATGTGCTTAGCCAGGAAAGGGCATGCATTTTCCCCTCAGCCACACTGCCCCCTGTGGCCTTCTCAGGACATGAGGTGACTGACTTGCTCTCAGGCCTACTACAAGCTTTTCCAAGTACATGCAGCCTGGGAAGGAACTTCAGCCTTGCTCCCCAGGCTGTGTGAGCAGCTTTGCCTCCAGCCCAGAAGGGTTTCTGCAGACTGTTTTGGGTGAGCAGCAGGAATGATGAAATCTCAGAAAACAGACATGAGCTGCTTCTCAGGGAATCTTTTCTTTGGACAACTCACTTTAGAGTCTTTAAACGGGTCCCTTAAGGCGGAGGACAGATATGCTCTGGAACTTTCTGAAAGCCCAGCAGCTTCAGGGATTCATAGTCCTTCCCCCTTTTGGTCCCAATGTCCCTGGGATGGTATGCTGTCTGGACACAGCTGCCTCTGTCCACACTCCTGAGAGATACCTGCCTTCAGTGAGTTGGGTTAAAGTTTTAAAATTTTCTACCACCCCACCCCATCCTCACCTAGCAATTTATAGCTGGGTTTTTGTTTTCGTTTTTGCCAGTTTGGATCAGAAGGATAGAGGCAAACAAGGCCCTGATTTTTAGTAGTGTTTTGGGAAAGAATTCTTTGAATTTCTTGATCTTACCCTTTACCTCATGTAGACACACATACATCTTGTAACTCAGACCTCTGGGTATAATTTTCATAATTGGTGCAGAAAGAAGAAATGATCTGAACATGCAGCAAATGGATTCCAGGGGAAGGAAGGCCAAGGGTCCTGTGAGTCACGCTCTTTTGGGTCCCTAAGTTCAGTGTCCTAGCAGTAAACAAGTATATCCTTTCATGGTCCTTGTTGGGGAAGTATCTTACTAAGGAGCTTCAGGAAAGCCTCTGTTACCAACTATTACCCTTTATCTGGACAGCTCTGCCACCATATCCTCAGAACTAAAGGTAGCAGGCTGGACTATGAGTGGGCACCTCTTCAGGCCCAGGGTCACTGCCCATCCTTGTGGTGGCCAGCTACAGTCTGGTCTCAGTGCCTCAGCTTGGACCTTCCCACTTTTATTAAAACAGTAATGAAGGCCAGACCTATGCCCAAGCCAAAGCTCTGCTTAGAAAGGGATGTCCAACCCCTCCAGGACACTGGGAAGAATTGTTGGCCCCTAGCAACCAAAGGCCACACTGAGGCTTCCCTGAGGTGGAAGTGGACCTTCTGAAGTGCCCAAGGAGAGCATTCATTAGGAACTGCAAGTTCTCTTGCTTTATATGACTCCTGGGAGCCCCTCAGTGCTTATGAAGCCCTTCTAATTGGCAACCCCAACCTCACCATGGACATGCCTGAGAAGCTGATTTCATCTTGTGACAGATTGAAGTAGGATGTGCTCCTGCAAGTTCTCAGGCAGGTGAGAGAGGCACTGTCTGGCACAGATGGCTTCCGGGAGGACATGCAGCTCCAGAGGCCACCTCCTGAGTTCCAAGGACTCTTCTGGTGGTGTGGGGCCAGCCAAGAGATTTCAAGTAAGAATGAGTTTTTGATGAGAGCTGTAGGAACTGTCTCTTCTCTTGGAGCTTTGAGGCCTGGGGATGCCCAGGAACAAAGAGCATCTGCTGGGGTAGATGCACAGTCTCAACACCAGTGTCCTAAGGTTAAGGCTGTGTGTCTTGTCATGTGTCCATCACACCATCCCTCCCATCCTAGTGTGTCTGCCTTACCCTGTGTTTGACATGTTCATCTGTCTTCTCTGCTTCCCACCGTCATCCAGACCCTCAGCTTCAGCCCCGGCTGTGTCCTTCCCTGCTTTCCCACTCTCTCGGGCCTCGGAAGGAAGACATTTGGCTGCAAGCCGAACTAAGGTGTAGGGCCCATGGCTTCTGCTAGGCCACGCAGCAGCATCCCAGGCACATGGTGAGAATCTACCTTAATGGTGTCTCCTCTGTTCTTGTCAACAGGAGGCTCAAGATGTGAGAGGTGTGGGTCAGACGCCTGAGGAACTTACAGAAGGAGCCTAGTTTGAAGTCAGTGTTAGGGAAGGGCCCATAGCCACTTCCTCTGCTCCTGAGCAGGGCTGAAGCCATTTCCAAGGGATTTGCTTTGCACAATTTGCTGTATTTTCACCATTTGATTATGTAGCAAGATACATGGTGTTTTTTTTTTTTTTTTTTTCATTTAGTCTGATTGTCCACTGTCACTGGTAACAGACAGGCCAAGGCCACTATGTTATTTCCTTTGTTATAGTATCTTTCCCATGTAGGACCTTCTCTGAACAGGGCTCCACAGGTTTGTCTCTTTGAGCTGAGACAGGAGGCGCACCCTTTTTCTGAGCAGGAATTGGGTGTCTCCGTCCCCAAGGACTGCAGGGCTTTCCCCGAGCTGAGGCAGGAGTGTGAGGTCAGGGAAGAGTAAGGCCCACCCTCGCCCCACGCTCTCCTCCTCATCCCATCATGTGCATCATTCTCTATCATCCATCATCATCCGTCTCCATGACTGTCTCCGTGACCCTGGAAAAGGACTCTCGGGAGGAAGTCTTTTATGCAAACGGGACAGCAAGAAGGAAAGGAAAATGCCTGGTGGTCCCCAGAAAACCCTGTGCACATCTATGTCTTGTTTGGAATATTGTTTGTTCAATGCTCTGCTTGTGTCCAAAGTCCCGTCCTCATCCATGAACAATGTCTCATTCGTGCACTGTCTCTGACCCAAATGCAAAGGCTGAGTATGGGGTGATAGCTCTGAGGTCCATACTGTGGCCATGGGGGATAACAATGGCCTTAGTTTCTTAACAGAATTATTTTGGACACACAACGCCCAAAGAAAGATGGTTTTGAAGCAGAACTTAGCTCTGAGGACTGTAGACCCTCATTATTTCCATAACTGTTATCTTAAAACCATGGTTTTATCTTTTTGGCACCAAATTCATCATTCTACTGAGGATTAACAGTTCTCAACTCTTTTAAATTATTTTTAAAAGTCAATGAATAAAAGAATCAACATTGTGCCCTGCTGGGCATTCCTCTGAAAAAGGAGGTGAGCTACCTACCTTCCCTTAGGACAGCCTAGCTGGTGGGATTGATGCCACTGCTTGAAGTGTGACCCTGGAAGTGTTTTGTCCACTTTATGTAGTCAAGCTCACTAATGCTGCCCTGTTGACTAAATCACAGCAAGAGTCTCCAGTTCCTCAAACGAAAAAGATGGAGGGAGAAGAGAAAAGGAAGGAGGGCTGCTAGTTGGCTGGACACCCAAGTAAGTTGGAGGAAGTAAGGCACAGTGAGATAATATTCAAAACCAGGTGTTTGAGAGTGAATAATCTGTAGACTTGTTAGTGATGTGTCGGGAGAGAGACATTCCTATAAATAGTTCTTTAAATTGAGTTTTCACAGCACATAGAAAATCCATCTAGCAAGATTTCATTCAAATTTGAACAAAAACATCCCAGAAGCCAGTTAGGATATGGGGCATGCGGCTAGTTGCAGAGATGGATCCTTCTATGGATACAGAATTGTTTTAGACCCTCTTGAAACCAACATTCAGTGGCCCTGGAATAGATAACACATAACTGGATTGTTAGTACAACAGCCACTTTGCATCTAATGCAAGCTTTTAAGGGTGTTGCTTGGAAGGAAACAAGTACTATCTTCCATCTTCACTATAATTAGGGTTCCTTTCAATGTCTCCTCTACGGGAGGAAAAAGGTAAGGGTGGAAACTGTAGGAAGACTTATTTGTGTATCAATTCCTCTGCTAACAATCAGTTTCTAGGTGGAGACAGTCAGCCTGAAGCAAATATGCATTTAAATAGTACATTTACATAGGAAAAGTCTCTCTCCACCTTAATCCCCCATCCTTTTGCTTTCAAAATAGGAGCCCTGCTGGTCCCTGAACTGTTGTTCCCTTTGGGGGTTGGGGGGGGACACCTAGTTGTCCCTGATGCTGCCTGCGTGCCATCTTCCCTTGGGCTCCAAGTACCCTGCCTGCCCCTCTGTTACCAGCCTTTGCATCTGGATAGGGAAAGGGTGTTGGAGACACACAGTCTGCTTTGTGTTGAGACCCAGATTTGTGCCTTGTGTTGTTTACACTGTGCTGCTGGCTCCCAAAGGCAATTGAACGCTAGCAAGGAAATGCAGCCTAGGCTGCAGATCCCTCTGATTCATTGCCTATTCAGTTTTGAGAGAGGGACTGAAGACCCTACATTCCTCCACAGAACTTGGCCTGAGGCCTTAAGCCTCTTCAGTGGGTCCTGTTTATCTTCTCCCCCATGTGATTTTCTCATATGTGGCGTCACCAGGGGCTTCTCACAGAGGCCAGTCATCCTCCCCTAGGTGATACACACTTTTCCAGATGGATGAGAACTGAGGAAGCATCCCCTCTATACAGCTTCCATGATCCATTTTAAGGTAATCTAATTCTTCAAAGTGTTCCACAGAAACCTCCAGATTCCCCAGCAGACCTCTGCCATTGCCAAATTCATTAAACCACTCAGCAAAGTTATCGCCAACCTCGATGGGCTTGCAATGTCTAAGCAGCAATGGGTTCCGTGTTGCATGTGGTGAATACTGTATTTTGTTTCAGTTCTGTCTCCCAGAAAATGTGAAAATGGTCCAGGAGAAGGCAGCTTCCTATATGCAGTGTGTGTCTTTTTATTCTCATTTTTAATATATGACAGTTATTTGAGAAGCCATTTCTGCTTTGAAGTCATATTGATGAAAACAATGTATCTTCGCCTACACGTTTCCTAATAAAGTTCTGTATTCAAATGTAGCTCCCAAGAATCTGCAGTGAACATTATGACGTGGAATTTTCTAGACTTGGTTTTGCCCCCTCAAACCTGACTCTGAGGGACCATGCAGTCTTAGCAGAAGAGTTTAGCAGCCCTGGTACTCACTTCCCTTGGGCTAACTGCCAGTGGCAGACAATCTCTACAGGGAAAGGTGTTCCCTTTTCTCCAAATGATCTGGATTGCTTCTTAGAGACTAGCCAGCCTTTCACTGTACAAGCAATGGCTTAGTGACAAGTAACAGGAGTTTTCCCAATAGTCACAAGAGTTTGGGAGAGGAAGGCTCAACCTGCATATATAGGTCATGGTAGAAAGCAACAAAGGAAGTGCTTTGTCACTGTAACACAGTTGAAAACCACAGTATACTGCATGTTCCTGTCCTGGGTGAGGGAGCTAATGGAAACCAAAGGTTTATTACCTGACTGCTGCTGGCCAGCTTCCTCCAAAAAACCCTGCTTCCCCAACATACAGAGCCTTTGCCTCTTACAATCTGGTCTTCAAAGTCTCACTATTCCACATTCAGCCATGTTGTAAAAGAGAGGTTAGCACCAAGCTCCAAGACGTCTAAGTCCACAATGTTAGTGGCCCTGACATCACCAGATCACCTCCATACTCATGAGTTTCCCCTTACTTACAAGGTCATTTTCATGTGACTTCTAAGATTCATAACACACACAAGAATGAGAAGAAGAGTTAGAGGCCCCAGGAGAGGCCATGTGAGACTATGGAACCACATGGGTATGAAAATATAATGAATAGATAAGAGCTTGAATCCCATTCTCTCTTTGCCCACCCCATGACTTGAGACATATCACTTGTTCTTGGGGTCCTAGTCGTATGCCCCCCCAGAACAGAGGGTTAGACTGAGAGAGTGTATAGGATCAGCTAGAATGATAGATAAGTCCTACCCATATGCTTCCAGAAGGTTCCCACTTTCTACCTCCTGTGTTGTGAAGTTCACAAAGCACCAAGAATTGGGTTGAATTTGCTTCTCAAACAGGCCCACAGCAAAGTCCAGTGATGAGGTTGAGGCCACTCCTCCTGGCCAGGGATGGGGAGAAGCTTTCCATTGGTCCTTGTGGGTTCCCCGGGGTCAGAACAGTGTTCTTTGAAAAACACTAAGCTGCTGTTCCAACACCAGGACCTAATAACCAATTTTCATTCGAAACAGTCCATGTTAACAACCCATAATGTCCTTTTCCATGTCCAAGTACAAGGAAGTGGGCATTTGCATACAACACAGGACAGCCAGTGTCAGGGAAGCTCAGAGCAGAAAGGTGTCTATTTTAGGATGCAGTGAAGGCTCCCTGAGACATGGAAGACATACACTTTTTAGAGCCATTCTACTGGACTCATTGGACCGCTGAGGGCCTATAAAGTATCCTTACCAATTAGAAGCAGCCATTGCTCCATAGTGGGTGCTCACAGGGAGCCCAAGACAAGGAAGTTAAGGTTCCGCGACCTCACTCCTGTTGCTGTACCCTTACACGAGAGGTATGACCTGGTCAAAGGCAGCTAAAATGAATCTATGGTGAGAGGGGCCTGGAAGTCAGGAAAGGTATGAAAAAAGCCTCCATGAGGGTGATCAGATGTGTGGACACCCAAGGCCAGCAATGGTCCAGTCTTGTTCCAGGGGTACAGAGATTTTTTTGAAAGAACAAAAAAAAAGCTTAACATTCTGCTTCTCTTTCTCTGTGCTCATACCGAGGACTTGACACTCAGGACTGAGGACAGTTAGAGGAGAAGCAGAGAAACCTAAAACTTGATCTATAGGACTCAAAGAGAGGTGTGGATAAGAGATCAGGGACCCTATGGGAGAGGCTCAGAAGGTATTGACATTGATCAGCACTCTTTGCCCTGGGCTCCCACTTCTATCCAGAATAAAAACCTCTTCCAGTAACACCAAAATATGTACTTCTAGGTCAATTAGGCCAAATAGGCCAGGCATGGAGGCCTCAGGCTGGTGGTTGCTAGAGATCTCCTGACTCCTCTGCCACGTTTCCACAGAGATCTTGTAGCCCACATCCTGCTTCTAGCTGGAACTCCAAGGAAAAATTATTGAGACCATATAGAACATACTCAGAGTCCATTTCGAGCCTGGATATTCTTCCTTCCCTAAAGATACACACCAGCACCCAACTGACTGGCCCAGAATCACCTGTGGAAAGACAGTTGCACACCACTGGCCTGTCTAGAGCTATAGCCCAACAGGTGCATGATGGGGCTTAGAATCCACTCCCAAAGACTGAATTTCCAGGTTAAGTCCATCCTGTCCTATTGAGATGTAAGCTCCAGATGTCTTTCAGGAGGATTTATTCCAGGCACCTGATCACTACAGCTGCTTAGAGCATACTTGAAGAGAGAGCTGATGTCCACAAGCCAACACCAACAGCAAAGAGCTGGTGTTCTTACTGGGCCATAAGCTGCTCTCAATTTTCAGCAACAGTGCTCTGGAAAGTTTTAGGGTAAACAGAGTAGCATCTACTTCTTGACCCAAAGGACCAAATAGAAATAAAGCAGAGAGAAGCCAGGTCCTCCTGTTATTGATGAAAATGGAATGGAGCCATCTGGGTGGAGTGGCAAGAGATGCTTGGGGATTCAGACTTGTAAAGAGCTAAGTACTGTGGACTCACAGGATGCTGGGTGAGACAGAAGGTCAAGTACAAGTGCAGCAGACAGCCCACGAGGCACAGTTGAGCTGTGGAACACCTTTAATAATCAAATAAGAGTACTTACCTGTCTTCTAAATGTCTATCATTTGTAGTGGAAAGTTAAGAGTTTATTGACAGTATCCACATTTTACTCTCTAAGTTACCATGAACACATGCAATGTCTGATGGTGCCATTCCAAGTCTCTGTGCCTGGAAGATAATACAATTGAAAGCCACAAATCTTGGTAAAATTGAAGACATGCATGAATACAAATATCAAGAGCACACATGTTTATTTTGCGTGATATTGTGGCATGATATCGTCATCTTGAAAATTCATATTCAAGAATCATGCAATCAAGTTACCAAAAATAGTCCCACAATGTTTTAAGTAAGTTTGTGGTTTTGTATTGGGTTACATTCGTAGCTATCCTGGGTTACATTCGTAGCTATCCTGGGTTATGTTCGTAGCTATCCTGGGTTATATTCGTAGCTATCCTGGGTTACATTCGTAGCTATCCTGGGTTACATTCATCAGGTTGGATGACTCTGGCCTATGTGAACATGCTAAATTATATGTCCGGTTAAAACAAAAGATTGTGGTTGGGGAGATGCCTCAATGGTTAAAAGAGCTTTCTGTTCTTACAAAAGACCCACGTTTGATAACCAACACCCAATTAGTGTAGCTCACAACAGCCTGTAACTCCAGTTCCAGCCTGTGACACCCTCTTCTTGTCTTCACACATACCCACATACCGGAACAATTGTGGTATGCATACACATGCAGGTACTCACTCACAGTACACATCGATTAAAAATAAATAAATCTTTTTTTAAATAAGAAAAGATACTGTCTTCCAGTTAAATTGCAGACCAGAAATTGCTTAGTTGTGACCCAATAAACGGAGAGTCAGAATAAGGAAAACAAACAAACTCTATTCCAGAGAGGAATGATGGTGGGAATTCACAGAGGTGAGATTTGTGAAAAACACACCTGAAAACTGTGGAGAAAAAGACGAAGAACACAGAGCAAAGAAGTAAACTAAGGGAAATACAACTTTAGCCTGGAAACTCTAGAGGTTCTGGTGAGAAGAGACTGGCAGTTCCTGCCACAAGACAAGCAACAAATGGACTTGGAAGCATTATGAGACACTGTTTCCTCTGGTGGACATGTCAGCAATGGAAAGAAATCACATTTTAAACATGTCTTCAATCATTCAATTATTTCTTTTCCTACCGCTCCCTCTCCCTCTCTCTCTCTCTCCCTCTCCCCCCTCTCTCTCTGTCTTGTGTGTGCACATGTGTGCATGTGTGTGTGCGCGTGTGTGTACATGTGTGTGTATGTGTGTGCGCATGTGTGTGTGCGTGTGTATGTATGTGTGTGTGTGTGCGTGTGTGTGATAACATGGGTGTAGAAGTCAAAGAACAACTCAGGGAAGCCTGTTCTCTCCAAAATTGGATTTCTGGGGATTGAACTCAGATCCTCAGGCAGACATAACTGCTGAGTCAACCGGATTCTCTCTATTTTGTAATCACGCTGTATGACTCAGGACATCGGCTTGGCTCTGTAACGAGAGTGAACCTGTTGTTTAGAACTGAGCTACCCTGAGGCCCTGAGAACTGGAAACCACCACAGGCCATGGCACTTGAATTTAACCAGCTCAGTGTGAGAAACAGCCCTGGAAAGACATTGTGGTAAGTGGGAGGGACAGATACTGACAAGCTGAAAAGTACAGGTAACCCCATCAGTGGAGAAGAACTCAGAACTTCCCTAGCCCTGTGCCTGAGGTCAGTAAATGAGTCAACTTTTAAAGCCATTTATCTTCCATTACTGCTGTGGAATCCCAAAGCTCTGAGGCTCCAGCATATTACTTTGAGATGCTTGTGCAGGTCTCAGTGCTGTCATTGACTCCCACATTCCTAACACACTTGGAAGACAGCCCCCAGCTGGAACATGAGCCAGCTCAAAGCATAGGATCTGAGGAGTCCCATAAGGGCCAGAGAATCTATTTTGCCTACAAACTTCAAAGATATATGTGACCAGCAAGAGACCTCTGATATGCACAGAAGGGAAGCTGCTGCAGTGAGGACAGCCCAGGGAGACAATGGAGACTTGTCCAATACACAACACACTCACCAGTTTGTGGAGCTTGTGGACTTTTCTTTTCCCCATGATTTACAGCAAGATTTTGGGACACTATAAAGGCAATTCTAAGAAGAAAGTTTATAATGTGAGTGTTTACATTCTGAAATCAGATATCACCAATAAATAACTTAATGATGTATATCAGCATCTTAAAAAACAAGAACAAACTTAACATAAAAGCAGTAGATGGAAATAAATAATGAAGATCAAGACAGAAATTAACGAAACAGAAGCTAAAAGAACAATCCAAGAATCGGTGAAAAAAAAGTGCTTTTTTTGGGGGGAGGGACGGGTGAGCTGGGTGGGAATAATACAAATAAGAAAAGAAGTTAAATCACACCCATTTGAAATGATATGATCCTATCCTTAGAGACCTTTAATGACAGTACCAGCAAATGCATAGTTCTGATCTAAAGACAAAAACAAAACTTTTGACAGTATTGAAAGTTAGTGTACAAAAATCAGTAGCAACCTCGGGAGACTGCTAAGTGCTAAAGTACTTATCTTGAAACAGCTAGGATCTGAGTTCAGTCCCCTGAAATCGGGTAAAGATGTAGGCTTAGTGGTACCTGCTTGTAATCTCAGCACTGGGAAGGCAGAGACGGGAGCATCCCTGGGGGAGGGGGAAGGAGGAGATGAGAAGAGAGGGGAGAAGACTGTGATTGAGTTCAACTTGCCCCAGCCCAGTATGAAAAATAGCCCTAGAAAACAGGTGTGGTAAGTGGGTAGTTACCCACTTTGAGTGTTAATCATGTCAATGAGAAACTATGTCTAAAAGGAAGTGAATGGTGTTTCTAAGGATGACACCCAAGGTTTTACTTTGCTGTTCACACTCATACACACATGTATGTGTGTGCCTACACATACACTTACATGCATGCACTTAAAATAAACCAGCCACCTTTCTATAAACCTATAATGAACTTTCTGAGAAAGAAATCAGGAACATTTTCCTATTGACAATGGTTTAAATGAACAAAGATACTGTTAATCTCAAAGATGCAAGGAGAAAGACCACTGATCCAAATTATCATAGCCAAAGAAATTAAAACAACACTTTTTCATTCATGTACACTGCTGGCCTCCCCCTAACTCAGGGTTCAAGAGGTCAGCATTGGATGTGAGGAAGATAAGGTTTTTATAGCTCAGAGATAGGGGGCTTCAAAAGATAATTTGGCAGTCAACTAGGCAGGGATACACAGGCAGAACATAACAAGGTGGTCATAACAACAGGTAGTCATAATAACCTCCTGAAACAAAGGCACAGTTGCAAGATAGTCATAACAACTTTTTGAAACAAAAAAATAGTAGCCATTTCCTGGGACAGGTAGTACAGAACCATTTGTAGTGAGGGCTGCAGGTGGGGCATAGCCCAATCTTTGAGAAACAGAGATTTAATTATAAACAGGAATGAAACTAGTTTGTCTTTATTATAAGATGGCTTTCAGGGCCAAGATGGAGGCAGGCTGGTTCATCAAAACAAAAAAGCTAGGAATAAACCTAAATATGAAGGTGAAAGATTTGTACGATGAAAACTTTTAGACAGTGAAGACAGAGGCAGTTGAACCCTACAAAACTTCACTCACAGATTAACAGCAGTAATATGATGAAAATGGCTGTAGTATTAAAAGCAATCTACAGATTCAATACAATTCCTATCAAAATTTCAATTATTGGGGCTGGAGAGATGGCTCAGTGATTAAGGGCACTGGCTAGTGCTCTTCCAAAGGTCCCCGAGTTCAATTCCCAGCAACCACATGGTGGATCACAACCGTCCACAATGTGATCCGATGCCCTCTTCTGGCTGCAGGTGTACATGCAGATAGAGCACTCATGCATTGAATAAATAAATCTTTTTTAAAATGTTCAATTATTTTTTTCACCAAATTAGGAAAACTCAATCTGAAAGTGCATATGAAGGCACAAAGGACCCCGAATAACCAAAGCAGCCCTAAGCAGAAAGCAATGCAGGAGGCATCACAATATTGTTTTCAAATTACAATACAGAGCCAAATTAACAAAAGAAGTCTAGCGCAAGAACAAGTATATTGATCAGTGGCACAGAATGAAGGATCTAGAAGAAGCCACATGGTGGTAGCCACCTGTCTGCAACAAAGATGTTGGAGGAAAGACTGCTCAACAGACTGTTAGGGAAATTGGATGTCCACATGCAAAAGTATGAAACTAGGACATAATCTTTTCATCGGCACAAATATTAATTCAAAATGGACCAAAGATCTTTACCTGAGACTCTGAAACTGCTAGAGGAAACACTTGAGATAAACACTTCAATATACAGGCACAGGTGAAGACTTTCTCCAGAGGAGAAAAGAACAGAGGAAATAACTGACAAGTCATTAAATCGACAGGTGGGGATTCACGAAAACTAATTTTATAATTTCCGCACAGTAAAGAAAGTGACCAGCAGAATAAAGGAAACTATCAGCAGAATGGAGAGAGAATATACAAAATGGAGAAAATGTTTGACAACTGTACATCTGGCAAGAGATTACTATCTAGAATCTGTAAATAACGCTGAAATTTAAACAGAGGGGGAAAACAGTAAAAATGAACAAACAGAACTTAACTAATTCGATCCATATACAGGACAATAAATTGTATAGACATCACTCAAAGAAAATAATACAAATGGCAAAGAAATATTTGGAAAAGTGTTTGACACCCCTAGCCATCATAGAAATGCAAATTAAAACTGCACTGAGATTCTACCTGACTCCAGGAAGAAAACACAGATGCTGGCAGTGATGATGTTGGAAAAAGAGAAACATGTACACGTTTCTTATAGGAATAACACTGGTGCCAAGGTAAGGTGAATCAGCCTAAGATTCTTCAATAAATGAATGGACAAAAAAGAAAGAAGGACACACTCAACGTAATTGCATTTGGCTGTAAAGAATGAAATCATGTTTTTTGGAAATGGATGGAACTGGAGATGATTTATTGAACAAAATAAGTGAGACCCCAGAAAGACATTATTACATATTTTCTCTCATGGGTAGAATCTGAATTTAAGCTTACATATACTTATGTTAATAGGTATTATATGTATATGTGATGTGAAAGTAGAAAGCAGTCTGTGCTGGTTAGTTTGTTGTTGTCAACTTGATACAAGTTAAAGTCATCTGGGAAGAGGGAACTTTACCACACGGCCATGAGGACACTCTTCCCAGAGTGCTGACTCCAGCCCAGACTTTCTCTTGAGCTCCAGACGTGCACATATACCTTCTCTTGTGAACCACATCATGTGCAAAAACATAACTGAAAATCCACTTCTGTCCTCACTCACAACCCATTATCCTCAGTTCTACAAACGCCCACTCCATCCTTCCAATGGTTCAGGCCAAGGGCCGGCAGTCATCTGATTTGTTGTTTTACCTTTCGATTCTGAGCTGACTCATGAATAAACTCAATGAGCTAGTTGAAAAATGCTTCCAGAATCCAATCACTCCTTACTGTTACCATTTTGGTCCAAGCCATATGTGTTTCTAGCCTCCTGACTTGTCCACTTTTCAACAGAGTGTTCTGTGATGATAACAGGCCACAATACCTCAGCTCAAACCCTCCAGGGATCTCCTGGCTTATGCAGAGTAATGTATACAGCAGCTCGTAACATCATCTCTGTTCACCCCTGACTTGACCCCTCTCTCTGTCATAGCCACTCTGATCTTTTCTCCCTGAACAAGCCAGACCCCTATCTTAGCAGGGCCTTTGTACTAGGCAGTCCTCCATAGCCTTCACAACACGTGTGACTCACCCCTACCTTTTTGCAGGCTCTGCCCATGTAGCCTCCTCAGAGAGCCCTAACAGATGCTCCTCCCCACCAGCATGCCTGTACTGCCTCCTCCCCCCGCTGCTTTTCACAGAGCTCCCTGGCCAGATGCACTAGTTCACTGCTAGCTGCCCCACGCCATGGACTTTGTCTTTTTGCCTTATTGATCTTTCTGGCTGACACAGGAAGTACTGAAGAAAGAGTTTTTGAAGAACGCCTGATAAATCAACAAGATTTTAACATGTTATACGTGTTCTTTGCTCATTTTGACAGTAAAGGCCACAATTGGCTGCCTCTCAGGATTATACATTTCTTCGTATACTCATGGCCACACTGGTAAGTTATTATTTGAGGCAAAATCAGCTCACACCAATATTTTTCAGAAATTAGGTAGTGCATCGCCTCTAGAATGTGACATCTGATTCTCCCCTCAGGGCTCTTGCACAAGATAAGCTGGAGTGAAGTCCTTAAAAAGTCATCCCTTTACCCAGCAGCACTTCCTTCTCAGGCTCCTTTCTCTCCTCCGGCCCTGTGCACACTGCTTTTGCAGACCATAGGACCATAGTGGCGATCACTGCTGGGCTGGGACCCTGTCAGTCTAGACTGTCCAGCTAGAGGCCAGGTGGGCAGGGCTAGCCACCATTGCAAGTGCAGATCCCTCTGGCCAGGTGTCAGCCCCTCACGATTCAGTACAGGTCTGACTCATAAGACATGGCCAGGGCCTCAGAGGAGCATGATCCCACAAATACTGCCAAGCAGAAAAGAAAAAGGCAACAGAATGTGCTGCTGTGAAAAATCAACCATTAAGAGCCACTTTCCTGGCAAATATGCACAGTCACGAAGTGATGCACGGAGATCTGATATTTGTTTGCTCTTAATATGGCCCTATTATCATGGGCTTCTTTTGCTTTCAATCTGGAATTTTCTGGGCCTTTCCCATAGCCCTGCCCAGGTACAGGGCTCACTCCTTGGGTTTCTGGACAGGCCTAAAGAGAATGCTTACTGTCTGCTGAAGGATAGTCCACTGAGGGAGCAGTAGAGGTTAGCACCAAGAGCTTAGGTTGGGTTGGGTTGCTCGCAGATAGGGTTGTGCCCAGTATTCCCAGTGATCTCCATATTCTGAACTGTAGCCATAGAAATGGGCCAGGAAGAGTCACAGGACTTAGTCAGTCTGCGAGGCCTCAGATGCAGCCACAGGCTGACTTTGTCCTTCCCTCTTTCCAGGGAGTTCCTAACATGGGACTATTGGCCCAGGTCACGTGGGCTTGTAAGTCATGAGGGACTAACCTTTTTGGGCATTCCTGTGCCTCAGGGCACTAGCTTTCCTTTTGACCACCATGGGAACTTTCAGTTGCTTCAGCACCTGGGAATGAGGCCCACCAAGAACCAGCTCTTTCCAGTTCTTACTTCCAGAGAGCTCCAGTCTACCACGCTGCACAGGAATCTTGTTCAGGAGGCCAAGGGGAATGGGAGGCCAAGGCATTCACATAGCTCTACAAGGTTGAATTTCCAGGGGGCAAAGGACACTCGATCAGGTGCTTTCTGCTCAACTGGCATTTCTAGGGACAACTTGTACCCATGGCACTTTGAACTTCATCTAAAGTTGTTCAAATATTCATAGCAGACATTCTGCACCGTGTCTTGTAACAGACATAGAGAAATTCCACATGCATGGTGGAAACTCTGTTCCTAAAAGGCGGACATGTGCAAGGTCAGAGTGCATCCTGGGGCTGTTTGATGGCAATTACCAGTCTGTCCTTGTGGTTGGCACAGTGCTGCAGGCAGAGGTGAGGGGCTTCAGGCAGAAGATGTGGGCTCAGGGTCCAAGAATGTTTCTGGGTTTGAATGAGGGTCGTTTTAGGGGAAGTGCTGGGAAAACTTGAACTGTGCAATGCATAGAGCATATCATGTGCAGCAACTCAGGAAAAGAAAGAGGAGGAGGAAGAAGAAAAAAAGGATGAAGAAAAGAAAAATTGCAGCATCAAGTAGAAAAGAAAGAATAGGGCAAATGGAAGCTGCTGGCGTGTGTCACACATCCTAGGAAGAGCAGTCGGTATGTGCACAACTGTGAGGGTCGGAGCACATTTTCCACATTGTGCTGAATACCCTGGCTGGGAAAACAGACATGAGCCCTATTGCTTCTTCCTAGATTGAAGGAAGGCTAACCCGGCAGAGAGGCTGACAATAGGTCTCTGAAACTTGAGAAGCACGTGATATACTCTAGACTCAGAATACACCTTAAGTTAAAATTTATTTCTTAGGCTAATTTTTCTCTCCTAATGATAGTAACCCAGACTCTTTAAAAACATACTCTTATAATTGTGGCCTATTTATTTCTGTTGTTTTGTATTGTATTTATAGTTATAAGAAAAAGAACCATTTGTTGGACTGAAAGGGAGAGCTGTTGGGGGGAAAAAGAAATACCTTAAACTAAAAAAAAAAAAAAAAGAAGGGAAGAGGATGAGGGGTTGAGGGGGAGGAGGGTGGAAGGGTGGGACTGGAAGGGGGAGTAGGGAGGGGATTGTGATTGAGATGTGACTTGAAGAAATAAAAAACAAATTATTATAAATAAAATGTGTAATTACTTTAAAAAAAACATAGTCATGTTTCTACCTGTACAGAGGCTTCTATGCTTTATGCTTTTAGGTCAGCACTTCATTCCACCACCAGAGCAAAGCTTGTGACAAATGTGTGCCTCAGGGATGCCACTGATCCAATTTATAAGAAAGAACACTCGGACTCAGACAGGTGCAGCCTCATGGCACATGTACATGTGACTGCCACTCTCTGTGCCATTCCTTCCTAGGAAAGCCGGGGCTCCCAAATGGTCATAGAAGTGTGCAGTGAGGTCGGAGCTTTTCTACAATAAGGAAATTGCCTCCCTGAATCTCAACACACTTCCAGCATCCCTTCTCAGACCCTGCACTCTTCTATCTCCTCTCCCCAGCCTCAATGCCTTATATTTAGCTTCCAGGGAATATTAGACATCCATGATCTGGCTGAGATTCAGACTCCCCCTGGGAAGCAGACCTAGCTTTGTGTGAAGGAAAGAGATGGGAGGTTCGAGGAGAAGGGCAGGAGAGCCTGTGGCTTTTGCGTGATGGAGGGGACCTGGGGCATGGGGATGAGGTGGGAAATGGGGGATTCTCAACTTTTCCAAGGCAACAGTTTAGCAGAAGTGACAGATCTATACACTCTCTGACAAGTGGCTGCACAGTTTGTCATTTACACCAGGACAATCTGAGAAAGACAGAAAGACACTGGGGCCTGTCTTGGTCGCACCAAACTCAGGGCCTGTCCCATGCTTTGAAGACTTTGGGAAGGCATCTGAACAGCATCATGGATGCTCCTGATTCTCCTTGGGGGATCTGGGAGTTCAGTCCTCTCCATTCTTGAACTTAATGTCACAGGCTCAGAACCCAGAGCCTCGCTGAGACTCAGGTCCCAATCTCCTTGCCTGAGCCTCTTCATCCAGAAACAAATGCTTTGTGGGTAGAAAGAACAGGCCTTAACTGTTCCGCAGGTGGAATGAGAAGGAGCCAGAGCCTAGGTAGGGACAACAACTCCATGTCCTCTCACCTCTGCTGTACCAGATACTTGGTGTACCTGACTGAGTTTCATGGTCCCGGCAGAGAGATGAGATTTTCACCTTGTTGATGTGAATACAGGTGAGTTAAGTGTTTTCCTCAAGCATGTGTATGAAGCAGTAGAACCTTGAATCTTCCCTGATTTTGTTTGCTTGCTTGCTTGCTTGCTTTTTAAATTGAGTTAACTATTTGGTCCTCGGACACTAAAGGATCAAATGAAGGAGTCAGGTGTGGGAAGACATTGCAATGACAGGATGGGGTTGCCTTGAAACCAAACATGTATCTTCAGTCTCATTTCTGCCTTTTGTCTATTGGCTATTGGCTGTTGATGGATACAGAAGGCAATATGGTTTGGACCCTCAAGAAGCTCAACACATGACATGTTTTCTGATACCTCTCATGCTGCTGGCTCAGGAGTCTGAGGAAGCTACAGGCTCACAGGTGGAAGAAAGAAGTGCCCTGGAATTGGGAAAAGGAAGTGTTAGACTCGGCACAGATGAGACCAGGCAGAGAAATGCCATCAGTAAAGCTACGCCAAGTGGTAATTATGAGAGACTAGGAGTTAGGCAGGCTCCCTGGTATGCAGACAGATAGAGAGAGAGGCCATAGCTGGCTAATAGAAGTGACCACCTTCTTTCCTGCCTTCCCTACTTGAGACAAAAGCCTGGTCACTTAAAACAAAGGCATTATTGGCTCCTATTTGCAGTGTTTGGGATTTCTCTGCTGCTACCTTCTATGAGATTGTGCCTGCCTCTTAATTCTTTAACTGGAAGAGAAAACAAACCCAATCAAAACCTTACCTGGACTGTTTAAATTATGTCAGTCAGAGGCAAGGCTGGCTGCTCTAGATTCAGGGCTACTATCGGCCCCATCACAGTTGGAAGGAGAGGGTAGACTTGGCACAAGAGCAGACTAGGTAACCCTCAGTTACCTTTGGTGCGCACCCTCTCTCTTCTTTCTCAGCTTGGTGCTGGCTTCAGTGACTAACTCTGGGGGTGGATATGCAGTGGAGACCCTCGACTACTGAAGCAGTAGAACTGTAGTAGGGCTCTGTCTCACTGGCTTTGTTTCTCAGAGCCTGGTGACATGCCATGCTCTTGTTTCTCAGTCATCCACCCTGCCTCATTTGCCATTAGACACGTGTCTTCGTGGCATGTGGGTGCTCTTGCTGATATCCTTTCATCTAGGATATTCTCTCACCGGAAGCTGAGCTTCCATAGGGCTGTGGCCTCCACAATCTTTTTTTTTTTTTCTAGAAAGGTCTCTCCCTGCACTCTTGCAAGCATGGCCTCAGAGCTTGGCAGTAATCAAGGACAGGATATGATCAGAAATCAGGTTTCAGGAATTGAGACGAAGTCTTGTGCTTAGGGTTTTGACCTTGTTCCTCGTGTCCACTGGATCCATAAAGTTTCCAGTTTGGTCCTTTGTGAGACTGTCTATTCAATCTGGGCTTTGAGTACTATTCTCCTCGGCCCTGAACTCACTGGCAGGAATTACCAGCTCTACAGAGTTTCATGGAAATTTCCAGCTCCTAAGATCAAACCTAAAGCACCATAGATTCATTGCAAGACATTTCAATTCTGTGTTGAACAGAGTATTTAAAAAACAACCAGAGGTTATGTAAATTGCCACCTACTGCAGCTCTCTGACTTATAGCCACATTTCCGGACATAAGCCCAAGGCCTCCTTAGAGCACTGAACCTGCACCATCCTGAAGGGAAAAGCATGTCTAATTATATGTCTGCAGGCTGGTGGGGCTGGAAACCACCTTTGTTCGTTCACCTGTGACCAGAAAGCCTTGCCTCTGCATTTTAACGTTTCTTAATTTTGCTGATAGTTCACAAAGCACAGACCTCCATGGTTTTGAATGTATGTGTTCTTGAGACTTCAGATTCCTAAATTCCGTCCTTCATTCTCAATTGCTCTAGCCTCAGCAAGTTCATTCCACCAGCTGTTCTGCCAGGGGCTCCCAGGTGTCACAGGGAGAAGTGGAACATCTTTCTCAGCATCATCAGATGATTTCGCACACAGACAAAAAGAATAGAATAAGAAAATAGAATAATAAGATGCTTCAGAGTAAAAAAAGAACACAATGCCTTCCACCAAGGCCCCTCTACACCTCTCGACCTGGACGTAACTCAACTTGCTTAGTGATCAGCAGGAACATTCCATGAAGGCTGGCAAGATCACGCAGGCTACTTGAGCTGCTAGACAGGAAGCAAATCAAAACAGAGCAACTCTTAGCAGGTCCCAGCATTGGAATGTTCCTTCCCACATCAGTTCTGTTCACATATTCACACCATTTTCAGCATCAAAGTGAAGCAAACCAAGATAGATGACTTCATGTGCTGTCTGTTGTTTGAGCACAACCTGAGCCTGGGTAATTTACAGAGGAAAGGCATCTATTTAGCTCACAGCTCTGGAGGCTGGGAAGGTACAACCAGTGATCCCATCTGGTGGATTGCCTTGTGCTTGGCCACAACATTGTAGAAAAGCAGGATAAGCAGGCACTGAGAAAGAGAGGCAATGTTCAGGGTTGGACTGACATCCCGAGAGAAAGTTCTTCTCTCTCTTAGTGACCTTATCACTAAGTAATTGACATCTTGGCTCTACCTCTGAGCACTGCCACATGGCGATCAACTGTCAATATGATTTTTGGAGAGGACAAATCACACTCAAATGTGGGCAACAGAAAGAAAGAAAAAAACAAACGTTGTTAGGTCAGAGGGGGTATATATCCCACAGTGCCTAGGAATGCCTGCATGGAGGCTCACATCCGGTTCATGGACCTGCCAGACTTGGGGACAGCTCTGGTCTTGAACGATGACCATTGGGGATCATCCTTGATGCTCAGTGTAAGGAAAGCAGGTTCAGGGAGTTCTGTATTTTGTAGCAATCAGAGTCAGAATCCTGGAGGCTGTGCAGTTTGCTGGATGTGGCCAGGGAGAGTCTGGAGGAATATAAAGCCAAACTACTAAAAGTTGAAATGGGTGGAAAACATGGTTTGTAAAATAATGTTAAACATTTGTTTAAAAATGCTAGGAGGGCGTGAATAGCTACCTTAAACCCTTGGAATTTCAGATTTGAACAATTTCTTTCATCCCAGTAGACTAGAAGTCTCTCAAACATTGCAGCATGCCCGATTCTGAAGCAAAAAGACCTGCTGTGTCTAATCTGAGGTTCCCCTCTGCGGACACTCAGAGTAGATGCTGAATAAAGATACTGTACATGAATTATGAGTTAATTCATTCAATTTTATTTTTTGATGGACACACAAGATCTGTTCATGTTATGATGTGTACTGTGATATTTTTACTTCTAGGCAAACTGCATAATGACAAACTCAGGATAGCGTACATACTCACGGTTTCAGGGTAGCGCACACACCCACAGTTTCATTATGATGAGTACATTCAGAATCTTCTCTACTAACTACTTTGAGATGTATTGTTGTTGACCACCCTCACCCTGCTGGGCCACAGAGGACCAGAATTTGCCAATCCTTTATCTGAAACCCTCTCAAACCCTCTCACAGCACCCCTCTCTTGCCCTTGTCCCTCTCCATCCTCAGCCACACCTTCTTGCTTCCACCTCCTCTGTTGTCCTTGCATGAATCACTCTCTGCCCAGGATTTTTCCTAGGCCAGTGGCCAAGAGCAGCTGAGTCTTCATTGACCCTGTTCATTAAAAATATGCTCCAGGGATGATCAGTTCGACTCTACACCACTTCCCTCACATCCTGAACCCTGTGTTACATCTCTAGTTGAGAAGTATCTATGGCCTGCCAGATACTATGATCCACCAACCGGACCTTGCCTTCCATACCACATCTGTAGTTATTTGTGCTAGGCAGCCACCTGAGGAGACCTAACTCTTCTATAGACTTGTCACTCTGAAGTCTTCCTCCACCTCTAAGTCATATCCAAATGTAGTTTCTTTCTCACTGGCCAAAGCCTGACTTACTGTTCCAAAAAGGAAGACAGCCAAAGCCTCCCTTACATGTTAGGTATTTATAGAATAGGGCCCAACTTTGGGGTTGCCCATAAGGCCTAGGGATTTCCCAGTGGTTAAATTATAATAATGTGGCAAACTAATATTTCTCTGAAATCTTTCATATGGTTACATTTGCAAGGAAAATGTTATATTGGCACAAACCATAGTATCCACAGTATTTAATATAAGTAATACATTTTAACTAGTTTAATATGAAATACCATAACCTCTCAGACAACAGACCACAGCCCTGAACAAAATGGAATATACTATTCTCAGTAGACATGTATAAAACCTCCACACAAAGGCTATGTTCATGAGTCTTTTGTTTGGCACCTACCCCAAGAAAAACATGGAGAGGTGGGTAGTCTTTCCGCTATGTGCCATGGGAAAACCTTAGGAAGGTTAGTAAATCAAACGAGATGAAAATGGGCCTAATGAACATCAGCTCCCCCAGGAAGTTTAGGCTAGCACTTTCCTGAAACTGCAATTAAATTATCAATTGTATTTATTAATAAGTATAAACTATAATATTAGGCCACCGAAGCAGTTAGTGGGCTGGCAGGAAGCCGGCAGGCCTGGCCTGCCTTAACTGGGGGCCTGACCCATCCTGAGGAAAAAGCCCTGGATCAAGGGTGGCCTTCACCACCTGCAACCTAAATTCTATTAACTAATATCTTCATTAGTAACTATAAGTTGTTATATTAGGCCAGCAGAACTGCCAGAGGCCTGGTGGGACAGTCACCGGGGTTCAGCATGAGGCTTGATGGCCTGGATTGCTTGGACTGATGAGCTATAAGACATTACGGTCCTTCCCCCAATAATTAAATACACCAAGACCTTTTAATGTTTCAACTCTTAGCCCTTAGCTGGGTAGACTCTCAACTAGCTAATCTAAGTTAACCTAGACCATTTAATCCCAAACAGCCATGTGGCTGTTGTTACCTCTCAAACACATCTGTCTGCTTCCATGTCTTCTGTCGGAAAGAGAGCTTCCTCTGTGTAAAACAAACAGGGCTTCTGTTTCTGTCTCAGGAAGTTCCACCTTCCACTTAGCTTTCTGCCCAGCTAATTGGTCATCAGTGACTTTTATTAACTGATCAAGAAAATGCCTCAGAAGGGGTGGCAACCAGATCTCAGCATTGAAGTCAGCCTATCAGAAACAATGTATTAGACCTTCCTCCAACACTTCCCACTCAGGCTTCCTGTTAGAATAGCAAGTGCAGGCCCTGTATGTTGTCAGGTTTCTATCCTGTAACAAAATATATGAAGGGATTAATATATGGAGAAAAAAGGTTTATTTTAATTCTTTTTTTTTCATTAAAAATTTTTAATGATTTGTTTTTATTTTATGTGCATTGGTGTTTTACCCTCATGAGTGTCTGTTGGATGCCTTGGGATTGAGTTATAGACATTTGTGAGCTGCCATGTGGTTGCTGGGAATTGAACCTGGGTCCTCTGGAAGAGGAGTCAGTCCTTTTAACCACTGAGCCACTTCAGTTCTTAACTTACAGTTCTCAAGGTTCCAGCCCATGACTGCTTTCAGTCTGCAGGAAAGCAACCACCATGATGGGAGGACATGGTGAGGCAGAGGCCAGGAAAAGAGCAAGATCAGAAGAGATGTTCAACAACTGGGGTGTTAATCTGGATCTTGGCCACACCCTTCTGATACATTCTTCCTTCAGAAGAGTAAGTCCTCTGACTTTTGGTTTTGTTTTCTGCAATTCCAGACCTTCAAGCTCTCAAGCTCTCAAATATTAAATGGAAGCTTCCAGAAATAGTTTATAAGTTTACACTGAGTATCATTCTGAGTAGTTTGAAAGCTTTCATCTCTACTCTATTCTATACAGGATGTGAAGAATCCCTCTGTCCAGTATATTCACAACTACCCACTTAGTAGTCACTTCATGGCCATCTTGGTCACTAGAGTCACTGGAAGAACTTGAGATGATGTGTTCAAGTAGCCTTCACAAGTCTTTCTTCCTTTTTCAAAGAGAAGCAAGTGTCAGTATCTGAGATTAATTTGCTTGTCCAGAGTGGGAAAATATTGCTGCCTTGCTTTAAATACCTGTAATCTGACACAAGAATGACCAGAACTCTGGAGCCAGCCTTTGGTTTAAGCAAACACAGCCATACCCTTTGCTTTTAGATGTCTCCTCGTGGTCCCATCCTGAGAGGGGCTCATGTGATTGTCTTCCCTCCCACATGTTCAGTCAGGAAGCCCACTGGCTGGCCTCTCAGATAGGTGAATAGTTGACCACACCTCTCTACTTTGCATTTTGTCCTGGGTCCCCTTGTCCCATGACTTGCCACCCTGACCTGGGGGAGCTTCACACAAGATGGAAGAGTTACCTTCAGACAGTTTCACTCTCTAGTGTCCAGTGTTCCCTTGACAGAGACCTTGAGCTGGTCATTCTCTTTCCCAGCTCTTTCTAAAATTTCTCTCTTTTCCCTCCCTCCTCTCTGTCTCTTTATGTCTCTGTCTCTCTCTGTCTCTGTCTCTCTGTCTGTCTCTCTCTTTCTCTTTCTCTCTCTCTCTCTCCTCTCTCTCTCTCTCATGTGTGTGTGTGTGTGTGTGTGTGTGTGTGTGTGTGTGTGTGTGTG
>CAJQZJ010032121.1:10796600-10808953 GCA_907164525.1 Lophiomys imhausi
ACACACACACACACACACACACACACACACACACACACACACACACAAAATGGCATAGTGATTCTCCTGATATACTTGTCGAGTCTTTGTCTTTCAAGTGGGGCTAAGCACCATGATGCAGGGAGATGTGATCTTTGAGTGCAGGGAGGCAGGATGGAAACCTTCTGCCACCATGATCTTCTGGAGCTGGTGGCTGGGAAGACAGGCTCTGGCCTTCTGATTCCTCAGCACCATTCTGGCTCTGAGTCCCCTTCTCTGTCTTCCTATCTAGGAATTCACTGGTCCTTCCAAGGAGTCTCTTGCTGTGTCAGTGATGACAGAGGTGGTAAGTGGGTATTTGGTGAGTGGGTATTCCTGCTTGGTTATTTAAACTCTGGCTGATGTCAATTGTAGCTGCCAACAGCAAATTCAAGATCAGTAAGTGACAAAAGCAGAGCCCACATCTGCTTAAGCAAAAAGGCGTGTTTGACTTTTATAGCTACTAAATAGGCAAGGGTGTGTGGGCTAGGGTAGGGTGGGTGGCATAGCTCTTGAGACCGAGGCTTCAACTCTGTCAACTGGTACACTCTAGCCTTGAGTACTACGGGGTCAGAGGACACAAACTGTCCCTTCCAGGGCTTCTCATAGAGCTAGGAAGCAGAATAAAATATGTAGCCTCACACTCCCAGGTACTCCAGCCTCTTTCCTCTCCTCCCCACACTGTTCTTCTTGTACAGTGCCCATCCATTGCAATTGTACCACGGATGTCCTCAAAATCCCTGCCTTGTCCCCATATTCACTCCCAAACTCCTTGCCACAATTCATACTGCTACCATCAGTCTGATAAACCATGGACAGCACAAACTTACTAATATTTGACTTGAGGATCAGTGACATAGTAGGATAGAGAAGATAGAAAAGAAAGAAATGAAAGAAAAAACATTGAGGAAGTAATTTTTTAGTTTTCAGTACACTCCACCTCTGTGCAGGTCCCGCTGTACTCAGCATCCAGTGGGTACTCAGCAGCTGTTCACTGTGAGTGAATGTGTGGGGAGTCCTCCCACTGTCCCTGAACCACTCACCATGAAACTCAGGGGATCCCCCACCCTGTCTCCCTCATTTTTCTTTCTACAGTGCCCTAACTCAGATCGTTGTCTTCAAGCTGCATTGTGAGACAGTCCAAACTGTCCCTTACCAATGGTCCCTCTTTGGGATTTTGTCAAAATGCAAAGGCAGTAAGATCGAATAGAAACTGTCCTGAATTTGAATCTTTCGAGGCTCTTGTTCTGTGGTATGTCATTCTCTTGCAATGTTGGGCAGGGCAGTCAGTATGGGCCACCAGGGGAACAACCCAAACACAGAAGACTATGTTGCTAAGAGAGGATGTGTGGGAGCTTGGGGAAACTGAAAGCATTTCAACTTGCATTTTTTCAGCTTACAGTGTGTCAATCAGGATACAGCCCATGATAAATCGGGGAGTAGTTACATCTTAACATGACTGTGTCTCCCCTTCAACCTGATCCTCCAGTCCATCTTGGCTAGTTAATCACCTCATGCCAAGTTTATTATTATTTGACACGGAAATAAACGAATGTGCTAACTGTGTGCTGGGCTCTGAGATGAAGGTCTTGAGTGCATCAGTTCAAGTGGTCTTCAAAAGCACCATGCCAGAAGCTGTTATCACCCCACAAACTACCAGAGAAAACGCAGAGCTGCCAGACAGTACAGCAGGCAGGGTTCTTACATGGCCCAGTTGTCGAACGTGTGATCAATATGTGGGCATCTTGAGTACTATATTGTAAAATTTTTTAATTTTCTCGGTGTTATGCTATTTTTTCCTATCTTTAAAAACAACCAAACCACTTTGTCAAAGGAGTTTCTGTTCCTCTTGGAACTAGAAAATTCTGTAAGATGGCTAGGAGCATGTCTGACTTGCAAGTTAATCAGTCAGAGCCTGCAATAGTTTGGATCTAGATTTTCTTCCAAAGCTCTCCTGTTGCAGACTTAGTCCCAGCATGGTGCTATCCAGAGATCAAGGAGTGTTTAAGAAGGGGATCTGGGTGGGCTAGGCTGTTAGGTTTCTTAGTCATTGGGGAATGCCCTTGAATGATCTAAGATTTTGCTTCTCTCCAAAATGATTTCTGCTTCCTGGCCATGAGACCAGTGACCCTGTTTGCACCCCTAAAATCCTCTGCCCATATGTGCCTTTATACTGCAAAAACATACTGAGAAATCATGCACTAAAACCTTTAATACCAGGAGTTAAAATAAGTCTTTCTTTTCTATAAGCTAATTAACTCATTATGGTAACAGAAAGCTGATTCGCATGGAACCTCTCTCCTCTCTCTGCCCCCTCCCCTACACAGGAGGCAATATTCACCTAATTTAATCATCCAAGGGCCACTTTTATTTGCTCTATTCCCTCCAACCAAAATTTATTTCTGATGTCCTCATTTCCAAGTGGACAGTATTAGGTGAATGAAGACCCTGGGAGATAATCTCGGGTAAAAGCCCCACTATTGGGATCAGTGTGTTCATGAAAGAGGTCCAAAACAGCTTATATCCCTCTTCGGTCATGTGAAGACATAGGGAAGGCACTGCCAATGAGCCAGCTTCCTTGACTTTAGGCTTTCCAGTTGTGAGAAATAAATTATCAGTTTAGAAGCCACCCAGTCTATGGTATTTTGCTTTGTTTTCTGAATGGGCTAAGACAGCAAAATCTTAGAGGTAACCAGGCAACCAGAGACTTAACCATGGCCCAAAGCCCACATACCATTCACACTGCTCATGTAACCCTTCATTGCTTCTGCCCCAGAAACCACACCAAACTTTGTGGCCTAAGCACTGCTTGGCTTCTGATTCCTACAGGGCCCTGGGTAGGGTGCTTATATGTCCTGCTTCTAGAATCTGTGAATACAACAGACAGTTTTTGTCTGTCGCATTTTACCACAGCTTGAATGACCACAGCATAAAGTAATTGAAAGCAGGCTCACAACTCTCGTTCAAACATTTGTAGCTGTTCCTCAAACCCTACAGCATAATTATGATAGGCCTTTTCATTGGCATTCTGACACTTCTAAGTCTGCACCAGCCTTCTTCCTGGTGGGCCTCTCCCTTAGCTCCCAGTTGGGCTCCTCAGCCTCCTTCTCTCCATATTTTCATTTGCTGTTTTTTTTTTTTTTTTTTTTTTAACAAGCAAGACCATTTCTTAACATTTCATATTGGATCCCTTGTTAAGGGTTAGGGTCATAGGATGCTTGAAGCCTCCTTTGGACAAAATGTCATATTGCCCTAATGTATGCCCAGCATTTGGCTCTCCTCTTTTGTTCAAATCCTCCTGGGAAGGTATACCCCAGCAGTGCCCTGGTGAGAGAAGGAGGGTGTCTCACTCCTGTGACTCCTGCCTGCTCCTGTGATATTTATTCTCACCTGAATCACATGAGTAACCAAAATTTCCCCTAGAGCCTACAGTGTACCTTCCTTAAAGAGGTCCTTTCCCCTCTTCCTCTCTAAGGAGGGGAGCAGTGTGGGACAGAGGAGGGTGCCCACTTTATAGCATTCAGGAAGCAAAAGAGAGAAGAGAGGGATCCAATGTCCCCTCCCAAGGTATGTCCTCAATGACCTAACTTCCTTTTCCCACTAGATCTCCCCTCTTCAAAATTCTGCCATCTCCCACTAGTGTCCTGGACTGATGATCAAGCATTTGGGAACATTTTTCAAGACCTTAGACACCACTCTTACCTTTTTGTCTTTCTCCACTGAAGAGGGCAAGAAAGCCCCCATTCAAGAAAGACAATCTCTACACCTAAGGCAAATGAAACCTCTCATCTCTGAAAACTCAGGGACAGATAGATCTGTAGAGACAGGCCGTGCTAAAACCCCACAGTCTGTTACCGTTATATTAAACAGCTCATCCCCAGTTATTCTTATCTATGGCCAGACTCTCCATCATACCCAGGTACAAAAGTGAACAGGTTTCATGGGTCATAAAACTATATGAAATTGCCGGGCGTGCTAGTGCACGCCTTTAAATTAATCCCAGCACTCGGTAGGCAGAGGCAGGTGGATCTTTGTGAGTTCAAGGCCAACTTGGTCTACAAAGTGTGTCCAGGACAGTCAAGGATACACAGAGAAACCCTGTCTCAAAAAAACCTAAAAAAAAAAAAAAACTATATGAAATTAAATATGTGTATGCTCTTGTAAATTGACCTTCTGTTATATGACTCTCAGCCTAGCAAAAGATGAGCAAAGGAATCTTTCTTCCCCTAATCGATGCTGGTCATGAGGAACAGAGAGGGGCATGGTCCAGTTGAGAAGCTGGGTATGTCCCAGTGGATCCCATGCTTGAGTCCTTGCATGGAGAGGGATCTACTGCTCCTCAGCCCCATTTGCCCTCAGGGTTAGGGAGGAACCTGCACTCTTCCATTTCAGATTCATGATTTGTGACTGTGGGAGTGCAAACGCCGTGCCTAAGCAGACCCAGCCACTGCCCATACGTTCTGAGGACTGTCCATAGCTACTTAGAAGCCCAATGATCTCATCAAGCTTCCAGGGAATCCTGGGGCTGGGGTGACTATAGCCTTTGAGTTCTCATCTCCTTTTCGTCATCCATGGTTCTCCCAGCTAAATGGAAGGCCAGGTGTGCCCTGCCTGTGGAAATGACATTTTACTTTGCCTTCTGCATTTTGTCTTCTAAACCTACAGGTGTTTCCAGATGTTAAAGGCATACTCTGCTTGTAAAGGTAGTTTCCTACATAAAACCTTTTTTCTTTAGGGAATTTTAAAGAGATGTTCCTGTAAGAGCCCATGATCTGCTCTGGGTCACTGTGTGCTATACAGAACAGCACATTTCAGGCAGCACCTCGACTTGAACCATTTTAGGAAGCAGCAAACTTGACCTGAGTTTTTCCACTTTGAGTGTAAGTATTATGATTGAACAGCTGTATATCGTTTATACAAGCAAGAACTCCAATTTTATTTAGGATACCAAAAGACACAAATAAATCAATAATACATCTGTGCCAACAAAAATGACATCTGTGAATGTACCAAACTATTTTAGACACACTAGCTTATCAGTCACTTCAGATACAAACACCCTTACCTGAGACCATATGAGAAAGAGACCAAAGACTGAGACATGGCAAATCTTCTGACCTGTCACTCTGTCACTGGTCATGAGCCTCATTTAGGAGACTTGCCAAACTGAAAGCTATCTGTCTGTCATGGAGCTCTGGCTTGAGTACAATTTCTCCTCTCTGTGACACATAGCCCACTTGAAACTGACACTTTAAAACAGCCTGCCACAGGGACCTGCGCCTGTCTAGGCTGTGAGCTGCCCTATGCCTACAAGTTTATGAGATTTCTTATCTGGTACCCTATAGAGACTTTCCTTGGCCCATATCAACTTAGTGCCTCTCTGAATTCTGTAGGCCCCTTAACCCTTCCTTACCGTGTGTGTGTGTGTGTGTGTGTGTGTGTGTGTGTGTGTGTGTGTCTACTAGTGTGTGAGTTACAAAGGTGTAGTCTGAGAACTAATAATAATTAAGGCTGGAATAAAATGACACTTCTGTGTGAATGGCCTTGAATACCCAGTAAAATAATGCATGCAGCATGTGAATTGTTAATCAAATGTTGACACTGTGGTAAAACACAAACATGTCCATCTGCTTCTGACATAGCTTACTCATGACTGCATGGATGGAATTAGAATCCCCTGCAGTCAAAATATAAAGGACCGGTTTTCCCAAGCCTGTCCTCCCATCAACAAAAGTACTCCTGGCTCCCATGTCGGACTGGGTGGTGTAGACTGGAAGACAGATAGCCTGCCTCTCTCCAGAAATGCATTTCCATCCAATGTAACCTCATCATTCACATGTGTTCCCAGTGCCTGTCATGGCAAGAGACTCCAGGACAGTTCAAAGCTAATCCACAGAATTCCTAAGAGAGTGCTGGAGGTGTTGCTTGGTGGCAAAGTCAGAGTTTGGCATGTGTGAGCCACAAAGTTCAGTCTACAGCCTCAAAGCCAAACTCAATGACAGTCTCTGAAGAGGAAAGAAGTATGGATTTTGGTGTTTATGACATCTTTTAATTTTTGTCTTAGGAGAATGTATCTGTGTATCCTAAGCTGAATTATTTATTATAAGAGAAGGTCTGAAGCTTCTTTACAATTGGGTTTCTGTGCATACTGATGTGTCCTATGAACAGAGACTGCCGAGAATACAGACACTCATGAAATGAAGGAAATTGATGCTCTAAAAGTGAGGTTAACTGTGGTGGGACACAGAGGGCTTTACTTCTAGGGAAGACAAAAAAGAAAACTGAGACATAAAATGGTGAGAGCACATATAATATGGCTTAATGAGGGCTGTTTGGGGAGCTGTGACTTTCAGTTGTACCAGCAAAATCTTGACCACCAGCTCTCCTCTCGAGATTTTACACTCCAACCTCATACCCCGGCAGCAAACCATTTCAAAGTACAGTGTTGTGAAGTGGTCCACATCTCACTGTGTACACAGATTCAGGGGGTCGTGGGCCTGAATAGGGAAAAGAGAGAAATGTATTCTCCTCTCTCCCCTACACACACTGTGTTCTCTCAGGCTTCAGCTCAAGAGACGCGAATGACTGACACTGAGGCTGAGAGGTGTGGCTGGGTATGAGCTCTCCCAAGGCTCCTGCCCTCCATACCTGCCACTTGAACTAGCTGCAGACAGGTTGGTTCTCTTGCCTTCTGCATGATGGCACACAGCATGGCATCCAGACTCCAAGACACCTAAGGTTTTATTTTCCAACTTGGCCAGGCCATGACACCAAGATATTTGCAAACATCAACTTGATAAACCGTCTCAATATCACTCTAAATACAAATTTAAGGTGAACAAGACATGTCAATTGGTTCTAAGCAAATTTAACTACCCTCTGTGTTAGCTAGATATATGCCCCAAAATAATTGAGAAAAAAAAAGTATAACTTGATAGATAAAAGCTTTATTTTGGTTCATAGAGAACTGAAGATATAGTTCAACAATAGAGTGCTAGGTAGCATGTAGAAAGACCCAAGTCCTGTCCCTGGCATACCAAATTGCAATAATTGGGCTCATAGTTTCAGAACTGTTTTAGTCTATTGTCATTTGGCTACATTGTTTCCTGGCCATTGTAAGACAGAACATAAGGATGGACAAGGTGCTAAAGAACAAAACTGTTCATCTAGTGGTGGCCACAGCATGAGAGAATAAGAAAGGGTTACCATAGAAGCCATGCCTCCAGTGACCAGTTTCATTTGATCAGGACTCACCACCTGAAGTTACTTCCTGGAAGAATATCCTCTTAACTTATAAATCAGTTAATGGAGGAATCCATTGATGAGGTTGGAGTCTTCATGATCAATCATGTCCATCGGCCCCTCCCACCTCTGTAAATGGCTATGCTAGGTAAAAAGCTTTCAATGCAGGAATCTTTGGGTGGACTTTTCAGATAAACCGCAATGCCTCCTTGATGTGGTGGGCATCTTCCAGTCAGCTAAAGGCCTTCACTGAGAAAAGACTGGGTTCTCACCTAGAAGACAGGGTTCTGTGTGGTGGAAGTTTTGACTTATTTTAAAACATGGTTGTGTTGAATGAATGTGTTTTTCATGTTAGTCTCAAGTGTGGGATGTGGGGGTGCTTTGTCCATCTCTGAAAAACAGATCTATAAGAGTGGCATGAAAAACATCCTGATGGAAGAGCACATGATGTTTTGCCAGCTGGAAACTGTCACATGCAGGGAACATGTTTTGTTTTTTTTTTTTTTTCTGGAAAACATCCTTTGATGAATGGACTCCTTGGAGAGTGTGTGATCTTGGTCAACAGGAAAGTGCCTGTGGAGTGGGCAGGTGGGAGGGGTGGGGGCGGGTCACGGCATGATGTTGGCCAATTAGAAAACACCCTTTTGTGGATTTTGAGGAGGTATAAATGAAAACCCCAAAAACACAGAGGGGCTTTCGCTTGGCATTGCTTCTCATTGCTGCTTCACTTAGAAATACTCCAGACTTGCTTCAACACTTCAACACTTGCTTCTTCCTAGCTTTACTCCTGCCTTCGCTGCTGAAGATCACAGCCCAGGTCAGGCTGAAGAGACTGCAGCCCCAAGTGGGGGTGCAGCAACTATTGTTACTGCCTCCAGCAATCCTGGAGATGCTGCTGCTGTTGCTCCTGTCCCTTCTGGTCCTCCCCTGAACTGCTGCTGGTTCCTGTTGCTTTTGGTACCTGCTCCTTTGTATGCTGTTTGGCTGGAATGCTGGAATCCTGACATACCGCCCCAAGGACCTATGTCTAAAAAGGTCTATACTTTCTGCCTCTACTAACCTTTTTTCTCCCATATCTCAAGTCAGTGGGTTGGAAGGAAGGTAGAATACTAATACAACAATAAATAAATAGTCTAAAAGTACGCTTTCAGTTCTGTGTCCAGATTATATTTGGATACATATTGGCTTCCATTGTTCCTGAAGTTGTAGCCTACTGGAATGCTTCAGTGGGCTCTGTGATCATGGGACCCAATTCCTTGGAATACACCCCTGCACACATCTACACCCTCTTGGTTCTTAGAATACTGATTCATATATATCAATGCAGCAGAACTCATCCCACGAGAATACATTGAAAGACTGAAGCATCTAGGCTGCCAGTGACAAACTCTAGAAATCGCTGGCATCAATTTTTGGGTGGCCCATCAGTAATGCCCATATTCTGGGAGCTGAAATGACAATGGCCATTAGAGGGTAGGCTCATACCAGGGGGAGGAGAGCATCTCAGCAGCCATCTAGCCACGCGAAGAATGGAGCTCAGGTCTGTCTAGGGCCCTAACTCCTCACAGCTATACAGTCCATTTCTCCACTGGAAACAAGAACAGAAACACATCCGACAGAATAAAGTCACGAGCTAGACTATCATCCTTGAGCTTTTGAAGAAATTGTGGCAAGGGACTGTGGGATCTAAGTATTTGGGTGATAGCAGGCAACTTGGTGGAGGATAAATAGTCAAACCTAAATTTTATTTATTTTTTGTTTGTTTATTTGTTTATTTATTATCTGTATGTGTGCGCACACATGTGTTCCATAGCATGCATGTGTAAACCAAAGGACAACATGTGGGAAGTTGGTTCTCTCCTTCCTCATGTGGATAGTAGGGATTGAACTCAGGTTGTCCAGCCTTACCTGGTAAGTGGCAAGTGCCCTTACCTGCTGAGACTGATCATCACAATTCCTAAAATTTTGTGGGTTGGGTTAGTTCAAAGCTGGGTACTTGGGCGGTAAGGTAGCTGCTGAGTGCACACTATGTGCCAGACTGCACTCTAAACTTCCACTGTCTCACTTAAAGTAATGACAATGAAATGACATTGGTAATCATTAGGGAGCTGTGTGTGTGTGTGTGTGTGTGTGTGTGTGTGTGTAAAAATCACAGGCAGGTCTTAAAACCACTCTAGTCAATATGAATTTCCTTCTTCACACAGATGAGGAAACCAAGGCCTGGAGATTCCTTGGTTTCTCCCACGTGGTGGCTCACACAGCTGGCAAGTGGCAGACGTGAGAAATGAGAGCATTTCAGCCAGCACCCAGAGTCTGTGTAACCCTGCCCATCAACAAGTAAAAGATTAAAACCAGAAGAAAGAAACTAGTAAGCCTTTCTAAAAGCAAGGGAGGAGTGAATGTATTCTGCTAAGGGAGCTGAGAAGTGGAGTCAGCAGAGGAGGGAAGGAATCAAGGACGGGTGCAGCGGCTGGGGAAAGGAGCTGGGGAGAGCATCCGAAGCAGACACAGGATGTGTGGAGTCAGGAACACACACACACACACACACACACACACACACACACAAAATCCCTGACTGCTGAGTGAGCATAAAGGAAGAAAGCAAGGGAGATGTGAGCTGGATGCTACTTGATTATAAAAGTGCACCAATGCCAGCCTGAGGTCACATTCTTACATCTCTGAGCAGCATCACTGTCACATGCAGCTTCTTAGCCTCACTCTGGACCTATGGAATTAGAACTGCTGGAGCTGGGCTCAGCAGGCTGTGTTTTCACAAGCCCACTAGGTGTTTCTGATCCAAACCTGGACTTGAGATCCTCTGCTCTCAGGTACTGGTGCACTCCAGCATCTAGGCAGATCTGCTGATTGTGGTGTGCTGAGCAGGCTGCAAAGAGAGAGCAGATTGTCTGTGTGTGTATTCGTGTGCGTGTACATGTACATGTGTGTGTACATGCATGCTTGTGTGTGTGTGTGTGTGTGTGTGTGTGAGAGAGAGAGAGAGAGAGAGAGAGAGAGAGAGAGAGAGAGAGAGAGGTCATCTAGAGGAGAAGGAAGGGAGAGAGCAGGAAGGGAGGAATGGTGGGCTTAGACTGTGCTTGGTGAAGCACTGGGCACTGAGTTTGGCCGTTCCCTCAGGAAGGGTAAAAGTCTCTCACAGTGTCCCCTATAAAGCTATGGCACACCATTTCTCTGAATATTTGAGCCATATTGCTCAAGAGTCAGGGTATCAACAGCTGTCTGGGTTGGGTTACACGCTTAGTTTCCTGTCACAGTATCAACCTACCTACTCCGCATTTTGCCTTTGGCAAAGCATGGCTGAGTCACACGGTTTCTCTGCCTTCTCTACTGCACCACTGACTTTTGCAAGATGTTTTAAATCCTAAGATATATGACATACGCCTGGAAATTGACAATATTCTTGACACAATATATTTTCTATTTTCTCTTGTTTCTCAACATGGATTCATTCAATACTTGTCATGCACCTTGCATTGCACGAAAGCAGATTTTTCTGTTTCTTTGCATTCTTTACTGGAAATTGTCACTGATGTGATGATGGGGTTGGCTTATTGATATCTAAGGAATTCGCCCCTCTGCTACACAGGGACCCAGAGAGCTCTGTTGCATGGAGGAAGTGTCTGGTGGAGGAGAGAAACAGGGCTGCCTGGGTGCCTGGGTAGGAGAAGAGGGGGGTTGGGGAATGGCAGCAGGAAAATGCAGAGGCCCAGGTCCCTGAACCCAATCTTCTATAGGTCTTTGGACCCTGCTAATTACCCAGAAATTGTTAAAGATTATTACCCATAGATTCTTACATGCTTTCTTAAAAAAAAATACAAATCTATAAACCAAATTCACCTTCCGGACAGATCATCTCCAGGCGAGGGGGTGGCCCACCACCACCAGAAGCTTTCTGAAGCCCAGGCAAGCTCTCAGCAGCAGAGACTTTCAATCACTCACAAGTGCACATGACAGAGGCCAGGCCTTACATGTACAGGGTTAGTTTTGTCTCAGATGGTTGCTGCCCTTTGACTGCAGCTGGCAGCCAGCACTCTCGATAAGGGTCCTGCAGCGTCCCTGAGGTGAGGGGAGAGGGGCTGCTTTCCGGACTTCCGGATATAGGATCCATTGGCACCTGCAGGGGTCAGGCTGTGAATGTTTTGGGTGACATAGCTATTTTTTCTTTCTCAATGTCCCCCGAAGCTAATGCTCACCCACCTGTTTGAACAATGTTTTCTTTTCCTAGCCAAGAATGAAGCCCAGGGAACTTTCCCACCAGCAAATGCCTTTTGAGAATGTTCAGCTCCTGGGCTGGGCTCAATGAGGCTCTCTCTGACCTTTGCCCTGCTTTGCACCTGGAGCCTAAGCTTAGTGACCTGAACTGGGTGACCTGTGGGCTACAGTTTCACTGAGTGGACAAGCACATACAAACAGCTGTACCAAATCTCCCCCAGAAACAGAGAGAGGCCAGGAGATCCTGGGGTACATGGTGGGTAGGGGTGAAAAGTCACACCCCTTTGTCAGAAGGAAGGAATAGGGAGTGAGGAGGAAGAAGAGGAGGAGGAGGGTGACTGATGGAAAGGGCACTGTTGTCATGAAGATTGGCCTCTGGGTTAGAGGACCAGCTCTTTCAGGCTGAGTGAGCCAAGAAAAGAACACAATATGACTTTACCTTACTCTGGGGGAGAATGAAGGTGCCATGCCAAAGAGCTAGCCTTGACACTTGCTGTAAACACTGGTGCTGCTGCTGCTGATGATGATGATAAAGATGATGACAAAGATGATGATGATGATGATGATGATGATGATGATGATGATGATGGTGATGATGATCTGCCCTTCACATTTGGTTCCCTCCAAGTCAAGTTCTTGAGCAGCAAGCATCAGACCATCAGATCATCTCTTTGTCTCTATGAAGAACAGTAATTGGCTTAAATTCAAAGTCGTGTTCCTTAGGCCCACTTAACATTTTAGTATTCCCTATGTTATATTTTTAATTTTAAAAGATTCATCTTTAATCGTATGTATGCGCGTGTGTGTGTGTATGCATGTGTGTGTGTGTGTGTGTGTGTGTGTGTGTGTGTGTGTGTGTGTGT
>CAJQZJ010032121.1:10808963-10828883 GCA_907164525.1 Lophiomys imhausi
TGTGTGTGTGTGTGTGTGTGTGTGTGTGTGTGTGTGTGTGTGTGTGTTTGTGCACTTGCATGCAGTACCTGAGGAAGACAGAAAAGGGCATCAGATCCCTGGAGGTGGAGTTACAGACAGTTGTGAGCTTCCTGATATGGGTTCTGGGGAGTCTGGTCATCTGTAAGAGCAGTATATGCTCCTCCTCCTCCCCCTCCTCTCTCCTTTGCTCCTCCTCCTCTTCTATTAAATTATTTTATTTGAATTCTTTTTTTTTTAACATTTATTTATTTCTTCAAGCTACATCACAATCATAGTCTCCTTCCTCCTCCCCCTCCCTCCTACCTTCTTTCCCCTCACCCTCTGCTTTTTTTTTTTTTTTTTTTACTTTATTTTTTATTTCTTCCAGTTACATCTCAATTGAAATCCCCTCCCTACCCTGCCTCCAGTCCCACCCTCCCACCCTCTTCCGCCTCAACCCACCCATCCCCTTCCTTTTTTTTTAGGTTTAAGATATATCTTTTCCCCCCAACAGCTCCCCCTTTCAGTCCAACAAATGGCTCTTACTCTTATAATAATAAATACAATACAAAACAACAGAGGTAATTAGGCCAAAATTATGAGAGTTATATGGCTTGGCATACAATCCCAATGCCCAGTCTATATGTATTTGGCACCTGACTTCAACATTCTACTGTCGACCTATCTCCATGAGTTTAAAGTTCTATATCCAACTCAACTTTCATCACAATTTAAAAAGCATCTTCTTAGAACACCCTCTTGATTCCCAAACAACTCAAAATTTAACTATGAGACTCTAGCTATCTATTCTTCAACCACCTCAGAGACCTGAGAGGGACAAATATATCTGATTATATAGGAAGTGCAGGGCTGCAGCTTCCCAAACTAAGAATTGACATACCAGTGGCTGCCTGGACAGCTCCCATTTTCTCTCCATACATTACAGCATCAATCTTCAGTCATTTGACCCCATTTCTCTGACAGACATTGATTGTAGAGCAGGGGTTATGAAGGACTCGCCTACCCTGTCTTGGCAGAGCTAGGCTGTCGACTTACCTGCTTCCAAGTTTTGTCCTTTTTGGACAGCAGTCTGTCTACAGTTGAAGCAAGGGGTTTTTCCTACCCTGTCTTGGCAGAGTTAGGCTGTCGACTTCCCCGCTACCAAGTTTTGTCCTTTTTGGACAGCAGTCTGTCTGCAGTTGGTGCAAGGGGTTTTTTCATGCCAAGAGAAAGGCTTGCCACCAATTCAACCATCTTACAGTGGAGGTTCTTCGATGCTTATCCTCTACTTGGAGTAGAATAGGGTTGCCGTCAGGTGCTGATATGTCTCGATATAAAAAAAAAATCTTGATTTAAGATAACATCTTTGAATGCCATATTCTGCAGATCTCTTGGGGTTTTTGAAGATGCCCTATCCATCTCTTGTATTTAGATAAGCAAATGTTGCTTGTCTCTTAGCAACTTGATTACTGGGTAGTTTAGAGAATATCTGTGATAGACTGTCATAGTAGCCAACAAAGAGACATGTTTGCATGACTAGGAGTTTGTTTTAACTATCCTAGACCATTTTAGATGGTTGGTATCAAGAGGTCAGAGCTTCACATTTTATTTTTAAGTATCTCTAGGTATGATACCATTGGGAAGCATTACCTTTAAATTTGTATCAATATACAAAGATCTATTCAATTGTGGTTAAATATACTCTTAATTATGTATCAATATACCAAGATCAATGCCTATGTAGCCCAATATAATCTTAATATTACGTCCATATGCAAGGGTCAATACCATTGTGGCCAACTATAATCTTAATTTTGTATCAATATACAAAGATCAATACCGATGTAATCCAATACAATCTTATTTTTGCACAATAAACAATGGTCAATACCACTTTAGCCAAATAAACTACTAATTTTGTATCAATATACAAAGGTATAAGGGCATATTCAAGGGCATATTCATTACATTATTTTATGTATTTCTTTGCAATAGACAGAGATCATTACAGAAAAGCACAATCAATCAAAATGCATGCAACAAGTGGCCATGAAGTGTCCAGCCCCAACTATACCTAAGGCTAAGGGATGGTACTGGAAGTGGAGTAGGAAGATTGTAAGAGCATTGCTGGAGACTCTACACCCATGAAGCCTCACCAACATGGCTGCCTAACATAAGACCTGAACAGGATGACACCAACAGACATGCTAACATGGAAGAGAAGATCTCATGGGACCTCAACCCTCGACAAGAACTATAGGCAACTAAAAAATATGGGAGCAGGAGAAAGTTTTCCCCATGGAAAGAGTCCCTAATACCAAGTGTTCAGCCTTGAAATCATATCCATACAAGTAAAACTGCATAAATAGACACAAGTAACCTAGTCTAAACAGGTTGCATTCATATACTTAATAATTTATATACATACATGTATGTTTATGAATATAACAACAATTGAAGAAAATAGAAGCTATGAATTTGAGAGAGAGCAAAGGAGTGCATAGGGAAGGTTTGAGAAGGGAAAGGGAAGGGAGAAAATTATGTAATTATGTTTTAACTTTAAAAACTAAAAAAATACATATAAGAAAATGTTTGGAGAGATGGCTCACTGTTTAGAGCACTGGCTGCTCTTTCAGAGGACCTGGGTTCAATTCCCAGTACCCACGTGGCAGCTCATAATTGTCTGTAACTCCTGACAGAAATACATGCAGTCAAAACACCAACATACCCCTGACCCTAGAGGCATTGCAGATGTGGCTGCTATGTCACATGTGCCTCAGTAGGTGGCAGAGAGGAGAGAGGCTACATGTACATTCAATGTTCTGACCTATGAACATCTGAATGAATAGTAGCCTAACATTCCTGGAAAAAAGCAAGCTGGATACCAACACAACATTGGCACCATGGAATAGCCTGTGATGACTACCAGACCAGTAACAGATGGGCTCTCAGGACAGGAAACAAACCAGAAACTAGAAGAAATCTGTCTGGCTCTGGCTGTGGGGGTTTTGGAGACTCAGCCCTGAAGTGAGATCTGGCCCAGATGGGGTCCCAAGAGCAGGAGAGCAGTCCCTGCCCCTTACATGCTGCAGCACTTGGGAGAGCAGTCTCTGCACCTTGCCTGGGTAGCACACTACAGCTGGTCCTGGATATGGGGGTTGTGGGTGAGCCAGCCCTGAGGGAGTGAGTGTGGGAGAGCCAGCCCTGCCTTCTGTCTGCTATGTGGTGGTGTTGGCTAAGGAGAGTTACCCTCCCTTCTCTTTTGCCCTCACCACCTTTGGCCGATAAGAGATCTGGCCCAGATGTGTCAGAAGAGCAGGAGAGCTGTCCCTGCCCCTCACATGCTGCAGCACTCGGGAGAGCAGGCCCTACACCTTTCCATAGTAGAACTGGCCCTGCAAGTGGATGTTGCAGGTCCAGAACCAGGGCTTTGAGTTGACCCACCCCAACATCTATTGCATGGATGAACTGCTAGAGTGCAATAAGAGGCTAGTTCCACAACCCAAAACTACAGGATCTCCATGACACAGGACAGTTACAGCATATCTGAGAAGAGTTCCAGGGAGATTCCAGTACTGACAAAGTAGCAGAAACCAGAGGCCTTGCACCAGACCAAGGAGCCATTTTAATGAACATTTGCAAGCAAAATGTGTGGACAAAAGGGAATATTGTGTGATGCACTGAGACACACTTCAGCTTCCACAACGAGATTTTATTTTTTGTGTTGGGACAGATTTCAAGGGTGGAGGGTGGGTCTGAGGGGAGGTGGGAGATGAGATGGAACAGGGTGCATGATGTGAAATTCACATAATAAATTTTTTTCAATTAAAATATAAACCAGCGTACATAAAATTAAGAATAAATTTTAAAAAACAACTTTCAGAAATTAACTTCTAGAAAAGAACTAAGAAGTAAATGACTTACTGATTCCTAGGGAAGGGGAAGTATTTTCAATTTAAAAAAAAATTAGTAATAAATGACTTTATTATTATTTTTAAAATCTTGTTATTGTCTTTTTTATTTTGTGAATTTCACATCATCTACCCTGTTCCCACTCACCTCCCACCTACCCTCAGACCCACTCTCTACCCTAGTAACCTCTTACAACAGAAATAAAAATCTCATTGTGGAAGCTGAGTGTGTCTTGGTGTGTCCCACTATTCCTCTTTGTCCACACAAATGTTCATTACAATGACTCTTTGGTCTTGTATGAGATCTCTAGCTTCTGCTACTTAGTCAATACTGGAACCTCATTGGGACTCCTCTCAGATATCCTGTTGTTTCCTTGTGTCATAGAGATCCTGTAGTTTTGAGTCTGTGGAACAGGCCTCTTCATGCACTCCAGTGGTTCATTCATGTGGTGTATTTTGGGATGGGCCAACTCAAACCCCTGGTTGTGGGCCTGCAACCCCCACATCCACAGCCAGTTTTACACTGCTATCCAGGTAAGGTGCAGAGCCTGCTTTCCTGAGTGCTGCCACATGTGTCAGGGGCAGCATCTCTCCTGCTCTTGTGACTCCATTGGGGCCCGATCTCCTGTCCACCACTGGTGGTGAGGGAAAAGGGGAATGGGCAGGATCTCTCCCTCACCAACACCATTGCATAGCAGGCAAAAGTCAGGGCTGGCTCTCCTACACTCACATCCTCCTGGTTGGCTCACCTACATCCCCCACATCCAGGGCCAGCTGTGCTGTCCTGCCCAGGTAAGGTTCAGGCACTGCTTTCCCAAGTGTTGCAGCATGTGAAGGGGTGGGGTCATCTCTCCTGCTTTGTGATCCCATCATGGCCAACTCTCCTGCCTGCTACCTGAGGCAAGGGCAAAAGGGAAAGTACGGGATCTCTTCCTCACCAACACCACTCCAACGCAGACAAAAGGCAGGACTGGCTCTCCCACATTCATACCCTCTGGGCCAGCTCACCTACAATCCCTACATCCAGGACCAGGCAGGGTTCTTCTAGTGTCTGGCTTGTTTCCTGTCCTGGGAACCCATCTGGTGCTTGCCTGGAGCTGGTCTGGTGGTTGTCACAGGCTAGCTCCCTGTCCAGACCCCCTCATGCAGAGCTGATGGTGGTCTCAGGCTTGTTTTTTTCAGTGAATGTTAGGCTACTATTCATTCAGATGTTCATAGATCAGAACACTGAATGTAGACATAGCCTCTCTCCTCTCTGCCACCTACTGATGTACATGTGACACAGCAGCCACATCTGCAATGCCTCTAGGGGCAGGATTTTATTTCCTTCATTCTTTTCTTTACCTAGACTCCACAATCTCATGTTGATTCTGTTGATGTATGAATACTGAAGCCAGTGAGTGGCTAAAGTCTAGAGAGATCCTATCAGAATCATAACGAAAAATATTGTCACATTGGGCTGCCTACTCAATCTGGGTGACTCAACACTAACATCATTTACTATGATACTGCATGTAAAAACTAAGCTGTGTGTGTATAGGTATGTATGCTTGTGTCCAAGAGTTTCTATAATAGATGTGTTTTAATGAATTAGAGCATCAATATTCTTTCCAGTGTCTGAGAAAATGAAATAAATGGGGAAAAGGATGTCACCATACTAATTGTAATCTAATACAAAACAAAACAAAAACCAAACCAAACCAAAACCACAGATAAAACAGAGGGGCTGAAAAGATGTTCAGCTATCATGAGCACTTGCTCCTCTTGCAGAGAACCTGAGTTAGATTCCCAGAATCCACATGGTGGGTCACAATAATCTGTAACTCTAGTTCTAGGCAATCGGGTGAGCTCTTCAGGCTTTCTTGGACATCAGGCATATACCTAGTGCACATGCATACACGTAGGCAAAAATTCATAAATATCAAGCAAAAACAAATGGCTTTTAAAAAGAAACAATGAAGTATTTCTCCTGTACATAGAAATTTACAAGCTGAAGTGCATAAAAGTGCAAAGGCCCATAGTAGTCACACAATTTTAATTGAAGAGCCAAATATGAGGAATTCCTGTCAAGTTTTCCACAGTATTTGTAATTAAGAGTTTGTATTATTAGGAAAAACAAAAAACTAGGAAAAAGTGGAGAGACTCCGGAAAAGGCTTGTTACCGTGTTGATTTATAGTAAATTTTTCAGCAAGATAAGCAAAGCCTTCTACTTAGGTGGTGTTGAGTCAATTCAGTCTCTATGGAAGGACTGTAAAATCATTCCCAGATGCAGTAAGACTCTCAAAGGGAACCATAAAGTGAGTTTCTGCATCCTACGAGCCACCATGCACACTTTTCTCCTAACCCCACTGCAGTTCACAGGGCACTGGTACACAGATCAGAAATAATGGCCGCCCTCAGAGTGTGAACGTACTATCTCCTGACTTGCTCAGCCACAACTTTTAGGGTTCTGATACAAAGTTTTCAAACCCATTGCTGCCCACAGCATGTCCACCTGCTGCTTTCCCCAGGGTGGACGGTGATCTCCTAAGACCCCAGTCACTTGTCCTTGTCTGTGAGCCATGCTGGCCTACTCTGAATTGCACTTGCCTTCTTAATTCTGTTTTTACTGGCAGGCCAATCCTCTGACCTCTCTGCAATAATCCACATTGCCAGTTGGCATAACATCTGTCCCACCTGTGTTCCTTCTGTAAACCCAAATAGAAGGACAGCTCAGTGCTCGGTGCCAGGTTCCATCTCACCTTTTCCTGGCACAAGACCAGGGAGGCATCACATCTGTCCCTTTGTGGCCTTGGGTCACTTGGCATGAAGACTCGCTAGTATCAGCTCTTTGCCAGTTCAGGCCACGAGGAGGGATTGAAATCACAGAGCTGTGTGATTTTGAGCTCTGCAAGGTAGACTGTGATTAGTATTAGCCAAGATTCGGTCATGACTCACAGGATACAATTAGACTAATTCCTTGCTAAATCCCATGGTCCCACAGCTGAAACAAAACAGATGGACTGGCCACAAAGAGTCCAGAGCCACATAAAATGGAATAGTCAGTGTCACATCTGTGAGAGATCCCTGTTGGGCATCGACAATCTCTGCTCCTGAAAAACTGAGGCCTCCTTATGGTGCAGGTGTATGTGTGTAAGTTTAGCCTGCTTAAATTCTAGAAGCAGCTGAAATGTAGCTTTGTGAGTGCTACAGGCAGTGTGTCAGGGTTGGGGAGCTTGCACGAATATGAACCCAAGCATACCACTGTCTGATCTTTGTCCTGAGAAGGAAGTTGAATTACCCATGCTTCAGTTTCCATCTTGTTGATTTGACATTAAGTACAATTAAAGAACTGTTGGTTATCTCATCAATGTGTACACTATTGTACCTTAGGGATATTGTACCATGTTGGTTGTTTTCGTAGTCATTATCGATGGATAGGACTATTGGTTGCTTCCCTCCATTAAAGCTTGCTTGGTGCCTTCTAGAACAATGAAAGCTAGTCCTTAGAGAAGATGGTTTCAGGTCAGAATCGGCTGAGATCTCCAGGTCCTATGTCCAAAGTAAATGTTATCTTTAGCCACAGGGACTTACCTTCAACCTCTGGGAGGCAACCAAAGGCAACAGTGACAGACTATAATATTTTGGGAGTCTCTTAGACAAAGCTGACAACAAATCAAAAGGAGGCTTCTCATGCCTGGTGTTAGGGTTTTTGTTAGATATTCTGTGGCTCTTGTGGGGAATACCATCAGCCCATATGGGAAAAATCTGATTTAAACTGTATATATATACAATACTTGCATGTATTATGTGTACTTTTAGTTAAATAAATAATAATACAATTCTTTATGACTTTTCAGACATCCTTAACATTATCTTACCCTTCTTCCTCCTTCTTCTGTGTTGATCCCCTCATTAAAACCATCATGCATTTTTCCTTTTACCCCTTCAGATAATCTGCACCCTGCTATTCCCCTCTTTGTTGTTTCTCCCTCAGTATGGTCCCCTTTTACTGTCCTGGCTTCTGACTTAACTCCAGGTCATATATTCACACCTTAATATTTGGAGCCAGGAGTCACAGATGAGAGAGAGCATTCAGTGTGTGTGCTTCTGGGTCTGAGTTCCCTTACTCAATATGATATTCTAGTTGCACCCATTCACTTTCAGATTTAATGATTTATTTTTCTCTTTACAGTTGAAAAGTATACAAACCACATTGTCATTATGCATTCATCAGTTAAAGTGGCATTCATTTTTTAGATGTTTTGAACAAAGCTGCAATAAACACAGCTGAACAAGTATCTATAAACTAGGATGGATGTCTAGCCCTTTTGGCATGTACTGAAGAGTGGTATAGTGGGTTGCAGTGAGAATTTTGGCCTCTGTAAAAAACACAGAAATATTATAAGAATGTTTTCATTTTAATCCGAGGTGTGGGATATGGAGCTGCTTCAGATCATCCACAGCAGCTGACTATGATTTGCCTCGTGCTCTAGCAGGGGTGTGATTTTGCGAGCTGCAGTTAGTTTTGTGTGTGTGTGTGTGTGTGTGTGTGTGATGTTTGGAATTCTGGGGACTTTTCAGAGGATATATAAATGCTAGACTAGGGGTGGCTGGTTGACTGGTTGGTGGTCGGTTGTGGTTGGTTGTGCTTTGACAAGTAGTCATGTACAAAGAGATGAGAAAAAAAATTAGAAATCCTGATGGCAAAGATCAAACTTGCCCCAAGAACTTGATGACCCTAATCAAGAGGAAGTAGTTTAATTTTATCCCCTTTCCCTTCTATCCTTTTTCTCTCTTGTCTAGTGTTAGGACATCAAAAGGATGAAAGAAGAGAGGTAGAGGAGGGTAGAAGAAAGAAGAACCTACAAAGCAGCTAAAAGTCTGGCTACTCTGGGTCATACAGTATATTTATTTTTTGTGGTTTTTGAGAGTTTTCCACACTGATTTTCCTAGTGGCTGTACCAGTTTACAAACCTACCAACTATGAATGAGAGGTTCTTCTTTACTCATATAATCTTCAGCATTTGTCATCTGTTGTGGCATTGATCTTTGTCATTCTGACTAGGGCAAGATGAAGTCTCAAAATTGTTTTCATTTGCATTTCCCTAATTGCTTGGAACAATGAGCTATTTCTTAGCCATTTTTATTTCCTCTTTTGAGAACTCTCTGTTCAGATGCTTACCCTGCTTTTTGAATGAGTCTTTTTGATTTTTCTTTTTGAGTTCTTCATATATTCTGATGGTAATCCATCAGATGTCAGATAAATTCTCTCCCATTCTATGGGCTTATTCTTCACTCGGGTGCTTCTTTCCTTAGCTGTACAGAAGAGTTTTAGCTTTATAGGCTCCCACTTGTCAATTGCTTGCCTCAATTTCTGAGCAAATGGGATCGTATTCAGAAAGTCATGCCCTACATTTGTATCCTACAGGGTATTAGTAACGTTTTCTTCTAGAAGTTTCAGTTCTTTGTGTTTTGCATTCAGGTGTTTGGTTGATGAGGAGTATTTGGTTTTTGTGCAATGTGTTAGAAACAGGTATAATTTCAATATTCTATGTGTGGACATCCAGTTTTCCCAATACCAGTAGTTGAAGATTCTGTATTTTCTTCAGTGTTTTTTGTTTGTTTTTGCATCTTTGCCAAATACTAAATGGAAGAAGTTATGTGTACTCCTGTTTAGCTTTTCAATTTTGCTCCATTTGCCTCTCTGTTTTTGTGCCAGTACCATATTGATTTTATTACTATGCCTCTTTAGTAAGTCTTAAGATCTGGAATGGTACTCCTACAGCACTGGTCCTTTTGCTCGGGATTGTCTTGGCTATCTAGGATCTTTCTCAATTCATGTGAATATTAGGATAGTTTCTTTCTATTTCTGCAGAGAGTGAGAGAGGATTGCATTGAATTTTCACATGACCAAAGGTGGAATAATCATTTTCACAATGTTAATTTTATAAATTCTTGAGGTTTTTGAAGAGGCCCTATCTATCTCTTATATTAGGATAAGCAGATGTTGCTTGTCTCTTAGCAACTTGATTTCTGATTAGCTTAGAAAATAACTATAATAGACTGTCATAGTACCTAACACAATGACAAGCTTACATGACTATTAGTTTGCATTTCTTAATTATCCTAAACAATTTATGACAATTAGTAGCAAAAGGCCAAAACTTCACATTTCATTTTTTTCTTTACCCCCTAACCCTTCCATCCCATTTCTCTGGAGTGTCCCTACATAACAGTCCCTTACCCCAGTTCAGAGGTCATATGAGGGCCAAGAGCCTCCTCATACATTGGAGGTCTACGAGGCAGTACCACCAGTGAAAAGTGTCTCATTGCCCAGGAGAGAGAACTAAAAAACAAACAAACAAATAAGCAGACAAACAGATAAAAAAGAATAAAAAATAAAAAAGGATAAAAATAAAAATAAAAAGTCTATGTCCATGTTCCCTTTGGTGTGTTGGTTGTAGTATCAATATCCTCTACTATATAGCTAAAATCCTACTATAAGTGAATAGATGCCATATGCATCCTTTTGAGTCTGGGTTAGCTCACTCAGGATGAGCTTCTCTAGTTCCATCCATTTGGCTGCAAATTGCATGATTTAATTGTTCCTGATAGCTGAATAATATTCCACCTCAAGAGATCTGCAGAATATGGCATTCAATGATGTTTTCTTAACTTTAGATTTTTTTGATATCGAGACATGTCAACTCCTGGCAGCACCCCCAATTCTACTCCAAGTAAAAGATGAGCATCGAAGAATCTCCAGTAGGAGATGATTGAATTAGTGGCAAGCCTATCTCTTGGCAGGAAAAACCCCTTGCTCCAACTGTAGACAGAATGCTGTCCAAAAAGGACAAAACTTGGAAGCAGGTAAGTCGACAGCCTAGCTCTGCCAAGACAGGGTAGGCAAGTCCTTTATAACTCCTGCTCTACAATCAATGTCTGTCAGAGAAACGGGGCCAAACGACTAAAGATCGATGCTGTAATGTATGAAGAGAAAATGGGAACTGTCCAGGCAGCCACTGGTATGTCATTTCTTAGTTTGGGAAGCTGCAGGCCCTGCACTTCCTATATAATCAGATATATTTATCCCTCTCAAGTCTCTGAGGTGATTGAAGAATAGATAGCTAGAGTCTCATAGTTAAATTTTGAGTTGTTTAGGAATCAAGAGAGTGTTATGGATCTAAGAAGATGTTTTTAAAATTGTGATGCAAGTTAGTATGAAAGCTGAGTTACATATAGAACTTTAAACTCATGGAGATGGTTAGATAGTAGAATGTTAAAGTCAGGTGCCAAATACATATGGACTGGACATTGGGAATGTATGCTAAGCCATATAACTCTCATAACTATGGCCTAATTACCTCTGTTGTTTTGTGTTGTACTTATAAAAGAAAGAGACATTTGATGGACTGATAGGGGGAGCTGTTGGGGGGAAAAAGATATACCTTAAACTTAAAAAAAAAGGAAGGGGTTGGGTGGGTTGAGGAGGAAGAGAGTGGGAGGATGGGACTGGAGGGAGGAGTCGGGAGGGGATTGTGATTGAGATATAACTTGAAGAAATAAAGTAAAAAAAAAAAAAGAATTGGCAAGCTACACAGCCATGGGCTAAAATTAAGGCCATTACTTTTTCAAATAAAGTTGTATTGGAACACACACACATACACAAATTTTATAAATTCTTGAGCACTTTATTTCTTTCCATTTTCTACTATCTTTCTCTATCTCTTCATTCAGAGATTTAAAGTTTGCATTGTGAAGGTCCTTCACCTCTTTGCTTTTTTTCATAAATATTTTCTTTTCTTTGGGGCTATTTTTAATGGAAGTATATCTTTGATCTATTATTCTGTTTGTTGTTGCTGTTGTGTAGAAATGCTATTGATTTATGCAAGTTGATTTTGTAACCTGCCACAATGCTAAAATTATTTATCATATCTAGAAGTTTTCAGGTAGAAATTTTGGTATCTCTTTTTAGTTCTACTCTCTTTATGACTTTTATCATGAAAGCATGTTGAATTTTGTCAAAGGCCTTCTCTATGTCTATTGATATGATCTTGTTATTTTTGTCTTTAAGTTGATTTATATGGCTTATTACATTTATTAACTTGTATATGTGGAACCATCTCATCCCTGCATCCACAGGATAAAGCATGGTCATGGTCAATAATCTTTTTTTATGTATATCTGTATTTGATTCACAAGTATTTACTGAGGATTTTTGAATCTACATTCATCAAAAATATTAGTCGGTAGGTAGGAGTGTGTGTCTGTGCCTGTGTGTGTGGGTCTGTGTGTCTGTTTGTGTCTGTGCCTGTGTGTGGTGTTTATCTGGTTTTGGTATTAGACTGATATTGGCTTCATAGAAAGGGTTTGAGAATGCTCCTGCTTTTATTTTGGGAGGGAAGTTTAAGAATGATTGCCTATAGATTTTCTCTAAAAATCTGATAGAATTCTTCTCTGAATCCATATGAGCCTGGACTTTTTTAGCTAGAAATTTGAGGTTCATTTTGTTTTGTTTTTATGACTATTTCAATCTCCTCATTTGTTACAGGTATATTTAGGGTGTTGATATCTGGTTTAATTTTGGTGGTTTGGATGAGTCTAGAAATCCATTCATTTCTTTTAGATTTTCCAACTTAGTGGGATGCAAGTTTTTAAGTATTACCTTACAATACTTTGATGTTCCTTGGTGTTTATTGTAATATCTCCATGTTCATTTCTGATTCTGCTAATTTGGGTCCTCTTTTCTTTCTTCTGGTTACTTGAGTCAAGGGTCTGTTGATTTTGTTCATCTTATCAAAGATCAGACTCTTAGATTTGCTCCTTCTTTGTATTATTTTCCTTATTTCTATTTCATTATTTTCATTATTTCTTGCCCTCTGGTGGGATTGGATTTAATTTGTTCTTGTAGCTTTACAGTTACAGTTTATCAGTAAGTCATTATACATGCTCTTTCTGATTTTTTAAAAATATAGGCGCACAGAGTTGTAAATTTCCCCGATAGTTTTGCTTTTAATATGTCCCAAAAGTGAGTTGTGCATGCATGTTCATTTAGTTCCAGGAAATATGTTATTCCTTTCTTGATTTCTCCTTTCTCCCATTCAGCATTCAGTGCTGAATTGTTTAATATTCAAGAGTTTGTATGTTTACCAGACATCTGTTTGCTGTCAGTTTTAAGTTTTATTGAATTGTGGTCAGACAGGGTACACAGAATCATTTCAGTTTTTTGTAATTTGCAAAAATTTGTTTTGTGTCCTAGGATATAATCTATTTCAGAGAAGCTCCTGTGAGCTATGTGTACAATGTTTGTTTGTTTTTGTTTTTTTTTTGGGTTTTTTTTTTTGGTGTTTTCATGGAATATTTTGTACACAATTGCTAAATCCATTTGCTGTTTGATGTCATTCAATTCTGATGTTTTTCTGCTTATTTTCATCCATATTACCTGGGGTGGGGTGTAGGAATCACCTACCTTTATTAGATTGATGTTTATATGTGTCTTTGATTCCTATAGTACACTTTTTTTTAATTGTGCACCAGAATTTGGTGCATATATGCTTAAGATAGTGATGTCTTCTTAGCTGTTTCCTTGACTAGAATGAAGTGTCCGTTATCTCTTGTGATGAGATCTAAGCATGTGGACTTCTTTTGTTACTTCTGTGTCTGAAATTGACAGAGTAGGTTGGTGCAGGACACAGGATTGGAAGAACAGGTTGGGTCTAAAGTTTGGATATGGCTTAGATTGAACAAAATCAGTTGAGCACAGGAGGCTGTACTCAGGGTATATGTCCTGCTTCAAGTCTGAGTCTGAGGTTAAATCTGTGTATTAGGTCAAGTGCGTGGAGGGGTGAATTGAACAGACCCAGACAGCTAAACTCTGGCATGAGATCTGCAGAACTTGACTTTGCAGAGAAGTCGGAACATGTGTATGAGAGGTCTGAAGGTTGAGAGTGGGTGGGGATTGCCCTGGCCAGATCAGGGAGGTTAGGGGCCATGCAAGTAGAGGTGGTAGATTAGGCCAGGGCACTGGGTGTGGGACCTGGGCTGTATCTGCAGTATTGAGGAGGGTTCCTGGTGGGAGGATCAGGTGAACTCACCTGGCTAGACCCTGGCCAGTATGTGAATGTTCTACTTGGTTTTTAATTAAAATGTATGTTGTGTCTATACATTTCAAAATATTTACTATGTTGAGTCTTTTGCTCCATGAATATACTATTCCAGTTATTAAGTTTTTTTTACATATTTCTAAAAACATTCCCAGAGTTTTCTATATAGAAGTCTTGTCCATCTCTCACTAGCTCTACTGCTAGGTTGTGGCATGCATTAGCACTTCCCCAAATGGTGTATCTTACATTTATGCATCAAGCCTGTCTTTTGGCATATATACAAATATAGTGAATATTTTCTTTTACTCATATCTTGTCAGCCATCTTATTTAAGTCATTATACTTTCACAGTGTGACTTTAATCTGTTTCAGTGCAATGGTTCCCTGGGTTTTCTCTTTCAGAAGTCTAAGCTATTCACTTAAGGGAAAAAATAGTGAAAGAGATTCATGGATGGCTGGAAGCACAGCTACGCAGTAGACAGACAATAATGCTTGTGGACAGGGATAGAGTTGCTAAGTCTAATATCTGTCTGTCTCTTTCTCAGGACAAAGTGAGTGTCCTAGGTCTAGCAGGCAAAAGATCCTACCTGTTTTTAGATTACCCAAGATGATTTATCATTTCCTTCCATCCAGGTAATAACTTCTCAATAGACCTGAAATTAGACTTCACTGTCTCATATTGCTTCTGAAATGTTCTATTTTGCTTAGGTTGCTGCTATTGGTAATAGTTGCCATTCACCAACATTAGGTAATTACCCAATGTAATCCATTAATATTGGATCACAATTCTTATTCTACAGATGAAGAAACCGAGGACTGCAGAACTTGAATGACTTTTCCAATTTTGTTCTACTTGGTAGCACAGCTGACTATCAACCCCAGGCTGATCTGACTCCAGATCTCATATTTGCCCCTTGACATAGCTCCTCCTTCTCCTTCCCCTCCCCTCAACCACTTCTCCTCCCCCTCCTCCGCATTCTCCTCTTCCTGCTGTTTCCTTCCCTGATAAGAATCTTAGAACCCTGGATCCATTATTCTGGATTCCATATTTTAAAAAGAAGAGCTCACCTGAGATCTCTTCTTTGTGGAACAAGGGTGTTGTTCAAGGCATTTCACAAATAAGATTTTTGCCAGATCAAGAGGGTGAGATAACAGGGAGTAGTCACAACCTTGGGAAGTATTGCTGGTAGCAAAGAGGTGGGTTAGAGGTTAAACCAGGAATTCTTGATTATTTCCTGTAGGAGTTGATCTCCCCCACTCTCCATTCATGCCTGTTGGTGCTCAGAATGTGCCATTTATTGGGAGAGTCTTTTCAAATATAATTTGTTAATTAAACTAACATGAGATCGAACTGGATTGGGTATTAGTGTGATTTGGGTGTTGATTGTACCCTCAGGTGGTGGGTGCAGTTGGAAGGTGGCAGAGCTTGCAAGAGAAGAGCCTTGTGGGAGATCTTCAGGTCACATACCTTAAAAGGGGATTGTGGTAGCTCAGCCTGCTCTCTCTCTCTCTCTCTCTCTCTCTCTCTTTCTCTTTCTCTCTCTCTCCCTCTCTCTCTCTCTCTCTCTCTCTGTCTGGCTAATAACATGTATGCAATTTGCTCTAATAAGTGCTCTTCACCATTGCTATCCAGCACCCTCATCAAAGCCCCCCGAACAATGGAGCTGTCCATTCTCAGGCTAGAATATACAAAGCGAGAACCTAAGTGAGCCTTCCCTCTTGACAAATTAAGTTCTCAGGAACTTTGTCATAGGATGACTAATATGGGGAAAACTAATAAACTGACTAAACCCAGTAACCAGTATTTAGAAGAAAAGACTCAGAGACACACAGTGAAGAAGTCTATGTGCCACAAAGCAGAGGTTTTCTGGGTGAAAGCAATGCCAAGCACTGTCATATGCTGGAAGAGGGATTAAGAGCAAAGATGGAGGATTAAGAGCAAAGATGGCTCTACCAGAATCACCTTTCTTCCCGAGTTTCAGCCTCAAAAACTGTAAGGGGAAAAACATGATTATTTTGCTTTAAGCTACACGTTTGTGGTGATTTGTTTTTAAGGAGTATCACGCTCCTTTTTAAAAAGTTATTTTATGTGTATGAGGCTTTTTTCCTTTGCCTGCATGAATGTGTGTGCTTCATGAGCATGCTTGGTGCCCATGGTGATCAGAAGAAGGTGGTGGATCCCCTGGAACTGGAGTCACAGACAATTGTGAGCTGCTGTGTTATGCTGGGGGCCAAACCTAGTTCCTCTGCAAGATCAACAAGTGTTCAAACCACTGAGCCATGTCTCCAGCCTTAGTAGTAATTTGCTATAAGAACCAGGAGGAACCTAGAAACCTACTCCAGAAAGGATGTCACTCTTGAAATACTCGAGGTGACAATGGCTTGGCTAATTTCTCATTATTCCATGTGTCTGTTTTATAGAACTAGTTCATACTTTTTGGTATGTGAGATGCAAATGAAAGGAACCACACAACCAATCAATGGAACTGCTTCTTGTTGTGTTTGCTTTGAGCTGTGAATGGCTCCTTACAATGTGTCCAGCAGATTCTACATGTACAGATTGGTTGCATGGATGAAGACATTTATGACTGAGGAGCATAGAGGGCGTGGGAAATGGCCATGTCTCTTACTGGAAAGATTTCATATTTTTCTCTGGAGGACAGCCTCATTTTGTATAGATAAACCTGAATGTCTTTGATCTGGTGACTGGCCTCCGTGGGACTCTGTTCTCCTCACCAGTGAGAGAAGACAGTTGATGAGTATTAGTCACCTGAATAGCTGGCATATTCCACGAGCACCTGGAGTCAGAAGTGCTACTTCAACCTACTCCTCTTAAGTGAGAAGCATATGGTTGTGGTACCTGGTTCCTCTCTGAAGGGAAAGGACACACATCCCATGCTAAGCATGCATGTGTGGTATGAAATATCTAGATGTATACATTAGATGTCTGTTGAAAGGTTCCATAGGAGGGAGAAGGAAATAAGAGAGGACAATGGGTAGAAAATGATCAAAGAATATTATGTTTTGTGTATGAAATTGTAAAAGTATAAATGAGTGAATGAATGAATGAATCAGTTGTTAGATAAGCCCCTAAAGCCATGCCCATCCCTTGGAAGTTGCTGGATTTAGCTCAAGTAATACATCAAACTTTCTAAGCAGACCTCCGCTGAGAATGAAACATCAAAGAATTAAGTCACTTAGTTACACATTTTACATTGTCCTCATTCATCCCAGAATTGTCAACACAGCTGTTACTGGGCCTAGGTGTAGACAGTTTTCTAAACGGACCAGTGAGCCCACTGGTCCTGGTCTAATAGACCTGGTATTAGACGGCTTCCAGTTTGTGCTACTGTACTCAATAAATCATCTTCCCCGGAGGAAACAAAAAGGGAAACAATGAAAGGGGGAAGAGAAAAGGCATCAATCTTGACTAATAATGAGCCCAGGACCTTCTCTCCCAGGGAGAAGAGAGCAAGGGTGTGAAGGGAAGTGTTGGTGGACACAAGCTGTTTGTCCTAAGATGGTTTCTCAGCTTTCCCAGCACTGAGTTACATCCCCAGGAATGTGCTTCCAAGATGTGAGGACACAGTGGTAACTCTGCCCAATGAAGGCAGCAGCTCCAGGTACTTTGGAAGCAGATGTCGGCAAACAATTTGTCTGCAAAGCCTGGTCTCCAGCCAGTTTCTTAAGCTTCACCAGATCCCATAATCAAAGCGAAGTGGCTTCAAGCTCTGCATTTGGCTGATTTTATATCCACACACACAAAATGACATGAGACACTGCAATGGCAGTTTATGAGTCTGTAAAGCCATTATTTTGAGTAGTGTCCTGGACAGCTTGGTTGGAAGGCTGGAAGGAGGGCAAGGCTAGGAATCACTTAAAGGATGCAGTGTGGGTGTTGAAACTAGGTCTGATTCCAGAGCCTGTATTCCTCCTACAACCATGTGTCTCCCTGAAGGTGACAGATACTCAGAAGCTTGCAGTCTGCTCCCAGATAGTCTGCTTGCTTGTACTTGTCTCCAGGCACAGCGGCCTCAGGCCACTCTGGATCCCTTGCCTTTCATGGACTGGGGACAAGTTAGTCTTTGCTGCCTTTCCTTTCAGTCGGCAACCATCTAAAATCCTCTAAATAAACTGGAGGGGTCTGCTACAAGTTCAGTAATGCCTCTTCACTGCTGAGCCACCTCCCCAAGCCCTTCGTGGGGATTTGCAGAGAATGATCAGAGCAGGTTTCTGGGATGGGTAAGTCACTGAACTCTCATTTGATTCAAATTGCTCAACAGATTTGTGGTAACTTCAGGAACGAGTGCTACAGGGAATGTGAAGGCCATCATTACTGTTTTTACTGCTTGATTGATTGTGACCAGTAGCAGGAGGAGGTGGCTTTGTAGAGGGAAGTGGATGAGGAGGTGGTAGCCAAGTCCAAATGGAGTTAAAGACGCTTTCCTATAGATTAAAGGGAGGGACATAGGCTGCTAAAAGCCCAACAACAAGGAGAGTCTGACATGATATGGAGCTGTTTTTGTTTGATTGTGTGTGGGAGTGTGTGTGCATATGTGTGTGTATGTGTGTATGTATGAGTGTGAGTGTGAATGTGTGCACATGTGCCATAGCATTTATGTGGAGACCACAGAACAGCTCTTTTGGACTTAGTTCTTGCCTGCCACCTTATTTTGAGGCAAGCTCTCTGTTGTTTATGCTGCTGCACTGTGCACTCCAGCTGGAACGAACCTGCTTGTCAGTTTTACACATAATTTCACCACCTGTCTTGGTCAGGGTTGCTATTGCTATGATGAAACACCATGACCAAAATCAAGTTGTGGAGGAAAGGGCTTATTTGGTTTACACCTTCATATCACTGTTCATTAGTGAAGGAAGTCAGGAAAAGAACTCAAGCAGGGCAGGAACCTGGAGGCAGGAGCTAATACATTGAGGGGTGCTGCCTACTAGCTTGCTTCTCATGGGTTTGCTCAACTTGCTTTCTTATCGAACCCAGGTCCACCAGCCCAGGGATGACACCACCCACAATGAACTGGACCCCCCCCCCCATCAATCACTAGTTTTAGAAAATGCCTGACACCCAGATCTGATGGAAGCATTTTCTCAGCTGAGGCTCTTTCCTTCCAAATAACTCTAACTTCTGTCAAGTTGACATAAACTACCCAGCACACCCACTGAGCCGTCTCTCAACTCCCTGTCTTCACTTTGAGACAGAGTCTTTCTATGTAGCCCAAGCTGGTCTTGAACCCACAATCAGCCTCCTTAGGGCTGATTTCATAGGTATCTGCCACCATACACAACAACATGTTTTTTCTCCCACACAACCCCAAGGAATGAACTCAGGATTCTACAGCTCAGAGTTCCAGGAGTGGGCTTTTCAGACAAGTGGTATGTTCCTTCTTGAGAAAAAGAAAGTAACAATGTGAGTTTTTAGAAATTATTCATGTTTGATGGTTAAACACTGGTAAACACACACACATGCAGTCACATAGTTTTATAGAGGTTGAAAGTAAAATGACAGAAAAATATTATACTGAAATACATTATTTTAAATAGTAAAAGTAGCTCCATTAGTATCAATGTTAATAATAACAGACTTTAGAAGCTAACAGGAAGTTGGCAACTGATGTGACCCTGACAGAAATATTCTCCAGCTAGGAAGACACAGTACTTCTATTTAAGCAGCAAATACTCAAAAAATGAATGAAATAAACATGGTGGAACTGGAAGGAGAAGGAGAGAAATCAAAGCCGTGTCCCAAACACTGCACTCCCAGAAATGAGCAGAAAGCCCAGATAAACTGAAAGACAGAACTTAGCAAACATCAGCAACAGGTCTGACTGTAGAGCCCTCAAGCCAATCAGAGAAGGCAATGTTTCTTCTCAGTAGAGCCCTCAAGCCAATCAGAGAAGGCAATGCTTCT
>CAJQZJ010032121.1:10828893-10840774 GCA_907164525.1 Lophiomys imhausi
TCAGTAGAGCCCTCAAGCCAATCAGAGAAGGGAATGCTTCTTCTCAGGTACCTGTGTAACTTTCACCAAGATGGACCTGCTTCTTGGGTCATAAAATAAACATTTAAGCTAGATTAAGATGGTCTATACTCTTGGGCTGTGACAGAACCAGGCTAGATGTCAGTAATAGGATGACACAGGGAAATCTCCAGCTTCTTAGAAATTAACCATAGAATAACCCTAGGACAGATACGAACTCCAAAAGGAAATTAAACAAAACATAAATAAATTAAATGAGAAGACAACCCATCAAAACACGAGGGCTCTAAAATACAGTTTTTGGCTCAAAATTGCCACTTTAGAAGGGTAGGGCAATCTCAGGCCAGCACTGTAACATCAAACTTGAGTAAACTGAAATGAAAAGGAGCAAAGAAAGGAAAAGCCAAGAGACCAAAGAAGGGAGATCATAAAGAATGCAAATCCATGAAATCAAAACCAGGAAAACAATAGACAAAAACATGGCTTTTCAGATAAGTCAACAAAACAGACAGAGCTCTGTCAGTACTGATAAAGAAGGAAAGGATAAGAAACTAACCATGAATACCAAGAAAGAAACAGGGCCATCAGTACAGATTCTCCAGCTGTTGAATAGAATGGCGAGGAAACACTGCATGACTTTTCATTCATTAATTCCACAATGCCAAAAAAATAAGCCTATGCCTCTAAACCCACAAACCAACAAAATGCAACGAAGAGGGAATAGACAACCTCAGCAGCCTATAGCCAAGTGTGGTGGTTTGAATGAGAATGGCCCTTATAAGTTCATAAATTTGAATGCTTGGTCCCCAGTTGGTGGAGCTGTTTGGGAAGGATTAGGAGGTGTGTCCTTGAAGAAGGAGGTGTGTCATTGGGTGGGTTTTGAGTTTTCAAAACTCCCACTATTCCCAGATAGTGATCTCTGCCTAGTACTTGTGAATTGAGATATGAACTCTCAGCTACGGCTCCAGAGCCTGTCTGCCTCCTGCCATGCTTCCACCATGGACTCTTAACCTTTGAAACTGTAACAGCCAAATAAACTCTTCTGTAAGTTACCTTAGTCATGGTATCTTATCACACCAGGAAAGAAATTAAATCTGTAATTTAAAAGTTCCAAAAGAGGGGCTGGAGAGATAGCTCAGTGATTAAGAGCACTGTCTGCTCTTGCAGACTTTTAGAGTTTAATTCCCAGCAACCACATGGTGGCTCACAACCATCTATAGTGGAATTTGACGCCCTCTTCTGGCACACAAGAGTACATGCAGATAGAACTCTCATATATGTAAAATAAGTAAATAAATCTTAAAAAAAAAGTTCCAAAAGAAACCTCCAGAACCAGATGAATTCTTTAGTGAATTCCACCTTAAATTTAAAGATGAACAAAGGCACATCAATTTCTTGTAATCTTCTGAGGAGAAATCAAATTCCAATGTACCTCATAAAGCAAGAATCAGACTGGTTTGTCAAACTAAAATGCACTTAGGTAGGCAAAAAAAAATTATAAAAGACAGAAAATTACAGGTCACTATCTCTTATGAACATTGATGGAACAGTATTTTCAACTAAATATTCATGAAGTGGGTCAATAATTTCCAAAAAATTTATAAACTATTGACTAATTGGTATTTATTTCAGGTATGCAACATTAGTTTAACACCTGAAAGTCCAATTCTACCAATTAATGCAAAAAGGAAGAGAGGGAAAGGAGAGGAGGAAGAAGGGGAAAGGGAGGAGAAGGAGAGCAGGGAAAGAGGAATAGAAAAAAAAAAGAGAGAGACGCTGTACTAGAAAACAAGTGTGACATTTTCTGGTCTGTTCAGTCCTGAAAAAGACGGAGGTGATTCTTTGGTGCCTTATCTTAGAGAAAGGACACATGATAGCACACAGATACAATGAAGAACAGAGAAAGGACATGTGTGTGATAGGAGACACACATGGTTAAGGACAGAGAAAAACCACTGCCTTTCAGGCTCAGGATGGCCACGTCACTTACTGTTTATGTAGCCAGTAACTGAGATTCATATTCTTCTCATTAGAAACTTTAATTTCTTTATTAACACACAAAGCCTTGGATTTCATTATGGCATTTCCCAGACAAAATTTGTTTGTATTGATTCTCCTACCCTCTCTTCTTCCATACTCCATCACCCTTGTACCCTATGATCCCCAGTAGCCTTCTGTATGCTTTCATGTCACAGGTGTCCTTTGCCCTCTCCTCCCATCCTCAACACCCCTTTCCCCTTTCTGGTGTCCTCTCTAGTGTCATAGCTCATATTCACTTTCACACCCACTTCTCCATACAGAGAAACTTTAAAAGTTAGGATCTTGCTATGAGAGACAACATGAAGAGAATTGTATCTTTTGGTAACAAATTACAAGAAGTGAACCACAAGAATTCCATGATATTGTACATATGCATATACACATATACTTGAACAATGCATGGGTATATATCCATATATTTTAGAAAAGAAAATTAACACATCTCAGGACAAGTGCTGACTATGGCACTTTGAAATCCTTGAACTGATTCTCTTGCCTTAAAAAAAATTATTTTTTTAAGCCGGGCGGTGGTGGCTCACGCCTTTAATCCCAGCACTTGGGAGGCAGAGGCAGGCGGATCTTTGTGAGTTTGAGGCCAGCCTGGTCTACAAAGTGAGTCCAGGACAACCAGGGTTACACAGAGAAACCCTGTCTCAAAAAACCAAAAAAAAAAAAAAATTATTTTTTAAGTCCAAGTGGATCAAAGACCTTAACATAAGCCAGGTCACACTAAATCTACTAGAAGAGAAAGTGGGAAAAACCCTTGAAATCATTGGCACAGGTGACAACTTCCTGAACAGAATACCAACAGCTCAGGACCTAAGACCCCCAATCAATAAATGGGACCTCATGAAACTAAAAAGCCTCAGTAAGGCAAAAGACACTGCCATTCGAACAAAATGGCAGCCTACAGATTGGGAAAAAATCTTTACCAACTCCACATCTGACAAAGGGCTAGTATCCAAAATTTACAAAGAACTCAAGAAATTAGATGCCAAGAAACCAAATAATCCAATTTAAAAATGGAGGAAAGAGCTAAACAGAGAATTCACAAAGGAGGAATTCCTAAAAGCTGAGAGACACTTGAAGAAATGCTCAACATCCATAATCATCAGAGAAATGCAACTCAAGATGACTCTGAGATTCCATCCCACACCTGTCAGAATGGCTAAGATCAAAAGCTCAAATGACAGCACATGCTGGTGAGGGTGTGGAGAAAAGGGAACCCTACTCCATTGCTGGTGGGAGTGCAGGCTTGTGCAACCACTATGGTGGTCAGTATGGCAATATCTTAGAAAACTTGGAATAGCTCTGCCTCGGGACCCAGCCATACCACTTCTGGGTGTACACCCAAATGACTCCGCACTGAATCACAAGGAAGTTTCCTCATCTATGTTCATAGCAGCCTTATTTGTAATAGCTAGAAACTGGAAACAACCCAGATGTCCCCCAACCGAAGAATGGATTAAAAAACTGTGGTACATCTACACAATGTAATATTACTCAGCTGTCAGAAACAATGAAATTATGCAATTTGCAGCCAAATGGATGGAACTAGAGAAGCTCATCCTCAGTGAGGTAACCCAGACTCAGAAGGATGCACATGGCATCTATTCACTTATAGTAGGATTTTAGCTATATAGTACAGTATATCCATACTACAACCAACGCACCAAAGGGTACATAGACTTTTTTGTTGTTGTTTGTTTATTTTTTAGTTTTTTCTCCCTGTCAATGAGACACCATTCACTGGTGGTGCTGCCTTTTAGGCCCCCAGTGTATGAGGAGGCTCTTGGCCCTCATATGACTGCTGAACTGGGTCAGGGGACTGATATGTAGGGACACTCTACTCCAGAGGAGTGGGATGGAAGGGTTAGGGGGTAGAGGGTGGGAGGGAGGGGCTGGGAAGGGGGGAAAGAGGACAATATGATAGAAATGTAACCTGAAGCAACAAATAAATAAATTTTAAAAATTCTTTTAAAGCTTTTTGTCGTGAGCTCACAAATAAAATCATCATGGAGCTAGATTAAGTAAGGTGAGCACTCAAGCAAGCACTTACCTATTTCCATCATTCTTTCGTGTGACACTTTGAGGGGTAATTGACATCACAGACGTTCCCAACGCCTGGTTTATGACATAAAACAGAACACAGCTCAAAGGCAGAGTGCAAACAAGGCCTCATTTGTGGTCTTGCCTGAAGGTGGTGCTTGTACTGATGCCAGGCACAGGTTAGTGTGACATGGGTGTCACTACTTATACAAGAGATGGTGTATTTTAAATTACACCCATGCTATATGCAAGTTCAGCCTAATTGCACTTTTAACTGGCCTTTATTAAAAATTGTCTAAAATTCTTTTAAAATTTTAAGGAAAATACACAGAAGTAAACCTCATGTTCATTCCAGAAAGCATGGTTGATATCCATCAATATTTAATAACAAAATCTGCTTAGTCTCAGGACACAGAAGCCTAGGGGGTGGGGACTGCCCATGCTATTTACAAAAGCTTTTCATAAAAAGGAAACCATGTGCTAGTTTTCTTCCATGTATTTCCTCAAGGCCAACAGCACAGCATCCTTCAGGGCCATGCATTGCAATGCCATACTCACGAAATCCCTTCTCATCCTGGCATCTGCCAAAGAGTCAAGTTTTAAGCACATGGAGAAGAAGGTATTTCATGAATATCATTAATATCATGAGTGTCAACTTTGTGTCCAATACATTTCTGTGTCCTTTCACAAATTTGCGAGGCAGGTACTATTGGTCCTCTATATTCATGGTTTCTGCATCCATGGTTTTTGCAAACTACAAATCAAAAGTACTTTTTAAAAGATTGTGCCTCAGAGTCTGGGGAGATGGTTGAGTGGTTAAGATCACTGACTGCTCTTGGAGTTTTGATTCCCAGTACCTACATGGCAGCTTATCCATTTGGAAGTCTAGTTCCAGGGTATCTGATGCCCTCTTGTGGTCTCTGTGGGTATTGTATGCACATGGTGCACTTACATTCAGGAACACACATGAACCTGCATATAGCTAAAAATAAATAGTTAAAAATTTGTGCCCATACTGAGTATATACAGCATTTTCTTGTCCTGTTTCTTAAACATTACAGTGTAACAATTATTCATACCATTCATATTGGATTAAATGACATAAATAACAGATGATTTCTAATATAGAGCAGTGAGGACCCAGGAAGTCCTAGACATCAATACCCACAACCAGGGCTGTTGGCAAAGAGGCTCCAAGTCCCAGTACCACCAGTTTTGCTACAGGGGTTCTCAAATGTTTAAATCAGCATCTGTGTATTTCACTCAAGTCTAGGAGCATCTAATCCAGATTTGAGACATTATTACCACAAGGGAGAAGACAAATGTGGCAATATTCTAAGTGCTTTAGGGGATTCCAAAAAAAGTTCACAGATGTTACAGAGATGTAATAAGACAGGAATATTCAATATGTTGAGACAAATGCAGCAAAATTGGAAACAACTGTGAAAAATTAGTATACAGATTCTATTGCATGGAGTCGGTTTTAAATCCAATCAAAAATGTTTGGCTACTCCCACAACATTTATGCCACTGTTGCACTAGTATATCTTGCAAGAATGTCATTGTTGTAGGTCGTAGGGATTTGAAAGACTGATGGTTATTTGTCTCCTCTGGTAGCATGCAAAGTATAGCACCATCAACACTGGTCAGTAGGGGTGAAGCTTCTATGGCTCTTCTTAAAGATACCCCTTGCTTATGCCATCCAACAAGGAGAAATTGAACTGGGTGACATAGCAAATAGCATCTTTAAGAATAGGGCCTTACCTTCAGGTTGTGGAGGGTCACCAATAGCCGTGACAGTAGCCTGTGATATTTGAGGGTAACTATGGGATCACTTTAGGCAATGACTCAACAGCATGTAACCCATTCCTGGCACTGAAGGTTTACTCGGTAGCATAAGGTGTCTAGTTGGGACACTGTCTCTGTCACTATATGGTGACTCTATTTAGATTTCATATAGATGGACTTTGGGAAGCTTCCACAGTAGTAGGTTTCCATAGAGCTTTTTAAGAGCTTGTTCTTCCCCTTGTCCTTCTACTCACCCCCTGTAGATGATAACCGACACAGAGACACACAACTAGACAATGTTCAGAGAGTGAGAGACTTTGGAGCACTCAGTCCTACATGAGATGTCTTCATAAATACCCTTTCCTGTCAGGGTTCAGGGATCTATGAAGAAGGGGAGGTAAAAAGATTTTAAGAACCAGAGGTTTTCCTAGAAGGAAACAATGTTTTCCATATTCAATAGGACTGATGCACATATGAACTCTCTGAGACCGTGAAAGCATGCACGAGATCTGTACAAGTTCAAATCAGAAAAAAAAAAAATCTCAGCCCAGAGAAGTGAAAGGGAACAGAAAGTGCCCCGTAACCAAGAATCTATTTTCAGTTGATAGCTTTTAAGTAAGGAAAAAGAAATCAGTTTTCTCCAATGGAGTGCTACTGGGCTCATCAACCACACAGCAGGGAAGATACCATGCCCAGAAGTAATTGGCCAACATGGAACAGACTCATGTTTTTTTGTGTACCTTTTGCTCTATTTTGTTTTATTTTTGTCTTGTTGGTTTTTGTTTGTTTTGACCTTCTTTCTTTGTTTTTTTGTTATATAGAGAGAGAGTAAGAGAAGGGGATGGGGAGAGAGATAATATTAAGTTACGTGAAGTTGGGTGGGTAGGAAAGTGTAGAAGGTCTGGGAAAGGTTAGGTAAGAGAAAATAATATGACCAAATTCCTTGTAATTTTTTTTAAATAAAACACATTAAAATATACAACACAGTGGGATCAGAAAAAGTATGTGAGAATGTGTGCAGTTGACATGCAAATGTTTGCCCCTCACTGCTTTATGTGAGGGGTTTGAGCCTGCAGAACTTTGGCATTCATGGGGCACCCTGAAATCATTCCTAGAAAATACTGCTGTGTGAATGTATTATGGTCATTCCAGTTTTACAAGCAAGAACCTCATTGATTCACTCAATGTAATAGCAGGACAGGAAGAACGCCTGTCTCAGGATCTCAAAAGAGTTTGATTCAGAAGCCCAGGCTCTTACTGTAGCAGGTCTCCATTAGAAGGGGCAATATGAAGTTCCCTTCCAGAACCCCATGGAGGGAAAGTGTAATAAGACTTTCCAGAAGGAAGGTGAACTAGGGTGTCTTTGGAGTTCGTAGAGTTGGGCTGAGATAGTAATCTAGGATTTTGTAGATATCTTGGGATCGGATAGTAGTCTGGTGGTAATAGCCAACCAGTAACTGAGAATGCAACTAAAGTTGTGTCCACAAGCAAGCATGTCTATCTTGTGCAGACACCCAGCCATGCCCATCCCTCTGATCTATAAGGATGCCCAGGAGAGCAAGTGTGAAGACCACCAAGCACCCCTCTAACGGCACCTGGTTTTGGATCAGCCCTACACTGGTGTCCATTCTCTTGTTCTATATTTTCCAAAGGTTTTAGAGAAACAAGAAATGGATGTGAAGAGACAAGGAAGCGATTAGAGAGGAAAGTGCACAGATCATAAAGAAGGAAATAGTGGAGGCATGGTAAGTTAGTGGGAAATTTTGTGGCAAAATATTAACAGCAGCCCTGGAGGAAAACTGTTCTATGGACTTTTGGGGGTTAGGAGAGATGCAAGATTGGTTCAACCTCAAAAGTAGTGGCCCAGATATGGGATTAATTCCACTTTCAAGTGACTGGAAGTCATATGATGCTTCACACAGCAACCTTGACGTAGAGGTAGCTGGAATAGTCAAGTGCTACAGCTTTAAAAAGCATTGTGTGTCTGCTCAAGGTGTGGGAGGATGTTGGCTCATGACCAGTTCCTCTTTTCAGGCTGATGTCACCCCGAGAAATGAAATCAGATGGACCTGAGATATTTACTTGTATTTCCAGAGAGGGCAGCCAGTGGCAGGAGGGCACATGGAACCAATAAATAATGCCTGCATCTGTTACAGCGGCATTAGCGAAGTGCTTTAAACTGGGTCAATTATACACAAGTGTCATGTTGTTCGAAGTTTTAGAGCCTGGGAAACCCCATATGAAAGTGCCAGAAGATGTGCTAGCAACTTAAGGGTCTATACCTCATGGATGGTGCTATCTGGGTATCTTTACACAGCAGGCAGGCCCAAATGCAGCAAACAAGTTCCCATAGGCTTAAGGTCTGTTCATAAGGACACTGACCTATTTTCATTTCTGTTACTGTGATAAAATACTCCAGCAGGGGAAAAAAGCAACTTAGGAGAGAAAGGAGTTTAATTCAACTTACAATTCCAGGTTCTACTCCATCAGTTTGGGGAAGACAGAACAGGAACAGCTTGTCACGTCATGCCTACAGTCAAGAGCATAGAGAAATGGATGTGTATATGTGTTCCCTTGCTCACTTGTTTCTACTCAGTTGGATTTCTCTACTCTTACACAGTTCAGAATTCCCTTCCTGGGGAATGGTGCTGCTAAAAGTGGGCTGGTTCTTCTCACATCAGACATTAAAAGACACTCTCCCACAGAAATGCCCTCAAAACAACCCAGTATAGACAGTCACTCACTGAGGCTGTCATTGTAGGTGATTTTAGGTTGTGTCAAGTTGACAAAGCTATCACGGACACTAATCCTATTATCAGAGGCCTTCTCTCATGGCCTGGTTCCCTCCTGTGATGGCTAATCTTGTGAAAGGGACCAGATTTAGAATCACGTAGGGGACTGGGAAGCTGGTATTATCCGTGTGGACATTCCCACAGATGGCTAACTGAAGTGGGACAAACCACCCTGAATATGGTTAACACCAATTCATGAGTTAAGAGTACAGTCAGCTTCCAAGTTTTGTCCTTTTTGGACAGAAGTCTGTCTACAGTTGAAGCAAGGGGTTTTTCTTGCCAAGAGAACGACTTGCCACCAATTCAATCATCTCCAACTGGAGATTCTTCGATGCTCATCTTCTACTTGGAGTAGAATAGGGGGTGCTGTCAGGAGCTGACATGTCTCGATATCAAAAATCTTAAGTTAAGAAAACATCTTTGAATGCCATATTCTGCAGATCTCTTGAGGTTTTTGAAGATGCCCTATCTATCTCTTATATTTAGATAAGCAAATATTGCTTGTCTCTTAGCAACTTGATTTCTGAGTAGCTCAGAAAATAACTGTGATAGATTGTCATAGTAACTAACAAAATGACACGTTTTCATGACTATTAGTTTCCGTTTCTTAATTATCCTAAACAGTTTATGTTGGTTGGTAGCAAGAGGTCAAAACTTGACATTTCATTTTTAAGTATTACTACGAACAATACCTTTAAGAAGAAGCAGATAAGTCGACAGCCTAGCTTTGCCAAAACAGGGTAGGTAAGTCCTTCATAATTCCTGCTCTACAATCAATGTCTGTCAGAGAAATGGGGCCAAATGGCTGAAGATTGATGCTGTAATGTATAGAGAGAAAATGGGAACTGTCCAGGCAGCCACTGGTATGTCATTTTTTAGTTTTGGAAGCTGCAGGCCCTGCACTTCCTACATAATCAGATATATTTATCCCTCTCAGGTCTCTGAGGTGGTTGAAGAATAGATAGCTAGAGTCTCATAGTTAAATTTTGAGTTGTTTAGGAATCAAGAGGGTGTTCTGGATCTAAGAAGATATTTTTAAAATTATGAGGCAAGTTAGTATGAAAGCTGAGTTAGATATAGGACTTTAAACACATGGAGATGGTTAGATAGTAGAATGTTAAAGTCAGGTGCCAAATACATATGGACTGGACATTGGGAATGTATGCTAAGCCATATAACTCTTATAATTGTGGCCTATTTATTTCTGTTGTTTTGTATTGTATTTATAGTTATAAGAAAAAGAACATTTTTTGGACTGAAAGGGAGAGCTGTTGGGGGGAAAAAAGAAATACCTTAAACTAAAAAAAAAAAAAAGAAGGGGAGGAGATGGGGGGGTTGGGGGGGGGGAGGAGGAAGGGAGGGACTGGAGGGGGGAGAAGGGAGGGGATTGTGATTGAGAGGTAACTTGAAGAAATAAAAAATAAATTATTAAAAAAAAAGAGTCCAGTCAGAATCAAAAGGAATAAAGCAGAAATCCAGCTAAGTGCTGACCTCCACTCTTTCTACTTTCCATTTGGGTGTGAGAAATTCCTTCAAGTCTCACTGTTACCGACTGAATCCTCTGAAGGAATGAGACAAAGTAAACATTCATTTCCTAACGTGGTTTCTGTGAAGTATTTTAGTCATAGAATTGAGAAAGTAACTAATTCACCTCTTAAGCACCCCCTCTCCTAATACTACCACATGAGGTGGAGTTAAGATCTCAACATACGAACTTGAGGGCACAGCACTGTAACCGAACTTTTAAATTATTATTTACACTTATTTATTACTAAATTCACTTATAACAAACACCAACAATTTCTTAACTATTAATCCTATAAATTCCTACAACCCCTTTAACCTATCCACTAAACCTATTGATAATCATAACAACTATTTTCATAACCTTTTAGAATGATACAGTCTCTGGGGCAGGTCCTCAGTCATCAGGAAACCAGTCTTGGGGGTAGACTCTTTAACGCACTTAGCAGTCCTTTTTCTGGAATAGCTCAGACGCAGGTTCGTCAGGGTAAATTTGCTATCGAAGTCTCACTTTAAATAAGGCTTGAGGCTTTCTTCTCTCTGGGAGACCTCAGCATCTGTAGGCCACCCTACTTCCTTCGTATCAGCAACTCTGCCGTTCTGCCTCAGTCTTTAAAGCTGGCCACAGTTCCGTTCAGGCCACTGTTCGGACAGGTCAAACCCCTCTAGGCAAAAGCTGAGCCACAGGGTTTAGTACTTGGCCTTTTGCTGTCTTGCCGAGGCTTTCTCTGCTCACCAGCTTCCTTCTGCCTCAGGGAGATCTGGCCATTGGTCTACCAGAACTTTCTCCAGCAGGACTCTCGGAGCTCTCTCATATCGGGGGCCCTTAGCACGCAGCTCTCTGGGCTCATCCACTTGTCCTTAAATAGGATCACTCCTTGTTCCACCTGCTTCAGCTTAATTTGGCCTCTGCCCACTTAGCAGTTGAAAGCAATGCCAGGTCATAAAGTCTTTCCTTCTTTCACCTGGCTTCAACCTTGTTTTTCAGTCCAAAGAGACTCCCCTCATTTCACCTGACTTCATCCATAAGCTGATAAGCTAATTGCTCACAGCAGTTGATCTTCATGCCCCGAATTAAGAGACTGTATCAGAAACTTAGGTATTCACTAAATCTAACTTATATTAACCTATCAGCCCCTATACAGCACTATGCTCAGAATATGGATCCTGTTGTAATCGAATAGAGAATTTCCATAGAAAAGTCTCCAAGCTGGGGAGGCTGTGTGTGTACACAAAAATAATGGGAAGACTGGGGTAAGTCCAGACTCACCTGGGACAGGATCTGGGAGGGGACTGAGACAGGGGGAGGGCAAGGCTAGGAGCAGACATGGAGACTCACTGTGAGGCTCTTGTATGAACTGGTCTGAGTGTTCCTGAGAACTACCTTAGTTACACACAGCCCAGAGTCTCCAGTTTGCATTTCTCTGAGTTTTAATCAACGCATTTTAAGTAGCATTGCTAAGATCTAACTCCAGAATATCACTCATGAAAAGAAAACTCACACCCACTAGTTATCACTGTATCCTCACTCACATCCATCTGTTGGCAGCGAGTTACCTTTTCCTGTCTCAACGAATTTACCTATTCTGTATATTTTATGCCCAAGGAAGCAAACATGAGTATAAACACACACACACACACACACACACACACACACACACACACACACA
>CAJQZJ010032121.1:10840784-10857296 GCA_907164525.1 Lophiomys imhausi
ACACACACACACACACACACACACACACACACACACACACACACACACAGTACTTTGTTTCTGTATTTTGCTTTTACATGTCTTTTGGGTTCATTCATGTTGTAGTGTGTATGGTTGCTTATTCCTTCTTTTTTTAGTCCATTGTATAACTATACCACATTTTGTTTCATTTTTTCAACAACTGACCTATACTTAAGTTGTTTCCTTTTGCTGTTCTTATTGTGAGAAATTGTATTGAAAATGTTTGTGGACACATTTTTGTATGGACATACTCTTATATGTATGTGGACCTTATTGTGGCTGGACTTTAACTTTTGGAAAAGCTGTCAAAGCTGTTTTCCAGAATGTTTGTATCATTTTATATTCCCACCAACAGGCAATGGAGGCTCTAACTTCTCTACCTGCATGCTAACATTTTTTTTTTTTTACAAAGTACTGAATAGTTGCTTACATGAGCATGAAGTACATTTGCATTTATCTAATCAGCTGATCATTCCGTGTACTCATGGGCCACTTGTGCATCCTTGGATAGGTTTCTATGTAATTCTTTTTCCCACTTTTAATTGTGTTATTTAGTTGTTATCTCTCTTTTTTTTTTTAAAGATTTATTTATTATGTATACAGTGTTCTGTCTGCAGGTATATCTGCAGGCCAGAAGAGGGCACCAGATTTCATTATGGATGGTTATGAGCCACCATGTGGTTGCTGGGAATTGAACTCATGACCTCTGGAAGAGCAGCCAGTGCTCTTAACCGCTGAGCCATCTCTCCAGCCCTAATTGTTATCTCTTATCAGATATTAACAGCCATTTGTTTTTTTTTTTCCTCATAGGTATTCTCTTTTCACTTTCTTGATAATGTCATTTTGCTGCAGTAGTATTGGAGGACCATTAGACAGAAAGTGAATTTCTTTCTGGTCAAAAGAATGGAATCTCTCCAGCCTGGGTAGAGATCTAACATTCCAAGCAACTCAAAACATAAAAGTTAATACAGGGGCTGGTCTATTGCCTGGCTTAGGGAGCACTCCTCAGCAAGGAAGACTTACCCAATGTCATAATAAGTAAATAGGAGAAATAATTAGCCCTTTAATGAGATAATATACGTTTTCTTCCCAGAAACACTGCCCTGGTGCTGGCACTTAAGGAGTTACAGCCACACAGCCTCTAGTCTGTCAGGTTTTTTTTTTTTTTTTAATTACTCAAGAAAATGTCACTTTTCAGTTTCTTCTTTTTATCCCTTTTCTCAGATTGCCTCTCTAATACTATAAGCTTCACTCTTTCTGGAAAATCCTCCTCCCCACCATATGGCTGCTTCTCTGCCTTGTGGCTGACCGCCATGCTGGCTTAGCTTTTTTCTTTCTTCTTCCTCTCCCTTCTGTAGGCAACTGCTGATGTTCACAGTTGCAGCCCACAAGTTTTCCCTTTAAACTCTAGCAAAATGTCCTCAGACTTCCTTTTGAATTTATTCTTAAAGCTTTTTATTAACAAGACTAAGAACCCTGAGATGGTACCCCAGTTCTTCTGGTAACGTGGTGGTATAACATGATGGCACCCTGGCTGGTATGACCATGCTTTCAGTAACTAGCTTGTTTTATGTACTTTAAATTTTGACTCTAAAGTCCAATTTTGGAGAAGGTTCCGTGAGGTGCTGAGAAAAAGGTGTATTCTTTTGTGTTTGGGTGAAACGTTCTGTAGATATCTGTTAGGTCCATTTGGTTCATGATCTCTGTTAGACTCATTATTTCTCTGTTTGGCTTCTGTCTTGATAATCTGTCCATAGTTGTGAGTGGGATGTTGAAGTCTCCCACTATTAAAGTGTTTGGATCAATGTGCGATTTAAGTTTTAGAAGCGTTTCTTTTATAAATGTAGGTGCCTTTGTATTTGGGGCACAGATGTTCAATATTGAGATGACCTCTTGGTGTATATTTCCTTTAATGAGTATGTAATGCCCTTCTCTGTCTTTTTTTATTAACTTCAATTGGAAGTCTATTTTGTTTGATATTAGGGTGGCTACTCCAGCTTGTTTCCTGGGTCCATTTGCTTGGAAGACCCTTTCCCAGCCCTTTACTCTGAGGTAGTGTTTATCTTCAATAGTGAGATGTGTTTCTTGTATACAGCAAAAAGATGGGTCTTGTTTACGGATCCAGTCTGTAAGTCTGTGTCTTTTTATTGGCGAGTTGAGTCCATTGATGTTGATGGATATTAGTGACCAGGGGTTGTTATTTCCCATTATTTTGGTATACCTTCTCCAAAATCGACCATATAATTGGACACAAAGATAGCCTCAACAGATAAAAGAGAATTGAAATAACCCCTTGTATCTTATCAGACCACCATGGAATAAAGCTGGACTTCAATAGCAAAAGAATCAACCGAAAGTCTACACTCACATGGAAATTGAACAACTCTTTACTAGAGGACCACTGGGTCAGGGAAGAAATAAAGAAGGAAATCAAAGACTTCTTAAAATCCAACGAAAATTAAGACACAACATACCCAAACCTATGGGACACAATGAAAGCTGTGCTATGAAGAAAGTTCATAGCATTAAGTGCCTTCAAAAAGAAAATTGTGACAGCTCATATTAGCAAATTAACAGCTAAACTGGGTGAATTGGAAAAAAAAAAAGAAGCAAACACTCCCAAGAGGAGCAGAAGGCAGGAGATCATCAAACTTAGGGCTGAAATCAACAACTTAGAAACAAAAAGACTATACAAAGAATCAATGAAACCAAGAGTTGGTTCTTTGAGAAAATCAACAAAATAGACAGACCCTTAGCCAAATTAACTAAAAGACAGAGGGAGAAAACACAAATCAACAAAATCAGAAATGAAAAGGAAGAAATAACAACAGACATTGAGGAAATCCAGAGAATATTTGGATCCTACTTTAAAATCTATACTCCACCAAATTTGAAAACTTAAGTGAAATGGACAATTTTCTTGATAGATTACACCTACCGAAGCTAAATCAAGATCAGATAAACAGATTAAACAGCCCTATAACCCCTAAGGAAATAGAAACAGTCATTAAAAATCTCCCAACCAAAAAAAGCCCAGGGCCAGATGACTTTAGCATGGAATTCTACCAGACCTTCAAAGAGGAGCTAACACCAATACTTTTCAAACTCTTTCACCAAATAGAATCAGAAAGAACATTGCCAAACTCATTCTACGAGGCCACAATCACCCTGATTCCTAAACCACACAAAGACCCAACAAGAAAGAGAACTTCAGACCAATCTCCCTCATGAACATAGATGCAAAAACACTAGCAAACCGAATTCAAGAACACATCAAAAGTATCATACACCATGATCAAGTAGGCTTCATCCCAGGGATGCAGGGATGGTTCAACATACGAAAATCTATCAACGTCATTCACCATATAAACAAGATGAAAGAAAAAAACCACATGATAATCTTGCTAGATGCAGAAAAAGCATTTGACAAAATTCAACACCCCTTCATGCTAAAAGTTCTGGAGAGAACGGGCATACAAGGGCCGTACCTAGAAATAATAAAGGCAATATACAGCAGGCCAGTGGCCAACATCAAAATAAATGGTGAGAAACTTGAAGCATTTCCTCTAAACTCAGGGACAAGACAAGGATGTCCACTTTCACCATATCTCTTCAATATAGTACTTGAAGTTCTTGCTAGAGCAATAAGACAACTAAAGGACATCAAGGGGATAAACATCAGAAACGAAGAAGTCAAATTATCCCTATTTGCAGATGATATGATAGTATACATAAGCGAACCCAAAAATTCCACCAGAGAACTCTTACAGCTGATAAACACCTTCAGCAAAGTGGCTGGATACAAAATTAATTCAAAAAAATCAGAAGCCCTTCTTTATACAACAAACAAATGGGCTGAGAAAGAAATAAGGGAAACAACCCCCTTCACAATAGCCACAAACAACATAAAATACCTGGGGGTAACTCTAACCAAGCAAGTAAAGGACCTGTACAACAAGAACTTCAAGCCCTTGAAGAAAGAAATGGAAGAGGCCTTTAGAAGATGGAAAGATCTCCCATGCTCATGGATAGGTAGGATCAACATAATAAAAATGGCCATCCTACCAAAAGCAATATATAGATTCAATGCAATTCCTATCAAAATACCAACACAATTTTTTATAGACTTGGAAAGAGCTAGTCTCAATTTCATATGGAACAACAAAAAGCCCAGAATAGCTAAATCAATCCTGTACAATAAAAAAACATCTGGAGGTATTACCATCCCAGATTTCAAGCTGTACTACAGAGCAATAGTTGTAAAAACAACATAGTATTGGTATAGAAACAGACCAGTAGATCAATGGAATCGAATTGAAGATCCAGAAATAGACCCACACACTTATGGCCACCTAATTTTTGACAAAGAAGACAAAACGGCGCAATGGAAGAAGGACAGCATCTTCAACAAATGGTGCTGGTCCAACTGGATGTCCATTTGTAAAAGAATGAAGCTAGACCCATCCTTATCACCTTGTACAAAACTTAAGTCCAAGTGGATCAAAGACCTTAACATAAGGCCAGTCACACTAAATCTACTAGAAGATAAAGTGGGAGAAACCCTCGAACTAATTGGAACAGGTGACAACTTCCTGAACAGAACACCAACAGCTCAGGACTTGAGATCAACAATCAATAAATGGGACCTCATGAAACTGAAAAGCTTCTGTAAGGCAAAGGACACTGTCATTCGAACAAAACGGCAGCCTACAGACTGGGAGAAAATCTTCACCAATCCCACATCTGACAGAGGGCTAATATCCAAAATCTACAAAGAACTTAAGAAATTAAATGCCAAGAAAACAAATAATCCAATCAAAAAATGGGGGACAGAGCTAAATAGAGAATTCACAAAGGAGGAATCCCTAATGGCTGAGAGACACTTGAAGAAATGCTCAACATCCTTAATCATCAGAGAAATGCAACTCAAGACGACTCTGAGATTCCATCTCACACCTGTCAGAATGGCTAGGATCAAAAACTCAAATGACAGCACATGCTGGCGAGGGTGTGGAGAAAGGGGTACCCTACTCCATTGCTGGTGGGAGTGCAGGCTTGTGCAACCACTATGGAGGTCAGTCTGGCGATATCTTAGAAAACTTGGAATAGCTCTGCCTCAGGACCCAGCCATACCACTTCTGGGTATACACTCAAGTGCCTCTTCACGGAATCATAAGGAAGTTTCCTCATCTATGTTTATAGCAGCCTTATTTGTAATAGCTAGAAACTGGAAACAACCCAGTTGTCCCTCACCTGAAGAATGGGTTAAAAAACTGTGGTACATCTACACAATGGAATATTATTCAGCTATCAGAAACAATGAAATTATGCAATTTGCAGCCAAATGGATGGAACTAGAAAAGCTCATCCTGAGTGAACTAACCCAGACTCAGAAGGACACATATGGCATCTATTCACTTATAGTAGGATTTCAGCTATATAGTAGAAGGTATCAATACTACAACTAACACACCAAAGGGAACTTGGACATAGACTTCTTATTTTTAATTTTTATTTTTTATATATTAGTTATATTTTTTCTATTTTTTAGTCTTTTTTATCTATTGTATGCTTATTGATTTGTTTGTTTAGTAGTTCTCTCTCCCAGGAAACGAGACACTTTTCACTGATGGTACTGCTTCATAGATCCCCAATGAATGAAGAGGCTCTTGGCCCTCTCAACTGAGATGAGGGACTGTTATATAAGGACACCCCACCCCAGAGAAATGGGATGGAAGGGTTAGGAGGTAAAGAAAAAAAAATGAAATGTGATGTTTTGGCTTTTTACTACTAACTGTCATGAACTGTTTAGGATAATTAATAAATGCAAACTAATGGTTATGCAAGCCAGTCATTCTGTTAGGTACTATGACAGCCTATTATAGTTACTTGCTAAGCTAATCAGAAATAAACCTGCTAAGAGACAAAGCAACATCTGCTTACCCTAATATAAGAGATAGATAGGGCCTCTTCAAAAACATCAAGAGATCTGCAGAATATGGCATTCAAAAATGTTTTCGTAACTTTGGATTTTTTTTATATCAAGACATATCAACTCCTGACAGCACCCCCTATTCTACTCCAAGTAGAAGATGAGCATCGAAGAATCTCCAGTGGGAGATGATTGAATTAGTGGCAAGCCTATCTCTTGGTAGGAAAAGCCCTTGCTCCAACTGTAGACAGAATGCTGTCCAAAAAGGACAAAACCTGGAAGTAGGTAAGTCGACAGCCTACCTCTGCCAAGACAGGGTAGGTAAGTCCTTCATAACCCCTGCTCTACAATCAATGTCTGTCAGAGAAGCGGGGCCAAACGACTGAAGAGCGATGCTGTAATGTATGGAGAGAAAATGGGAACTGTCCAGGCAGCCACTGGTATGTTATTTCTTAGTTTGGGAAGCTGCAGACCCTGTACTTCCTATAAAATCAGATATATTTATCCCTCTCAGGTCTCTGAGGTGATTGAAGAACAGATAGATAGAGTCTCATAATTAAATTTTGAGTTGTTTAGGAGTCAAGAGAGTGTTATACATCTAGGAAGATACTTTTAAAATTGTGTTGCAATTAGTATGAATGTTGAGTCAGATATAGAACTTTAAACTCATGGAGATGGTTAGATAGTAGAATGTTAAAGTCAGGTACCAAATACATATGGACTGGACATTGGGAATGTACGTTAAGCCATATAACCCTCATAACTGTGGCCTAATTACCTCTGTTGTACTGTATTGTATTTATTATTTTTTTTGGTGGGGGGTTTCGAGATAGGGTTTCTCTGTATAACCGCTCTGGCTGTCCTAGACTCACTTTGTAGACTAGGCTGGCCTTGAACTCACAGAGATCCGCCTGCCTCTGCCTCCCAAGTGCTGGGATTAAAGGCGTGCGCCACCACCGCCCGGCTTGTATTTATTATTATAACAGAAAGAGCCATTTGTTGGACTGAAAGGGGAAACTGTAGGGGGAAATAAGATATACCTTAAACTTAAAAGAAAAAAAAAGGGAAGAGGATGGGGGGTTGAGGGTGGGAGGGTGGGACTGGAGGGGGAATAGGGAGGGGACTGCGATTGAGATGTAACTTGAAGAAATAAAAAATAAAGGAAAAAAATATTAAAAAAAGAAAAATAAAACAAAACAAAATAAAAAAATAAAAAGAACAATGAATGAAATACCGGCATAGGAGCATTGGTTACCAGAGAAAACAACATAAGAAATTAAGTTTTAGGTTACAATAATGAGGCATGATTAAAGGGATACTATAAATAACAAGCTGGGATAATTATAAATACATGAACCAGAAACCGTAAGTTAACAGGATGAAGACAATGAACACTGACAACCTCTTTCTCCCTCTCTGAGAATTCATGGTACACAGGAAAAGAATCTGGAATCCAGAATCATCTAGTGCGTTCATAAACTTATATCTGAAACTGTTTAGCCAAATTCATTTTAAGAATGGAGACAGCTATATGTTATAACAATGAAGGTGTACTTCATTCTTTTTTTTTTTTTTTTTTTTTTTTTTTTTTTTTTTTTTTTTTTTTTGGTTTTTCGAGACAGGGTTTCTCTGAATATCTCTGGCTGTCCTGGACTCGCTTTGTAGACCAGGCTGGCCTCGAACTCACGAAGATCCGCCTGCCTCTGCCTCCCAAGTGCTGGGATTAAAGGCGTGCGCCACCACCGCCCGGCGTGTACTTCATTCTTAAATGAAGTAAAGATTAAAAGTACCTGGGAGATCGTAAAAAAAAATAATAAAGTCCAATTTGACTGTTTCCTTTGTGCACATGCTTTTGATGTCATGTATAAAAATCCAAGCTCATTATGACTTACTTTGCTTTTTAATTTGTTAAATTATGTTAAAGTCTGATCATCTTGACCTGTTTATCTACGAAGTGAGCCGAGTGCAGCCTCATTATTTTGCATGTGGGCTTCCAATGATCTAAGGACCACTTATGAAGAAGTTTATATGTTCACACTGAGTAATATCAGTTCTGTTTTCAAAACTCAATTCAATGTAAGTGTGAAGATTTGTATGTGGACTCGATCTTCATAAAAAGACTACACTGTCAAGATTACTCCAACTTTGCAGTGTTTTGTAAGTCGTCCAACTTGTATTGTTTCTCAAGATTGTTTCAACTTTTGGGGTCTCCATGAATTCTATATACATTTTGAATTAGTTTATCTGTTTTTCAACATAAGTTGAGAATTGGATAAAGATAATATTGAAATCTTGGTTAACTGGGAAGCATTGATTAATGTGGGAAATCCTAAAAATGTCCTAAAACATATTAAGTCATCCTTGACTTGTTTTTCTATTTAGAGTTTCTCTACTTTACATAGATGATATTGAAGTTTTCAATGTACACTTTGTATATCTCTTTTGCTAAATTGTATTTTTCCTTTTAATGTTATTGTAAGGGGAAATGTTTAGGTTCACATCCACATTGTTTATCACTAATGTATAGTGAGTGACATAATTCACTTTTATGTTGAGCTTGTACCCATAATGCTCTCTGAATTAATTTCTAATATTTTCTAACAGTGTTTAGTGGACTTTTTAGGACTTATCTTTTTAAATGTAACACCCCTTTAACAATTTCACACATATAATACAATGTATTGTGATTTGTACCCACATCATTACCCTCTCATAGTCCCTCCCACATCTGCTGACCTCCTTTTTGTCCCCTGAGTCTCTTCCCACTGTATGTGTTCTTGTTGCTAATGTACAGGTTCATGACATATGCAAAAAGAAATCTTTCCAACTCTTCTCTTGCATCTGGCTCCCCTTTGTCTCTTTCTATTGGTAGTTCCTGTGATGAATCTTCACTACCATGCTGAATAAACACAAATGCAGACATCCTGACTTGTTCCTCATTTTAAGGGGGAAAACATTCATTATTCACCCCACAATGGTACTGTGAGGTTTCTGGGGATGGTGTCTGTCAGATCTCATAATTGACTTTTTATGTGTTTAGTTTCATTTTCTAACCTTCGTGTACATGAAGAGATGTTTATATCACCGAAGTTCCAGAAGACACCTAGAACATTCTGCTTACTCAGCTGGGTACAGAATGAGTACATCCTGTCTGTGTAATATACTTATGCCAAAATAATGATTTCTAGCATTTACTAGGCTAACATGCCAACTAATATGTCTTCTTTCTTACCCCCTGGTGTAACTGAAGTCATTTAGATCATATATCAGAAAACGTTTTGTTTGACAACATTATTTTGCCTGAATCAGCATCAACTTTCTCCTCTATAGCATGTGAGGAAATTGCATCTGTTTTTACTGTGTAACAAGATATGTGGATATTTAATGTGAAGAATTCATTTGAAAACCTGTGATCGTTAGAGGGATGTTCATGTCTGAAGATGCTGATGTTTATGCTGAAGATGTATCAGGAAAGGGATCCAGACCCTTTTTATCTTCTTCACCCTTGCTACATGAGCTGTGGATGTTTTCTGAGTATCTGACCTCATACTTAGATGCAAATACACATGCTCATTGTGTCCATAAATGGAAACAGCTTCTTGTAAGAAGCATGCCCGCAGTGGTTAACACTGTGGAGTGGAGGAGAGCACAGCAAGGCAATAGATACTAGTTGGAGCAGATGGACATATGGAGGCCTACTCGTTACTTAACCTTCACTATGTCAGGGAGTAATGCAACATTCACAGCAGCCTGGAGGGCCTGTGGTCCACCCAGCAATGAGTGAAGCATCTTCCAATGAAGCCTGTGCTAAAACAAAAGCACTTTTGTCACATAGAATGACACAGAGGAAGAGTGGTGGGAAGGAAGCTTGTGCCTGCTGTTCCCAGCAGGGAGCTTTACTGAGCGGTCTGCCAAGGCAGTTGGACTTCAAGAACTCTAAGTTCATCAACTTTCTTGACTCAGTATTTACTGGAATGAAAACTCTTTTTAGGGGGATGACTATCCATGATGGAACCCAAATGTAGCATTGTCTTCTAAGTGATTAAATGACGAAATGATAAACTCGAGTTATAATTGAAGAAATATTTTAAAGAGGAAATTTGGAAGTTATTGGGGCATGTCACCATGATTACAACACTCACAGCTGCCTCATTTAAAAGGATGGAGCCAGAAGAGTTTTTAAATCAGTAACCAAAAGCAAAGTGTCTGCATATCCTGGCACAGTAACAGCGGGGAGCTTCAGTGAACACAAAAGCTTGCTTCTCCTAAGTGGCCATTATCGGCTGAGTGAGGAGGGAGCCAGTAATGTCCCCTGCATGATGGAATGCTGGTGTCACCTGGGACCTCACAGGACATAATATGAAGAAGAGCATAGTGTATCTATGACCATATCACTGAGTAGAAGGGAAACTTCCAAACTCATTCTATTTCGAAGCACCTGTCTTAGTGGAATGATTTCTCTCCTCAATTAATGCCTTGGTCTGCTACTGCATACAGACAAGGGGACTGATTCCCAAGATAATAGTTGGAAAGACACAACTAGAAAAATAACTAATGTATGTGGCCTCTGAAATAAGAAGGTGTGTAGGTGGCAGAGATGAGGTGTTTGTGAAGAAGGGGGAGCTGCATGACTCATTTCCGAGAAATGCATTCAGTAAGAAGTCCACAGAAGAGCAGGGGGCTGAATAGTTTGAGCAATAAGTTGGCACTAACTGAATGCTCCTTGCTCACTACATGGTGCTGGTGTGCCCTTTTCCCACACCCTCCCACAGTGTTGAGTCTGCTAGGCCTTTTCTTCCTTTTGGGGTAATGTTCTGAGGAACATGGTGGTGGGACCATAAGGAAGCAAACATCTTTATCTACACCTCACATAGAGCCATGTCTTCAAGGACAGTGTGCAAATGATAGGTCAGAGGTCCTGAGGTACTCTGTGGTCCCCGGCAGTAAAGTGAGTAAGGAAAATGAGAGGGGGAGACATAGCTGGTGAGGGACTAACCCTGATGGAAGGAGCCAGTACTGGTGGGAAAACCCTGGGGACAGATGGAGCTGGTGATGGGAGACAGGAGGAGGGGCTGAGGCTGTAGGAAAACCAGCTGTCAAATGCCTGGGTAGCAAAGGTTTAAGATCTGTCTCAAGAAGGAAGAAATTGATGGGAAGATGGTATATAGGGCAAGAGAGATAATGCAACTGTTCTCTTTTCTTTATCATCATTAAAGAAATAGAGATAGAGAAGTGACTCAGAATAAGGCCTGGAAGCTAGGGAAAAAATTACTTCATAACAACTGAGCAGGTGCAAGAATACCAAACACTGTTCTAACTTCAGAGATCAACAATTCAAAAATTGAATGTGACCCCCTACTTCTGTAACCCATGAGCTAGATCATCTTGGGAAGAATAGAACTCACCTTCACCTAAAAAATGTACTAAGCGCATAGACCTGGCTAGGAATCAAGCCCCATATTCCACCCCTAAGAGGGAATCGTCAATACTCCACCACAGCCACAGTCACTGACAGACCCTGAGAGTCCAAACCATAGAGAGTCCTTCTTGATCCACTTATAGTCATTATTCCTGAAGTGGTGTTCTTCTCAAAAGTTACCATTTCCCTCTCAGCTCATGGTTGCCTGGAACCCTTGGTCAGTCAGGATGGAGCAACCACCTACTCACCCCCCAGTATTGTGCTGTCCTAGACCTCCAGAGTAGCCACTCAGAAGTCAGGCTGGGTTTCAGCACCAATGACAGTCATCCCCACTTCTATGGCATGTTTGGAAAAATAGGAAGTGGCTGGACAGGGGTAGGTATGAGAAGGCTCTCTCTGTAGAAAAGAGACACAACAAGCTGTGTGTCAAAGTTTTGACCTTAGAAAGGCGATTCTGAGATAGACCCTAAGTCATTACCACTCCCTGGCTTTAGAGGAGTGCACAAATTGTCACTGAAATGGAAGATGCCTCTAAATCAGGGTGAGAAGGTCCTGTGTCTGAACCAGTAAAAGTGTCATTTCAAAAGACATTTTCATGACCAAATGTGACTCAGTCCACCTCCCAAATAAAACCTTCCTTGGTACTCATCTCAGGGCTCCAGGATGACCGTCTCCTTCCCACTGGCTGATACTTTCCCAGTCCCTCCACTCCCTACCTCTTCCTCCCACTGCAAATCCTGCCAGCTCATACTTCCTGGAAGAGTCACAGGCTGAGGTGCAGTTCCTGGGTGCTATTTCTGCTGGGAGGACTCGGGCTGGTCCTTCTTGACCTCTCTCCCAAAGTTATCCCCCTTGGTCTACCAGTCGCCCTCAAATGTTAGAAACTTCCTCTTCCTAAGGTCACAGTCTCTGTTCATGTCATTAAGACACGCATGCTTTCCCTTTTCCTGTCCTACCTGCAGATTATGAGCTCCTTGAGGACAGTCCTGTGGCCGAGGCATCTGGGGGCATGGAAACATTCTATACAAAAAATGATGTCTTCACATACGCACACACACATTAACCACCCCTCACACACATATTTAGTATTTGCTGTCTGTGCCATATGCCAAATATTTTGCTGAGCATATTTATGTATTTCTTGTGTTAATCTTTACAATAAATTTATAAATGTCCTATTGTTGCCCTCTCCCAAATTAAACTATGAAACTTGAGGTGTAATGAAATCAAGTATTTGGCTTCAAGTCAAAAAGCCAATAAGTGGCCAAGTTGTGGCTAGCCAGATTCACCCATCTGCCTCCAGAATTGTTTTGATGCTCAGGAAAAAAAATGGAATTGTTTTAAGCACATCGAAGGCTGTGAATCAAGTGAGGCCAAGTGTATAAGCTTGTTTAGCGTGCCACTTTGAGACTCGACTTCTCCTGTCTGCAAAATGGAGTTAATATTGGAACCACAAAGCTTCCCTATGCACTAAATAACCAACACTTAAAGAGCTATTTGACGATCATCCTGGTTAGGCCAGGGACTGAGGGTGAAGGCAGTGGACACCACTTTCCAAGGCCCAAGAGTTAAGTAAGAGGCACACAATGTTAAGAGTGAATCAGACCCGAAGAGCCCAGACTCAGGCACCTCCCTGTGTCTCCCCAGCCTGCACCAGTTCTGCTTTAGGAAAATCGTTCTCACTCTTGTCCAGAACTAGCCTTAGTTGTACTTAGCTGTTATGGTTCAGAAATCAAAATATTTCAGCAGACTCATGTGCTTGAAATTACTAGTGGAGCTGTTCAGCATGGTCCTTGTAGGACATTTGAGAGATGAGGCCCAGCTGGAGGAAGAGGCTCTCTGGGGACCTATTGGTTTACAGTTTGCCCCTGTTTTCTGTACCAACCATACTTGTTTGGTCTGCTGAGATGTGAGCAAGCAGTTTCCATATCCTCCTGCCACCCCTAGGCCACCCACCATATCTCCCTCATCATGACAGATCATACTTTGTCAATCTATAAGCCCAAATGAACTCATTTCCTTCATTTTAATTTTTTAACATAATACTTTTATTGATTTTTGGAGGAACTTAGCATCAAGCACCCTGATCACACTCATTTCCCAATCCTTCCATGCCCACCCTCCAACTCTTGTGAGTCCCCCAAAAATAAAAATTAAAAAATAAGAAAAAAATAGAAAAAAAGTCCCATTTGTGTTATCTATATACTCACTAGAGCATGGTCAAACTCCCTTAAACAGAACTCTTTCCCCCCTCCCACATCCCCACTAGAAATCATCAGTTGTGGAGAGTTAGCCTCAGCATCCTAGTCACACTTTTAAGAGTTCTCTTTGATGTCTTCCTGTTACTTTTGGGGGGCAGTTGGGTGAGAGTACGGGTCACAGAAGCCCTCTATGTCTCTCTTTCTCAACTATGGATCTGCACTCACTGATATCCCTGCAAGGTGCTTTTTTCAGTGAGTGGAAGCATGGATCATGGGTTTTCACATGGTTTCTGGCAAAAGTGCAGAACATGAACATGGCCCTCAGCTGCAGGAGGAGCACAGACCCAGACAAGGCCAAGGTCCAGGAGGCAGCCTGGACCCGGACATCACCATAGCGTCAGGCAGCATCCCAGGCTGCTCACATCAATATGGCCCCTGACTGTAGCTCAGCCCCCACCCCCATCAACATGGCTTCAGGCTGCAGCACAGACCACCACAGTCAGCCACATGACCTTTGGTGGTAACATAAGCCATGGACAGCAACACAGAACAGACCAGACTTCAACACAGGCCCCAGCTGTCATAAGACCAGGAATCCAGACATGGCTCAGACATCACCATGACCTCTAAACTCTTTTCCTTTAAGTCACTTCTTGTCAGGTGTTGGGTCATAATGAGAGAAGCAACCAACACAGTGACAAAGGGTAGATGTGTTCTTTCTAGGTGAGCAGCTGTTCACACACTTCACCCCCCTGTGCTTACATACAACTTCACGTTGTTAGTGTTTTGACTGAGACTCCTCCATCTCCTTCCTACTCTCAGGCCGTATCTATGTGGTTTTCATATGATGGGGATCTTTATGTTGTTCTAGTTATAAAATGTTGTCCGGTAGCCCAGACAGAACTTTTACACAAACACAATCACCATAGGCTGTCTTCCTAGAAAAGGCATGCTTTGTTCTGCTTCTAGAGCATTCTTATCTCTTTGGAGAGATTGCTGAGGCTTTGGGATGAGTTGCTCTGGACTCGGGAGTCTTGTGCCCTTGGCCTTGCCCTGGTCTCCTCCTTGACTCCTTTTCTTTTTTTTTTTTTTAATTAATTTATTTTTCTTCAAGTTACATCTCAATTGCAGTCCCTTCCCTATTCCCCATCCAGTCCCACCCTCCCACCCTCAACCCCCCATCCTCTTCCCTTTTTTTTAAGTTTAAGGTATATTTTATTTCCCCCTACAGTTTCCCCTTTCTGTCCAACAAATGGCTCTTTCTCTTATGATAATAGGTACAATACGAAACAACAGAGGTAATTAGGCCACAGTTATAAGGATTATATGGCTTAGCGTAAATTCCCAATGTCCAGTCCTTATGTATTTGGCACCTGATTTTAACATTCTACTATCTAACCATCTCCATGAGTTCAAAGTTCTATATCTAACTCAACATTCATACTAACTTGCAACACAATTTTAAAAGCATCTTCTTAGATCCAGAACACCCTCTTGATTCCTAAACAACTCAAAATTTAACTATGAGACTCTAGCTATCTATTCTTTAACCACCTCAGAAACCTGATTATATAGGAAGTGCAGGGTCCGCAGCTTCCAAAACTAAGAAATGACATACCAGTGGCTGCCTGGAAAGTTCCTATTTTCTCTCCATACATTATAGCATCAATCTTCAGCCGTTTGGCCCTGTTTCTCTGACAGACATTGATTATAGAGCAGGAATTATGAAGGACTTACCTATCCTGTCTTGGCAGAGCTAGGCTGTCGACTTACCTGCTTCCAAGTTTTGTCCTTTTTGGACAGAAGTCTGTCTACAGTTGAAGCAAGGGGTTTTTCTTGCCAAGAGATAGGCTTGCCACTAATTCAACCATCTCACACTGGAGATTCTCCGATGCTCATCTTCTACTTGGAGTAGAATAGGGGGTGCTGTCAGGAGCTGACATGTCTCGATATCAAAAAATCTTAAGTTAAGAAAACATCTTTGAATGCCATATTCTGCAGATCTCTTGAGGTTTTTGAAGATGCCCTATCTATCTCTTATATTTAGATAAGCAAATGTTGCTTGTCTCTTAACAACTTGATTTCTGAGTAGCTTAGAAAATAACTGTGATAGACTGTCATAGTAACTAACAAAATGACATGCTTGCATGACTATGAGTTTGCATTTCTTAATTACCCTAAACAGTTTATGACGGTTGGTATCAAAAGGCCAAAACTTCACATTTCCTTTTTAAGCATTACTAGGTACAATACCTTTAAGAAGCGTTACCCTTAATTTTGTATCAATATACAAAGATCAATACCAATGTGACCAAATATACTCTTAATTTTGTATCAATATACAAAGATCAGTACTGACGTAGCCCAATACAATCTTAATTTTGCATCAATATACAAGGGTCAATACCATTGTGGCCAAATATAATCTTAATTTTGTATCAATATACAAAGATCAATACTGATGTAGTCCAATACAATCTTAATTTTGCATTAATATACAATGATCAATACCAATTTAGGCAAATATAATATTAATTTTGTATCAATATACAAAGGTATAAGGGCATATTCAATAATCTGTCCTTTTTTCTTGAGGGATACTCTCTTTTTGATGCTACTGATTCAGTGGAAGCAGTTATGTGATCTGTGAGCTGAGTTGGAAGTGGGGAGATGCCATCTGAGGAATAATATTCTCTAGGGACTATGGACAGCTCTGAATTTTAAGAACAATAGTGCCCAGCTATAAGCCAGTCAGGGACATCAGAGCCAATCACCATTGCTCCTGGAAGTTAGGCAGCTGCTACTGGCCACAAGAGATTCACTTGCTCCAGTTAGTGGCAGATACAGATAACATAGTGACCATGAAAGTCACAGTGGCTTTAGGATTCTACCTGGTAGAAATGGAGATGGTTCATAAAAATCGTTCTTTTAGGAACAAG
>CAJQZJ010032121.1:10877723-10942038 GCA_907164525.1 Lophiomys imhausi
CCTCAGGGTAAGGGATAGGCCCAGGCCCACATTTCTTCTTCTTGGGCTCAGGCCTCTTCAGGGTATGGGATAGGCCCAGGCCCAGATCTTTTCTTCTTGGGCCCAGGCCACCTCAGGATAAGGGATAGGCCCAAGCCCACATTTCTTCATCTTCGGCCCAGGCCTCTTTAGGGTAAGGGATAGTCCGAGGCCCACATGTGCACTTCTTTAAACTCAGGCCTGTTCTGGATTTGGGATAGGCCTAAGTGCACAAATCATCGTCTTGTGTCCAGGCCCCCTCAGGGTAAGGGATTGGCCTAGGCCTACATTTCTTCTTCTTGGGCCCAGGCTCTTTAGAGTAAAAGATTATCCCTTCCTACATATCTTTTCTCCTTTGTATTTTCCTATGTTTTTGGTCCTGCCATCTCAGGGTCAGAATACCTGTTTGGCATGAGGGTTGATGTAATGTATCCTTCTGAGTCCTCATAGGTATAACCACATTTTCACCTTCGAATATGGTCCCCAATTTCTGAAAAACAAAGACAAAAACAAAAAAGAAAAGAAAACAAAATATTTGACCCATGGAAATGAAAAAAGGAAAATTCTTGGTGTGCTTTTCTGTCATCTTAAGTACACTCAGAGCATCCCTGACCATCCTTAAGGAAACATGTCAGAATCACATGTTAGCCCCACATTCTGATGAAACAAAGCATACATCAAACTCTTAGGAGAGAAAGCTTATGGGAAGATCCTCTAATTGGTCATTTGGCTTTTCCTGTGGTGAATTGGGCCCATGAACTCATGTAGATGTTTCTGTGTTGTGAGGCCTAAAAGAGAGTCCTTACAAGGTAGGGCCATGATGCATTACCTTCCTTCTGTGGTGAGATCTCATGAAAGAATGTCACAGAGAGTTAGAGAAACAATAGACTGAGCCCTCCAAAGTCTGGTGGATGCCTTTCTAAGGAATTGGAGGCTGTCAAGATCTTCACAAGACCTCTTTACCCTGTGTGAGAATAACCCAAAGAATTTTTGTTCTGACTTACCTGAAAGGGATCCCATCAATCTTCTCCTCTTTTCAACCCCTAGCCCTAACCTACTCTAGTACACTCTCTGCTGCTTGCAGAGCTGGGGAACACCCATAACTGTGACAATGGTTTTTATGTGAGGTCACAGAGACCAAGCTTCACTGTATTTGAGAAAGCTGAAAAGCTGTCCAGCCACATAGATAACTTTTGGACAGGTACTTAGGGGATGTTCTTGAAGGCTTCTCTTGTGACCATTTCTTGGGAACAAACTCAGATCCAGTTCTATTTCTCCTGCAGGGAGCTTCACCCCTAGGAAAAGCCAGGTCAGTGTGGATGGGTCCTCATCAGCCCCAGTGTACAAAGTTTGATACTTGTTTATCTTTTCTGATGTTCAGCTTATCAGAAACTTACTCTTGTCAAGAGTGTGCCTGCCCTCTGCAGCATCTGGGTACCAAGATGATTGATGAATTTGGCCTGCACCCTGTGCCTTCACCACTGTTAAATCAGCTTGACGTAGGCTCAAAGTAGGCTTGCCAAGAAAGCAGGAAGGCATGAAGTTTCCCTCCCTGTCCCTGCAGTGGTAATCTGTGACTTCTGAGAATGTCACTCCCTGCAGAGCAGTATGACAGCAGAGCTTCCTCCTGTCCCAGTTTGGAAACTGGAGTCCTGGGACAGTTGCTGGCTCTGCCTCAGCTGCTGTCACCTCCACTCACACATGCAGGTGTAGATTAGTAGAAAAAACACCTGACACGATCCTCTACCTATACAGACGAACACGAGGATCCATCCACAAATACATAGATAGACCTTGTTTCATAATTAAATTACAGGAATGACATTAGATGAGGAGTGTGAAATCAGTGTCTGTGCTGAGCAGCGAAGGGCCTATGAGCTGAATGTGAAGATGGTCATTTTCTAGAATGTTCCTGCCTAGTGAAGAAGCACGAGAGAAGGTCCCAGTGAGGCACTTCCTACCTACCTTACAGGGCATGAGTTTGCTGAGGGTGGGTGGTTTAAGTAGTTTGCCTTTTACCTTCGGTGTGCTCCAGCCTTGAGTGTTGACCCAGGTGCTCGCTAGAGAGTTTCTTCTAGAGGCCTCTCTTCATGGCAAGTGTTGGTGTCCTCACCCTGAGACTTTACCCGGCATGCCATTTTGCAGACTTCCTATATTCACTGCTGTTTCAGCTTCTTACCAGGTCTCCCTGTTTGTTATATAAGGAACACAAGAAGAACTCCATTGAACCCCAGTCTTCATCATTGTGGTCTTTTCTCTTGCATTACTAGCATGAGTGTGTACTTGAAGGTACATACACACCTGCACATGTATGTGTACAAGCACATGTACATGCACATGCACACATACCCAGAAATATGTACACAAGTAACATACAATTTGAATGTAAAAGTGGAGAGTGTACTGGCTTAAGTAGATGCTGATAGTGTACAGGGTGAGGTAGAGTGTTGTTGGGTGGTGGCCGTACAAGCCTTTAATTTTAGCACTAGAGAAGCAATGGCAGGTGGTTCTCTGAGTTTAAGGATAGTCTGGTCAACAGGGTGTTTCAGGACAGCCATGGCAACACAGAGCTCTAAGCCCTGTCTTGAAAAAGAAACTGAAACCTGAAATGTACATAATGTACAGGGTTAGGAAGAGTGCTGGAATGCTATTTCCTGTATAGTCCCTGCCTTCAGTCATGCTGGGGACAACTCAAGGTTGTGAATATGAGATTCCTGCTGTGAAGAAACAAGGTCCCTTCAGATACCCAGACAGCAGGACTCTGTGAAGCCTGTCCTTATTTCATTGCACACTGTGGACTGCCATAGGGGACATTTGTCCCTGACTTGGGGCACAGCAGTAGAGCTTCATCTTGCCCCTGTGTGTAACACAGGCTGGGTGTAGTCCCCCCTTAAGCTGTTTAGATACCTATGAGTCTTTGTTTGGCAAGTTCCTTGAAACACATTGCACTGATACTGACTGAAGCTTTATCTACTGTTATAGCACAGGTCCAGGTAAAGGTCGCTTCAAGGAGCATACCATGCCTCACACCCTTCATCACCCTCCACTTCCCAACATTGTACACTGAGCTTAAATCAGGACTCCATCCCAGGAATCCTGTATGTATTTCTCCCACCACACTACACAAATTTCTTTGTACACTTGCAATTCCTTCTGAATTTCAGCCCATCGCTGTAGACACAGAGTCCCCTCACAGCCCTACCATGGCAATGAGCTATTGTCTGAGGTAAGAGAGGCCTGACCACACTTCTGTTGAGCTTCTTCCTTTTTTCCTGACTAGCATGAGGAATGACTGTGCTCCTCCAGTGGGACACTGTCCCACCAGCAACTGGGAGGCTTTGCTTGTGGCAAGGACTTTTTATCTTATTAACAAAGCCTGAACATAAAATTACCCTGTCTCCTTTGACAATGTGTATCTCTGTACAGGAAGATATGTGACATCATTCAATCTCATTTTTATATACTTTCACACAGATTGTATGGACCTCTAGAAAGCAGTCAACACACGAGCCCACATACATGTGAAACCATGTATATACATACAGAATTAGATGGCAGAGTGTGGCCATGGTATCCTGTGTTAGTGACATTGATGTTTTCTCTCATATTGTGTCAGCTATCTGAGAACAAATGAAAGATTGCTAATCCCAGGGACTGAAATGTCATACATCTGTGCCAGGGATGCTTTGCCTTTGTACCCTAGATAAGCTATGAGTGATGATTAGATGTGGGCATGACAACTTCAGTGTTTCCTCTTACCTAGACTGGGGCTAGACTCTCAGTCCTGATACACCTTTGTGGCTTCATTTCAAGGCCTCCCTTCTCGGTCAGTAGATGTGTTTCTCTGCCTGTGTTCCTTACTGTCCAGTCCCACTGCTGTGAGACTTGTGACCCCTGCTGTTTCTAGCTCTTCTGGGCATGAGCTGTCCTCAGGCAGGACACTTCATGTCCCTCACTATATTCAGTCTCCCCATCTCATAAGACCCCAATGAAGAAGTGCCTCACACTGAGTAGATTACTCACATGATGAATTTCAGGTAGCGTCCATTCCAGAAAATAGCAGAAACCCACAGAGACACATGGGATTGCTATGAGTCCCAGCCCTCCTTGGTGGACTCTGAGCTTTCCTCTGGCTAAGAACACTGTTGTTACCAGGGCAGGGACTTACCCTGTGAGGTCACAGAGTCCTCACCTCACTTCATTCTGAGAATCACAATGGCATCCAGGCCTCAGTCATTTCCCAGCTTGGTCCATCCTTGTTCTCTCCCAGACTGTCTCAAGCATCCTTTAAACACTTAGATTTGGGGAAGTAGCTGGAATGTTTCTCAGGCTCACCTCCCTGGGAATCACTTACATACATCTCCTGACAGGCCTCCATCTTTTATTAGTAACTTTGCCCTTGAGAGGAGGAACACAGTGGACAACGCTGCTTCCTCACCTCTGAGACACACATTCTGTGTCATCACCTCAGGTTCTCTACTGCCATCATGGTTTATAGCCGCCCCTCCGCCTGCAGGGCGCCATCTTTGCCTCTTGTATGTACTTACAACAGTAATCATACCTTGTTTCCTACCTTACCTCTGTGCAGCATTAATCTTTTAGCTTGAGTTGGTTTGTGAGTTATTAGCTGAGTTCTTGCCTGCAATGCCAGTGACCTTTGGTTTGGTAGGAGCAGTACAAATGTATATAGAGGAACAGTGAAGAAATGCAGTGTCGATGAATCACAATAGATCTTTGCAGGCAAAGCCCAGCGTGTGTGGTGCAGACTCCTCTGAAATGTGCTTTTACCTGTCCATCCTCAGCAGACTTTCACCTGAGTGAGTGTGTGAGTCAATGATCTTGCTGTCCAGATATGTTCAAAGCCTTCTGTCCCCGTGTGCTTGTAGGTTTTGCAGTGGTGGGCGGGTTTCCTTAGCCCTGCTCTGACCTGAGACTCTGTCAAATCCGTGCTTGTCCTGTGCTAGAGCTGCATCCTCTCAACCAGAATGTCTCTCACTCTTTCCCAAGAAGGGTTGGTGGATGTAGAACATGAATGACATCCAAGACTGGGGAAACCTGGGCACCCATACCTGTGGGGCCACCATGCATTCTATGTAGTGACCCAGAATGTTGTAAAGTTCAGTGGTTAACTGTTAAAACCTTAAAACCTTAAACCTTTGTTTGAATTAGCCTCGCTCTTTTTTCAGAGACATTAATTCCGGCTCCTGGCCTGAGGATGTCTTAATGGAATCACTGTGTGTGTGCTTGCATTGAGACAGCCTCCTGTATAACATGACTCCAGAGCATGAGGACCCTGTGGGTGTCATTTGGAGATCTTGGAATGTCAGAATGCCTGATTGAAGGACAGGCTTTTACAGCAGGGAAAGGGGTAGCTACTTTTGTGTCCTGAGCCTTGGTGTGTGCTCACTCCTGCACAGGCTTATTTTGGCTGTAGCTGGCTATCCACAGTTGAACACATGTTTTATGTGGTAACATTTGCACACATACACATTGGTATTGTTCATTACTGAGAAAAAAAATGTTCTCTCTGCCCAAAGCATCACTGTAAGAAGGTGGCTTTCCTTATATTTGTTTTACTATACATTAAATTAGAATGTAGTGTCCCCCACCCCAGGATTCTGGCTTTTTCTCCCTTTCTCAAGTCTCATTGTTAAAACTTGCCATGCCCCTGCTAGCTAATGATGCACAATTAATAGTTTACACCTGCAGTCTTTTTTTTTTTTTTTAGTGATGTCTTTTCCTTTTTAGTATTCATTTATTACTTCAGGTTACATCTTCATCACATTGTCCTCTTTCCACACCGCAGAGTACACCCTCCCACCCTCTACCCCCTATCCCTTCCATCCCAGTCCTCTGGAGTGGAGTGTCCCTACATCACAGTCCCCTGCCCCATTTCAGCAGTCATATGAGGGCCAAGAGCCTCCTCATACACTGGGGGCCTACAAGGCAGCACCACTAGGGCAAAGTGTCTCACTGACAGGAAACAAAGTCTATGTTCCTGTTCCTTTTGGTGCATTGGTTGTAGTATAGTTATCCTGTACTATATGGCTAAAATCTGGTTATAAGTGAATAGATGCCATGTGCATCCCTCTGAGTCTGGGTTAGCACACTTACGATGAGCTTCTCTAGTTCCATCCATTTGGCTGCAGGTTGCATAATTTCATTGTTTCTGATGGCTGAGTAATATTCCATTGTGTAGATGTACCACAGTTTTTTAATCCATTCTTCAGTTGAGGGACATCTGGGTTGTTTCCAGTTTCTAGCTATTACAAATAAGGCTGCTATGAACATAGATGAGGAAACTTCCTTTTGGTTTGGTGAGGAATCATTTGGGTGTATACCCAGAAATGGTATGGCTGGGTCTTGAGGTAGAGCTATTCCAAGTTTTCTAAGATATTGCCAGACTGACCTCCATAGTGGTTGCACAAGCCTGCACTCCCACCAGCAGTGGAGTAGGGTTCCTCATTCCCCACACCCTCACCAGCATGTGCTGTCATTTGAGATTTTGATCTTAGCCATTCTGACAGGTGTGAGATGGAATCTCAGAGTCGTCTTGAGTTGCATATCTCTGATGATTAAGGATGCTGAGCATTTCTTCAAGTGTCTCTCAGCCATTAGGGATTCCTCCTTTGTAAATTCTCTGTTTAGCTCTGTTCCCCGTTTTTTGATTGGAATATTTGGTTTCTTGGTATTTAATCTTGAGTTCATCTGTCAGATGTGGGTTGGTGAAGATTTTTTCCCAATCTGTAGGCTGACATTTTGTTCTAATGACAGTGTCTTTTGCCTTACAGAAGCTTTTCAGATTCATGAGGTCCCATTTATTGATTGTTGGTCTTAGAGCCTGAGCTGTTGGTGTTCTGTTCAGGAAAAGATTCTTTGTTTTAATTTATTTTTTATTTCTTCAAGTTACATCTCCATCACCATCCCCTCCCTACTCCCCCTCCAGTCCCATCCTCCCACCCTCTCCCCCCTCAACACACCTATTCCCTTCCCTTTTTTAAGTTTAAGGTATGTCTTTTTCCCCCCAACAGCCCCTCCTTTCAGTCCAACAAATGGCTCTTTCTCTTATAACAAGAAATACAATACAAAACAACAGAAATAATTAGGCCACAATTATGAGAGTTCTATGGCTTACCATGTATTCCCAATGTCCAGTCCATATGTATTTGGCACCTGACTTATCATTCTACTATCTAACCATCTCCATGAGTTTAAAGTTCTATATCTAACTCAGCTTTCATACTAACTTGCATCACAATTTTAAACACATCTTCTTAAATCCAGAACACCCTCTTGATTTCTAAACAACTCAAAATTTAACTATGAGACTCTAGCTATCTATTCTTCAACCACCTCAGAGACCTGAGAGGGATAAATATATATGATTATATAGGAAGTGCAGGGCCTGAAGCTTCCAAAACTAAGAAATGACATACCAGTGACTGCCTGGACAGTTCCCATTTTCTCTCCGTAGATTGCAGCATCAATCTTCAGCCGTTTGGCCCCATTTCTCTGACAGACATTGATTGTAAAGCAGGAATTATGAAGGACTTGCCTAACCTACTCTGTCTTCGCAGAGCTAGGCTGTTGACTTACCTGTTTCCACGTTTTGTCCTTTTTGGACAGCATTCTGTCTACAGTTGAAGCAAGGGATTTTTCTTGCCAAATGACAGGCTTGCCACTAATTCATCCATCTCCCACTGGAGTTTCTTTGATGCTCATCTTCTACTTGAAGTAGAATAGGGGGTGCTGTCAGGAGCTGACATGTCTCGGTATAAAAATAAATCTTTATTTAAGAAAACATCTTTGAATGCCAATTCTACAGATCTCTTGAGGTTTTTGAAGACGCCCTATCTATCTCTCATATTTAGATAAGCAAATGTTGCTTGTCTCTTAGCAATTTGATTTCTGATTAGCTTAGAAAATAACTGTGATAGACTCTCATAGTACCTAACAAAATAACAAGCTTGAATGACTATTAATTTGTATTTCTTAATTATCCTAAACAGTTTATGACAGTTGGTAGCAAAAGGCCAAAACTTCACATTTCATTTTTTTTTCACATTTCATTTTTAAGCATTACTAGGTACAATACCTTTAAAAGTGTTACCCTTAATTATGTATCAATATACAAAGATCAATACCTATGTAGCCCAATACAATCTTAATTTTGCATCAATATACAAGGGTCAATACCATTGTGGCAAAATATAATCTTAATTTCATATCAATATACAAAGATCAATACTGATGTAGCCCAATACAATCTTAATTTTGCATTAATATACAAAGATCGATACCAACTTAGCCAAATATAATATTAATTTTGTATCAATATACAAAGGTATAGGGGCATATTCAATAATCTGTACTTTTTTCTTGATCTTTCCTATATTATGTCTATGTCCCAATTTTTTCTCAGGTCTGTTCACTCCTATATGGGAGAGAAAGAAGGATACAGGAAAGAAAAAGAGAGAAGCCCCTGGGTCTAACCTCCAAAATCTATTTAACAAGACCATTTAACAGCTTGTAATCTCTTCCCCCAAATAACAAGTTTTTCTATTATCCATCAAATGAATAAGCAGGGGGAAAACACCCTCCCCACCTTCTGGAGATTGTATGTTGCTCTCTTACAATGACTTCCTGCTGATTTGGGACGTAGTAAACCTGTTTGGGGCCCAAATAAGAATGGAAAAATGGTTAAAAATATTAATAGAATCATTTGATGTTCAGTCCTTTTGTGCTCAGCTATTTAAATGTCCTAAGAAGTTTGTAGACAGAAGCTGAACTTCAGGGCTCTACTGAAGTTCTGGCTGGAGCAGTCTGTGGAGCTGAACAATCTTAGCGATTTTGAGTTGTTGTGGTTGTAGACTTTTGAGGAAACAGCTATTGACGAAGTCTGCAAGGCTGGATATTCTGGGCCACTCCTCTTCTTTGGTGTCTGATCTGTTTTCTGCTGAGGTTTCCCCTGTCCAGTTTTCCCTGGATTCCTTGAATGAATGTTTTAAATCTCCTGGAAAGATAAGAAGCCCTGCCCTAATCCAAATTCTGGGACAATTACCTTTTTTTTTTGGGGGGGGGGTGATCAGGTAATATTTTACCTGGAGCAAATTTGTTTTTTTGACAATATAAAAATATTATCTTTCAATTTGGAGTAAAAAAGAAATTATTTTGATATTTTGGAGCTAAACAAACATTTAAGTATGTATATTTTGAGATCTCAAAGGACAATTTGTTTGAATTTCAGCATGCCTTTTTAACTTTTAAACTTAACTCCTTCCAAATCCTATGTGCCAGTCTCTGCATTCTAAGTATCGGGATCAAAGACATGTGGTTCCCAACTGATGGGATTAAAGATGTGCTCCACCACCCCTGGATCAAAGTTTTTCTTTATTTAGAGCTTGTTTTTTATCAGCCTGACCTTGAGCTCTGAGATCTGCTGGTTTCTGTCTCTAGAGTGTTGGGATTTAGGGTGTATCCTTCTCAAATGATGGGATTAAGGGTGTGCACCATTACCACCCTGTTCCTTGTAACTCTAGAATTTATAAGACATCTAACTCTATAGTGATTCTCCTATCTCTGCTGGAGTTAAGGGCATTGGCTAACACCACGCATTTCATGTATTTTACCTTAGCTCCAAATTTTTTCAACTCTTGGAGGTTTAGAAAACCAGGTTGAACAGCAGTAACCTTTAATTTATTTACAGTATTTTAAACCTGTTACCTGCTTTTTGATGTCAAACCATGAAAATATCCTATATATCCCATCCTCCTTCCTTCTCTCCCTCCATGTTCCTCTACTTGGTACTCTCCTTCTCCTCAGATGAGGTGGGCCCTCACATATCATACTCCCTCAAATCTTCCGTCATGTGAGGGCCAAGAGCTTCCACTTGCACTGAAGCTTGATACGGCACACCACCTAGGGTGTGGTGTTCCACTAACCTGCAGCAGATTCCATGACTCACTGGTGGGTAAAATTTTTCCTAGGATAGATATGCTAGGTTCCTATCTATTTGGGTGTGTGGGTGGTAGGATAGTTATCCTGTGATGTATGGTTAATATCCATTTATAATAGAATACATACCATGTTTATCTCTCTGGGACTGCGTCAGCTCGCTTAGGATGAGCTTTTCTAGCTCCATTCATTTGGTTTCGAATTGCATGATTTCCTCATTTCTAATAGCTGTGTAGTATTCCATTGTGTAAATGTACCAGTTTTTTAATCCATTCTTCAGTTGAAGGACATCTGAGTTGCTTCCAGTTTCTGGCTACTACAAATAAAGCTGCTATGAACATTGTTGAGGCAATGTCCTTGTGGTTTTCTTTAGAATTTTTTGGATATATGCCCAAGAATGATATGGCTGTGTCTTGAGGTATAATTATTCCCAATTTTCTAAGATATTTCCAGATTGATTTCCAAAGTGCTTGCACAAGTTTTCACTCCCACCAGCAATGGGGGAGTATTCCTCTTTCTCCACATCCTCGCCAGCATGTGGTATCATTTGAATTTTGATCTTAGCTATTCTGACAGTTGTGAGATTGAATCTCAGAGTTGTTTTAAGTTGCATTTCCCTGATAACCAAAGATGTTGAACATTTCCTCAAATGCCTCTCAGCCTTTAGAGATTCCCCTTCTGTGAATCCTTGGTTTAGCTCTGTACCCCATTTATTGATGGGATTTTTTTGGTGTTTAATTTCTTCAGTTCTTTATATATTTTGGATATTACCCCTCTGTCGGATGTTGGGTTGGTGAAGATCCTTTCCCAGTCTGTAGGCTGCCGTTTTGTTCTAAGGACAGTGTCCTTTGCCTTACAGAAGCTTTTCAATTTTATAAGGTCCCATTTATTGATTGTTTGTTTTAGTGCCTGAGCTATTGGTGTTCTATTCAGGAAGTTGCTACAAGTGCCAATGAGTTCAAGGTTTTTCCCCACTTTCTCTTCTATAAATGTTAGTGTGTCCGGATTTATGTTGAGTTTCTTGATCCACGTAGACTTTAATTTTGTACAGGATGATAAGTATGGATCTATTTGCATTCTTCTACATGTTGACATCCAGTTAGACCAGCACCATTTATTGACGATGCTTTCCTTTTTCCATTGTATGTTTTTGGCTTCTTTATCAAAAATTAAGTGACCGTAGGTGTGTGGGTTTATTTCTGGGTCTTCAATTCAATTCCATTGGTCAACTGGTCTGTTTCTATACCAGTACCATGCTGTTTTTATTACTATTGCCCTGTAGTACAGCTTGAAATCCGGGATGGTGATATCTCCAGATGTTCTGTTATTGTACATGGTTGATTTAGCTATTCTGGGTCTTCTGTTATTCCATATGAAGTTGAGAATAGTTTTTTTTCCAGATCTATACAAAACTGAGTATTTGGATAAGAATCACATTGAATCTGTATATTGCGTTTGGTAAGATGGCCATTTTTATTATGTTGATCCTACCTATCCGTGAGCAGGGGAGATCTTTCCATCTTCTGATATCTTCTTCAATTTCTTTCTTCAGGGACTTGAAGTTCTTATCATACAGGTCTTTCACTTGCTTGGTTAGAGATACCCTCAGGTACTTTATATTATTTGTGGCTATTGTGAATGGTGTTTATTCCCTTATTTCTTTCTCAGCCCATTTAACTTTTGTGTAAAGAAGGGCTACTGATTTTTGTGAATTGATTTTGTATCCAGCCACCTTGCTGAGTTTATCAGCTGTAGGAGTTCTTTGGTGGAATTTTTGGGGTCACTTATGTATACTATTATATCATCTGCAATAGGGATACTTTGACTTCTTCCTTTCCAATTTGTATCCCCTTGATCTCCTTTAGTTGTCTTATTGCTCTAGCTAAAACTTCAAGTACTATGTTGAAGAGATATGGAGAGAGTGGGCAGCCTTGCCTTGTTCCTGATTTTAGAGGAAATGCTTTAAGTTTCTCTCCATTTAGTTTGATGTTGGCTACTGGCTTGTTGTAAATTGCCTTTATTATGTTTAAGTATGGCCCTTATATGTCTGATCTCTCTAAGACTTTTAACATGAAGGGGTGCTGTATTTTGTGAAAAGCTTTTTCAGCGTTCAATGAGATAATCATGTGGTTCTTTTCTTTCAGCTTGTTTATGTGGTGGATTACATTGATGGATTTTCTAATGTTGAACCACCCCTGCATCCCTGGGATGAAGCCTACTTGATCTTGGATCTGGTTTCCAAGTATTTTATTAAGTATCTTTACATCCATGTCCATAAGAGAAATTGGTCTGAAATTTTCTTTCTCCGTTAATTGTAGGGAGTTAGATAAATTAAATTAGATTTAGAAAATATATAGTGGTTTCTGATACTATCTCTTAATTCGGGGCATGAAGATCATTATCAGCATGTGGACTAAAAACAGGGAACAAACAAGAGACTTAATAGACTGAAAATCAAGGTTGTCAGAAAAACAGGAAAGACTTGATGGACTTAAAGAAATAAAGTATCTGCCCTGACATTGTTTTCAGCTGCTAAGTGGGCGGAGCTCAAATTAAGTGGAAACAGAGTTCCTCCTATTTAAGGACAGTGCATGGAGCCACAGGAGAAGAAGGGGCCCCTGATGCTAGAGAGCTCCGAGAGTCCTGCTGAAAAAAAGTGCTGGCCATCATTTGATGGCCAGATTTCCCTGGGGCAGAAAAAAGCTGGTGAGCAAAGAAAGCCTGAGCAAGACACCAAAAGGCCAAGGACTAAACCCTGTGGCTCAGCTTTTGCCTAGAGGGGTTTGACCTGTCCGAACAGTGGCCTAAAGGAAACTGTGCCTGGCTTTAAGGACTCTGAAGTAGAGCGGCAGAGTTGCTGATGCGAAGGGGCTGGGGTCTCCCAGAGAGAAGAAAGCATGAAGCCTTATTTAAAGTGAGACTGCAATAATCAACTTACCCTGACGAACCTGCATCTGAGAGATCCAGAAAAAGGACTGCTAAGTGTGTTAAAGAATCTACAACAAAGACTGTGTTCCTGATGACTGAGGACCTGCCCCAGAGACTGTTATCATTCTAAAAGGTTAGAAAAATAATTATCAATAGGTTTAGTGGATAGGTTAAAGGGGTTGTAGGAATTTATAGGATTAATAGTTAAGAAATTGTTGGTGTTTGTTATAAGTGAATGTAGTAATAAATAAATAAGTGTTAAATAACAATTCAAATGTTCAGTTACATTTGGGTCTTTGTGAGGTTTATGTATCAGGGTGACTGTGCCCTCATAGAATGTGTTTGGCAGTATTCCTTCTGTTTCTATTTTGTGGAAGAGTTTGAAGAATATTGGTGTTAGCTCTTCTTTGAATGTCTGGTAGAATTCTGTGCTGAAACCATCTGGACCTGGGCTTTGTTTGGTTGGAAGATTTCTAATGACCTCTTCTATTTCCTAAAGGGTCATAGGACTGTTTAATTTGTTTACCTGTTCTTGATTTAACCTTGGTAGGTGGAATCTATCGAGAAAATTGGCCATTTCATTTAGATTTTTCAATTTTGTGGAGTACAATTTTTGAAGTAGGACCTAATGATTCTTTTGATTTCCTCAATGTCTGTTGTTATTGCCCCCTTTTCATTTCTGATTTTGTTGATTTGGGTATTTTCCCTCTGCCTTTTAGTTAGTTTAGCTAAGGGCTTGTCTATTTTGTTGATTTCCTCAAAGAGCCAACTCTTGGTTTTGTCAATTCTTTGTATTGTTCTTTTTGTTTCTAAGTTGTGAATTTCAGCCCTGAGTCTGATAATTTCCTCTTGTCTGCTCCTCTTGGGAGTGTTTGGTTCATTTTGTGTTTGGGTATTTTCCCTCTGCCTTTTAGTTAATTTAGTTAAGGGTACAGCTGTAGTCTTTTTTTTTTTTTTTTTTTTTTGGTTTTTTCGAGACAGGGTTTCTCTGAATATCTCTGGCTGTCCTGGACTCACTTTGTAGACCAGGCTGGCCTCGAACTCGCAAAGATCCGCCTGCCTCTGCCTCCCAAGTGCTGGGATTAAAGGCGTGCGCCACCACTGCCCGGCTTTACAGCTGTAGTCTTAACTGAAGGAGCCTCACATCTTGGATTAAAGAACAACATTCTCATAAATGTTTGTTTTTAAATAAAAAAAAAAACCTCTTAGCACACATCACCCTCCTTTTGAGGTGAAAGGACAAATTCTGGCCAAACTTGATTAAAATCCTTGAATTAAAGCTTAAAGTGGATTTAATTTAAAGTCACCTTGCACTAGCATCAAAGATCATATTGATGAGTAATAATCTGTGATGAAACTCCCACTTATGTGTGTCTTGGTTTTAATGACTCCTCATGAGTTTCCTTCATAACAAGCTGAGCATTTTTGTCACTTTCCAGTCAGCCTGATGTCTCCCTGGACCTGTAGTTTCAGGTCTCTGAAAGTAGAAATAGTGTGAGCCTAACTCTCCACTGATTTATTATGTGGAATCTGATTTTTTACTGAAAATTGAAAATGTTCTTATGCCGTGTATCTTAATGAGTGTTTTCTCTTTCTCTACTGCTTCAAATGGTTTCCCATAATTCCTTCCTTCTGGATCCACACCCTTTTGATTCTCATTAGAAGAGAAAAGCATGACAAAATAAAATACAATAAAAGAAAGGAAAAGCAATCACATCCAGTCTGTACAAGGCAGGCCAAAAAGAGGAAAAGATTCTCAAGTGCAGGCACAAGAGTCAGATACCCATTCGATCACACACTCATGAGTCCCATGAAAATACTTAACTGAAATCTATACCATCTAGGCAGACCTAGTGTAAATGTGTGTTGGCCTTGTGCTTGCTGTTTCAATCTGTGTGAGTCCCTACAAAGAGTTTCAACAAGGAAACAAGCTTTTCTTGTTGATTCAGAAGTCCAGGTTCCCCTGATGTCCTCTGTCTCCTCTTGCTCTTACATTCTTCTTCATCTTCTTCCATGGATTTCCCTGAGCAATGAGGCAAGGGATTTGATGAAGACATCTGTTTTAGAACTATGTTAAAGGACTCTCTACATAATGTCTGGCTGTGGTCTGTGCATCTGTTCCCATCTTCTGCAGGAAGAAGCTTGTATAATGGCTGGATAGGGCCCTGAGTATGATTAGAGCAGATTATCATTAGGAGTCATTTTACCCTTACTTTTTGTTTGTTTGTTTAAGACAAGGTTTCTCTGTGTAGCCAGAGCTGTCTAGGAACTTATTCTGTAGACCAGGCATTCCTTGAACTCAGAGATCCTCCTGCCTCTGGATCACTTGTGCTGGAGTTAAAACCTTACCAATGCTTGGCCTTCTCTCTTTTTTCTTTTCTTTTTGACCAGTAGTGTTTCATTTTTCCCAGGGTCTCTGGGATATCTAGCATATCTTAAAAGCAGGACAGATTGTGGCTGAAACCTTTTGTGGCTGGGTTGGACTTTGTGATTCTCTTTTGATAACCTGTAAAGTACCTTCTTTCACCAAAGGCACTAGAGGATAGGGATGAAGGCTACCTTTATGCACCATCTTGACTTGTCCAGGTCCTTGAGTTGTGTGGGTTTAATTTTCAGTGTTGGAGAATTAAGACCCTTGATGTTGAGAAATATCTACAAGTAGTGTTTGTTGTGTTGTGTGTATTTGTTTGTGTGTGCATGTGTGTATGTGTATGGTAATTTGTGCAAGTATGTGTGTGCTAGTGCACATTTGTGTGTGCAAGCATGTTCTCCTTACATTATTCTACTGGAGTGCTGAAACTTTTTTCCAGGCTCATTGAATTTCCTAAAAACAACTAATTTATGTATGATTGTATTATTCCTTTTTTGAAGAACTAACATTGTGAAACCCAGGGCATTACTATTGAGGGTCAGTCTTGAAATTTCATAACTGTTAGATAAGTTCTCTGGCACTCAGGTACATTACCAACCCCAAGCAGCTTCTTTAATACCATGAGAATTCTCCCATACATATTCCTATTTGTTCAGTGTCTGAAACCTCACTTTGATTGATAGGTGAGGTTTTTGATATGTTCTTGAGGCTTCTGGGGACGTGATGACATCAGGGAATTGAATACATATGCCAGTTTTTCTAATTTGGCTTTGTTTGTGCCCGTCTTTGGAGAACTTTTAAGAAGGAGGCTTTTGTTTTTGCTGGGCCTGAAGTGTCTTCTTCTAATTTTGCACTAGATTGCATCTTATATTCTCACAATTTAAGCACTAGAAGACAAGAGCAGCACAAGTCTTCCAAAATAAATTGTTGATACATAAGCTCAGAAAACCAAGAGAGTTCCTTGACAGGGAAGCAGTTTATAGCACAAGCTGTTTCCTGGTTGGGAGGCCATCCCAGATACTTCATCCACAGCTGTAACTGTGTTATAATTGCTCAGAACTGGTGCTCAGGATGGGTTATGCCCTCCTCTGGTCAAAATCACTGTGAATCAACCATAGTCAGCCTCAGGTTCCTTGTCATGCCTGTAGCTTTTTTTTTTTTTTTAAATACTTTATTTTTTTTTCCTTCAAGTTACATCTCAGTCACAAACCCTTCCCTATTCCCCCTTCCTATCCCGCCCTTCTACCCTCTTCCCCCCAGAAGTTTCCCCTTTCAGTCCAACAGATGGTTCCTTCTCTTATAACAGTAAGTATTATACAAAACAATAGATATAAATATGCCATGTTTATGAGAGTTAAATGGCACAGTATACCTTCCCAATGTCCAGTTTATACATATTTGGCCCCTGACTTTAACATTCTACTATCTAACCATCTCCATGAGTTTAAAGGTCTATATCTGACTCAACATTCATACTAACTTGCAACACACTTTTAAGAGTATCTTCTTAGATCTATAACACCCTCTTGATTCCTAAACAACTCAAAATTTAACTATGAGACTCTAGCTGTCTATTCTTCAACCACCTCAGAGACCTGAGAGGGATAAATATATCTGCTTATATAGGAAGTGCAGGGCCTGCAGCTTCCAAAACTAAGAAATGACATACCATTATTGATCTCTGTATATTGATACATAATTAAGAGTATATTTAACCACAATTGAATAGATCTTTGTATATTGATACAAAATTAAAGGTAACACTTCCTAATGGTATCATACCTAGAGATACTTAAAAATAAAATGTGAAGCTCTGGCCTCTTGATACCAACCGTCTAAAACGGTCTAGGATAGTTAAGTAAAACAAACTCCTAGTCATGCAAACATGTCACTTTGTTAGCTACTATGACAGTCTATCACAGATATTCTCTAAACTCCCCAGTAATCAAGTTCTTAAGAGACAAGCAACATTTGCTTATCTAAATACAAGAGATGGATAGGGCATCTTCAAAAACCCCAAGAGATCTGCAGAATATGGCATTCAAAGATGTTATCTTAAATTAAGATTTTCTTTTTTTTTGATATTGAGACATATCAGCTCCTGACAGCACCCCCTATTCTACTCCAAGTAGAAGATGAGCATCGAAGAATCTCCATTTTGAGATGGTTGAATTAGTGGCAAGCCTATCTCTTGGCATGAAAAAACCCCTTGCTCCAACTGCAGACAGACTGCTGTCCAAAAAGGACAAAACTTAGTAGCAGGGAAGTCGACAGCCTAGCTCTGCCAAGACAGGGTAGGTAAGTCCTTCATAATCCCTGCTCTACAACAAATGTCTGTCAGAGAAACAGGACCCAAAGGCTGAAGACTGATGCAGGAATGTATGGAGAGAAAATGGGAACTGTCCAGGCAGTCACTGGTATGTCATTTCTTAGTTTTGCATGCCTGTGGCTTTTAATGCTACCCAGCCAGGCCACATCATAGCTCACCAAGACGTTTGACTGAGTTCACACAGTTCTGCTTAGAAGGAGCTGATATGTAATTTGGAGAGTGGCTCTTGCCATCACTTCTTCCTTGGTGTGTGAAAACTAGCATCATAACTAGAATTTGAACAACTTCCTGGCATCATGAGGCAATCTTAATCTATGAATTAGGATGGTGAAACAAAAGTTGAGTGTTGATGGCTGTAAAGATTCTTCAGTATCTGGTCTAGTCTGTTTCTTTTCTTTTCTTTCTTTCTTCCTTCCTTTCTTTCTTTCTTTCTTTGTTTCTTTCTTTATTTATTTATTTCTTTCCTTCTTTCTTTCTTTCTTTCTTTCTTTCTTTCATTCTTCCTTCCTTCTTTCCTTCCTCTTCCTTCCTTTCTTCCTTCCTTCCTTTCTTTCTTTCTTTCTTTTTTGAAAGACTAAATCACCATTATAGTGAGGACCACTCTTCCCAGAAAACTCCATAGTGTGTTGATTAAAATCTACCCTGCACTAGTTTAAAGAGGATTTTGAATGTTTGACTGAAATGATAATATTGAGATATTTTCACACTTGAACATTATACAATGTATACTGTTGTCAAAACATGACATTTATGAATATTTAAAAGTTTTAGGTATCAGTTAAAAACAATAAAGAAGATATATCGGCTCATACTCAATCCATTTATGTCTTTGAGTGTTTTTATTTAGTAGAAGGTAAACTTAGTGTATTTGTTACTAAAGGTACAGGAGAGAGGCTTAAAACAAAGTTGGATGATTAAATGGAACAAGAATAGGGCCTTTATTGTGTCCTCATTGCTTAAAGAATTAGACCCTCATTTGTTCAGTGTGTTTTGATGAGCACTAGTTCCTTGGAATGCACAGCACAGAAACATTTGGTTAAATGTGAAATATTGAGTGGTAGTTGAGACAGAGCATCAGAAGGGGAAGGTTCTAAAATGTTCCACAGGAGAGAAGCTTAATTTCACTTAGCTCATGCTCCCGCACAGTCAGTTTCCCCACATTCTATTTAACAATTTCTCTCTCTCTGAAATCACGGTGGAGGTGAATTTTTGTGGCATACTAAATTGCGTGGTATTTAATTTCATGTTTTAAAATGGCAATATTAGTGAGTAGTTAAAAGTGATCTTTTTTTAATTTATCTGAATTCAATAACAGGAATGTCTCTTGACTGTCATTCCAAAGGCAGACAGATGAGTTCACTGTCATGTGGTAAGTTTGTGGATAGGGTAGCATGTAATTCATCATAGTGAGGATACCAGAAGATCAGGCTTTCAAAGAAGGATCATAGGGTAAGGGGAAGACATTGTGGTACATGGGTGAAGTACAGTAAAATTCTGCTTATTTGAAGCAGGAAGATTAGGGATATTGCAGGCTTGGGAACCAAGAAAGGTCATGTGAGGACTTCCTTAAAATCATTGACAAAATGCTCTAAGATTTGAGGTCATTGTCTTGAAAAGAAGGTGACTGAGAGTTTAAAAGATCTCTGAATATATTGAAGGGGCACCTCTGATTCATTTCAGTGTAATTCTAAATGATCTTAGAATGCATTTAATGCCAGCAGTGGCAACATTTCTTTTTATGCTCCTTTTAATCGTTCTGAGGATCCAATTGAGACCTCAAGCATTTTTTATTTCTTCAAGTTACATCTCAATCACAATCCCCTCCCTACTTCCCCCTCCAGTCCCACCCTTCCACCCTCCTCTCCCTCAACCCCCCATCCTGTTCCCTTTTTTTTTTTTAGTTCAAGATATTTCTTTCCCCCCAACAGCTCTCCCTTTCAGTCCAACAGATGGTTCTTTTTTTATAACTATAAATATAATACAAAACAACAGAAATAAATAGGCCACAATTATGAGTTATATGGCTTAGCATACATTCCCAATGTCCAGTCCATATGTATTTGGCACCTGACTTCTACTATCTAACCATCTCCATGAGTTTAAAGTTCTATATCTAACTCAGCTTTCATACTAACTTGCCTCATAATTTTAAAAATAACTTCTTAGATCCAGAAGACCCTCTTGATTCCTAAACAACTCAAAATTTAACTATGAGACGCTAACTATCTATTCTTCAACCACCTCAGAGACCTGAGAGGGATAAATATATCTGATTATATAGGAAGTGCAGGGCCTGCAGCTTCCAAAACTAAGAAATGACATACCAGTGGCTGCCTGGACAGTTCCCATTTTCTTTCCATACATTACAGCATCAATCTTCAGCCGTTTGGCCCCGTTTCTCTGACAGACATTGATTGTAGAGCAGAAATTATGAAGGACTTACCTACCCTGTCTTGGCAGAGGTAGGCTGTCGACTTACCTGCTTCCAAGTTTTGTCCTTTTTGGACAGCAGTCTGTCTACAGTTGGAGCAAGGTGCTTTTCCTGCCAAGAGATAGGCTTGTGACTAATTCAATCATCTCCCACTGGAGATTCTTCAATGCTCATCTTCTACTTGGAGTAGAATAGGTGGTGCTGTCAGGAGCTGACATGTCTCGATATCAAAAAATCTTAAGTTAAGAAAACATCTTTGAATGCCATATTCTGCAGATCTCTTGAGGTTTTTGAAGATGCCCTATCTATCTCTTATATTTAGATAAGCAAATATTGCTTGTCTCTTAGCAACTTGATTTCTGAGTAGCTTAGAAAATAACTGTGATAGACTGTCATAGTAACTAACAAAATGACATGTTTGCATGACTATTAGTTTGCATTTCTTTATTATCCTAAACAGTTTATGATGGTTGGTAGCAAGAGGTCAAAACTTTACATTTCATTTTTAAGCATTTACTAGGAATAATACCTTTGAGAAGCGTTACCCTTAATTTTGTATCAATATACAAAGATCAATACCAATGTGGCCAAATATAATCTTAATTTTGTATCAATATACAAAGATCAATACCGATGTAGCCCAATACAATCTTAATTTTACATCAGTATACAAGTGCCAATACCATTGTTGCCAAATATAATCTTAATTTTGTATCAATATATAAAGAGCAATACCGATGTAGCCCAATATAATCTTAATTTTGCATTAATATACAATGATCAGTACCAATTTAGCCAAATATAATATTAATTTTGTATCAATATACAAAGGTATAAGGCAATATTCAATAATCTGTCCTTTTTTCTGATCTTTCCTATACTATGTCTATGTCCCATTTTTCTCAAGTCTGTTCACTCCTACATAGGAGAGAAAGAAGGATACAGAAAAGAAAAAGAGAGAAGTCCCTGGGTCTGACCTCCAAAACTCATTTAACAAGACCATTTAACAGCTTGTAGTCTTTTCCCCTAAATAACAAAATTTTCTATTATCCATCAAATAACCAAAGAGGGGGGGAACACCCTCCCCACCTTCTGGGAATGGGACATTGTCCTCTTAAAATGACTTCCTGCTGATTGGGGACATAGTAAACCTGTTTGGGACCCAAATAAGAATGGAAAAATGGTTAAAAATGTTAATAGAAACATTTGATGTTCAGTCCCTTTGTGCTCAGCTATTTAGATGTCCTACGAAGTTCATAGTCAGAAGCTGATATTCAGAGCTTTACTGAAGTTCTGGCTGGAGCAATCTGTGGAGCTGAACGATCTTAGCGATTTTGAGTTGTTTTAGTTGTAGACTTTTGAGGAAACTGCTATTGAGGAAGTCTGCAAGACTGGATCATCTGGGCCACTTGTCTTCTTTGTTGTCTGATCTGTTTTCTGCTGAGGTTTCCGTTGTCCAGTTGTCCCTGGATTCCTTGAATGGATGCTTTAAATCTCCTGGAAAGATAACAACAGAGCCCTGCCCTAATCCTAACTCTGGGACAATTACCTTTTTTTTTGGGGGGGGGGGGTCAGGTAATATTTTTCCTGGAGCAAATTTGGTTTTTTGACAATATATAAAGTATTACCTTTCAATCTGGATTAAAGAAGAAATTATTTTGATATTTTTGGAGCTAAACGAACCTTTAGTGTATATATTTTGAGATCTCAAAGGACAATTTGTTTGAATTGTGGCCTGCCTTTTGTAAGTAGCTTTTAAACTTAAATCCTTCCAAATCCTATGTGCCTGTCTCTGCATTCTAAGTTTTGGGATCAAAGACATGTGGTTCCCAACTGATGGGATTAAAGATGTGCTCCTCTACCCCTGGATCAAAGTTTTTCTCTGTTTAGAGCTTGTTTTGTATCAGGCTGACCTTGATCTCTGAGATCTGCCTGTTTCTGTCTCTAGTGTGTTGGGATTAAGGGTGTATTCTTCTCCAATGATGGGACCAAGGGTGTGTACCATCACCACCCTGTTTCTTGTAACTCTAGAATTTATAAGACAACTAACTCTATAGTGATCCTCCTGTCTCTGCTGGAGGTAAAGGCGTGGGCTAACACCATGCATTATTTTACCTTAGCTCTAAGTTTTTTCAACTCTTGGAGGTTTGTAAAACCAGGTTGAACAGCTGTCACCTTTAATTTATTTACAGTGTTTTAAACCTGTTACCTGCTTTTTAATGCCAAACCATGGAAATATCCTATACCTCTACAAAAAAAAAAAAAAAAAAAAGAACTTTTAAGCTGCTATCAAGTTTGTGTAATCTATGTGGCCACCTGCAGTCTAACATTCTAATCTGAAATTAAGGCCATTTTCCTTTCATGCCAGTAAGGCAATTATACCTTTAGTAAATTATAGTTTGAAAATTTTACATTGTATTTTTATTATATTTTTAAGTTTATTAACTCTTTTCTTTAAAAAGTATTATTTACTTCTAGAACATAGTTTCCTCCCTCCTCCCCTCCTGTCCCCTCCCTTCCTCTCCCCTTCCCTCCATCCCTCCCTCCTTGTTCCCTTGTTCCTCTACTTGGTACTCTTCTTCTCCTCAGATGAAGTGGGCCCTCACATATAATACTCCCTCAGATCTTGTGTCTTGTGAGGGCCAAGAGCTTCCACTTGTACTGGAGCTTGATACGGCACACCATCTAGGGTGTGGTGTTCCACTAACCTGCAGCAGATTCCATGACTCACTGGTGGGTAGAATTTTTCCTAGGATAGATATGCTAGGTTCCTATCTATTTGGATGTGTGGGTTGTAGGATAGTTATCCTCTGATGTATGGTTAATATCCATTTATAAGGGAATATATACCATGTTTATCTTTCTGGGACTGTGTCAGCTCACTTAGGGTGAGCTTTTCTAGTTCCATCCATTTGGTTTCGAATTGCATGATTTCCTCATTTCTGATAGCTGTGTAGTAATCCATTGTGTAAATGGCCACAGAGAAATGGGGCCAAATGACTGAAGATCGATGCTGTAACATATGGAGATGAAATGGGAACTGTGCAGGCAGCCACTGGTATGTCATTTCTTAGTTTGGGAAGCTGCAGGCCCTGTACTTCCTATAAAATCAGATATATTTATCCCTCTCAGGTCTCTGAGATGGTTGAAGAACAGATAGCTATAGTCTCATAACTAAATTTTGAGTTCTTTAGGAGTCAAGAGAGTGTTATAGATCTAAGAAGATACTTTTAAAATTGTGTTGCAAGTTAGTATGAATGTTGAGTCAGATATAGAACTTTAAACTCATGGAGATGGTTAGATAGTAGAATGTTAAAGTCAGGTACCAAATACATATGGACTGGACATTGGGAATATACGTTAAGCCATATAACCCTCATAACTGTGGCCTAATTACCTCTGTTGTATTGTATTGTATTTATTATTATAAGAGAAAGAGCCATTTGTTGGACTGAAAGGGGAAACTGTAGGGGGAAATAAGATATACCTTAAACTTAAAAGAAAAAAAAAAAGGGAAGAGGATGGAGGGTTGAGGGTGGGAGGGTGGGACTGGAGGGGGGAATAGGGAGGGGACTGCGATTGAGATGTAACTTGAAGAAATAAAAAATAAAGGAAAAAAATAAATAAATAAAAATGGAAAAAAGATAGCTCTTTATGTATGGGCAAATATTCCAAAACTTAAATTCTAGAACTCCTATGTACCTAAGCATTTTTAATTAAAAAAAAAAACATCTTCAACTACTAGTATGGTAAGTACACATGATGGATCTCAGACAGTGGGGCTCTTCTGTGAATGATCATCTATGTGCACTATGGAGGAGTTGGCAGGAGTATTTGAGGTGACTCAGCCCCAGGTTTCATTCCATGAACTAGTGAGACCTAGAGAGTGGCAGGCAGCAGATAAGCCATGGCACATCTACTTCCACACACTCCTCTAACAAGAACACCTGCAGGCCTCAGCAAACACTTCTTATAATTTTAAGTATGATGCCTTCTTTATCTAGATATTCTAGTATACGGCAAGTGCTATAAAGTATATGCAAAACAGGCACCTTCATCATATGCCATACGCATATAACATACATATTCAGACACAGCCTAGAGAGGTGGGAGTTCGATGTGCTCAAGACAAGAGATTGCAGGAAGGGATAGTAATTCAAAACCAGTACAGGACGACTTCTAATGGACTTCAGGAAGTTCTTGTTAAGAATTCTATCTACTATTAGACTGACAAAACTTCCGCAGGGACACAGGAAAACCTCGTGACCTGGGACACTTCAGGCAGCACTAGGCGCTGCCCTGAGAGCTCGGGAAACAAAGTGCTCACTTGTGTGAGATGCCAGAGACAGCCTCAGGGTCCTGTTTGAATGGGGGAGAGAACAGACCTTGGGGCAGAACTGAGAATCTTTTGTGTAGCAAGGGTCTAGGGACAAAGAGAGTCAACGGAGGGTGTCAGGTCTACACCACACAGCGGGACAAGACCGCGAATACAATTAGTAGGTTGCACATCAGGCAAGGTTGGTGGCCTTGGTGTCTGGATTTTTTGACATGTGACAAGCTAACATGTAGAAGCTTTTTGATCAATCACAAGACAACATGGTAAGATCCTCATCGGTGCCTCCTAAAAGTGTTGGCAGATGGTGGACCTCTGTGTTGCAAAGGGAACTAATGGATATTGAACCCAGGAAGCTCAGCCATAGCTGGGAAGCCTCTGTGAATGTTAAGATATGTTAAGACAGTGGAGATGGTTAGATAGTGGAATGTTGAAGTTAGGTGCCAAATACATATGGACTGGACATTGGGAATGTATGCTAAGCCATATAACTCTTATAATTGTGGCCTATTTATTTCTGTTGTTTTGTATTGTATTTATAGTTATAAGAAAAAGAACCATTTTTTGGACTGAAAGGGAGAGCTGTTGCGGGGAAAAAAGAAATACCTTAAACTAAAAAAAAAAAAAAAAAAGAAGGGAAGAGGATGGGGGGGTTGAGGGGGAGGAGGGTGGAAGGGTGGGACTGGAGGGGGGAGTAGGGAGGGGATTGTGATTGAGATGTAACTTGAAGAAATAGAAAATAAATTATTTAAAAAAAAAAGACGGCTGTGGTGTTGAGAAACACAGGATATAGAAAATCTACCTGCAACACTCACTCATTAAGTCAGTCTGAGAGGTGTTCATGGACGATATACAAGCTGAGAATCCCTTACCCAAACACATGGGGTGAGAAGTACTTCAGGTTTGGGGTTTCATCATATTTTTGAAGTATTTTTCAAGACTTAATAAGATGAAAATCCAAATTGTAAAATACTTTAATATCTGGAAATCTAACATGTTCCAAAGTTCAGATATTAGAGTACTAGGGATTTAGGGCTTTTTGTTTGTTTGTTTGTTTGTTTGTTTTGATTAGGGATGTGAAAGCTGCAGGTGACAGCAATGGACATAATAAATCAGGGTAGAAGATAACACGTAACTTGTGGAGTTAATATGCAAGTCTTAGGTGGCACAGCCATAGCAACTGCCTGGCTCATAGTAGGAATGAAATGTTTGAAGCTGAATGAGTGTCTGAGATTAGCTAGCAGCATATAGGAAACAAGTTAATTGAACATGATTTGAAGTATGTCCAAAGTGGGAGTTTGTGCCTGTAACTGCCATGTCCCTGCTTGCATACCACACACGCGAAGGTTCCACCTCGTCCCTGAGCTACCCTGGTCAAACCCTACCTACAGTTCCTGTGTGCTGAACGCCACAGTAGACAGGGGTTTGAGAATGGGTTTTCCAGGAAACAAGAGATTCGAGAAGGTTCAGGAAGATTCAGGAAGAGGGTAATTGGGTTAGATAGGAATTCTGTTAAAATACCTCAGGATTGTCATGGGAGGCCTAGCTGTCCTTGTCCAAAGTGAAGAAAGAAGACAGAGGTAGGAGAAAAGGAGTGAGACATAAAGTCATTTCTGACAGCCAGCATCTTAGCAGAATGGACTGCTAATAAACAACATGTCGTTGCAAATGCTAATAAAGTCTGAACAGCTGCCTTCCATGGGCACCTAAAGTGGCTCTGGGGTGGGTGTGCAGTCAGAATGACATGTCTTCCCCAGGATTGAGCCCAGGCCAGTGCACTGCCAACCCTACCAGTGTCAGCAGAGGGCGCTCTCCAGGCGGTCGCTGGCTGACTGCCTAGTGGCTGGGGTTCTCTTAAAATGGCAGAAGATGAGCTGTGGAAGTATCTGACAGGGGTCTTGGTTGCCAGGTCCCAAGGGAAGATTTAAGGCATTTACCTAAAGTAGGGAGTACAGGTTCTCTACCTGCACAAGCACAAATCCCTGCAGACAGGGCCATCGAGCTGGACAGGCAGTAGGGACACTGAAGAGGGGCCTCAGAGGAACACTAGGGAATAGCCTTAGAACTTCTCGTATTCGCATTTATTTGGACTTTCCTCTGATTATCTCCCCATCCCTTTTCCCCACACCCACACAGGGCTGCCCTGCCCTTCCTGAGTGGGGCTTGTTTTCATCTACTCACTCCCTACCGACCAGGAACAGTCAACGAAGGAGCTTGGGTAGGAAGGATTTTTCTCTCCCTCTTCAATGGGTAGTAACTGCTCAGAAATGGCAGGCCTAAGGGCTCTGTAGCCATAGAACAAAATGTGATCTTCAGGTTTCCCTGGGGGTAAACTGAAGAGGATTACAGTCGGATGGCCCTGTGTATCGCAGTGTCTTCTATAGGTTTAGCAGACTCAACCATCTCAAATGACCCCACAGAGCTTTGGAAAGGGAAAAACTACCAAACGCCATCCCTACTCCATTCCAGCCAACCTTGCAGAGCCGATCAGCTTACTCAGTCACAGAGGTAGCCACCAGTGTCTGGAGCAGTTTAGTTCTAGACTGGAGACATTCCCTGCTGTGTCCCCAGGCCTCTCTGCCATTCTATCCCTGCCCTGCCATCCTGTGGGTCCTTGTCTGTGAGCTAGCAGCCAGCTGAACAGCAAACAGACACAGGCCAGTGGCTTCTCTTGATGCCAGAAAGCTCTCGGAGAGTAGAGATACGCATTCACCCATGGGCACCTTCATCCTCTCAGGGTAAATGGAAGTGTTTTTCTCTTTCCCTTCCTTTTTCCTCCCTTCCCTCTCATGAAACTACAATGATCACTCTTCTACCGGCAGATTCCTGAGCAGTGTAATTTCATTGGATAAACCATCTGTTTATGATTAAAAGCAGTCACAGTTCATAAGGCGTTGCTCATTATAAACTTGCGTTATTTTGCATTCTTTAAGAAGCCAGCAATGCTTAAAAGAGCAACATAAACCCTTTTGTACCTGGCAGGAGCAGTGTGATTGTTTATGTCCAGCTGTTCCCTTTCCAATGGCACAGCTGGGTAAACCAGGGAGCAGGCCAGAGAGAGGACATGGCAGTCCCCAGAAGAGAGCTAGGGTGGCCCGGGAAATCGGTTGCCTGCACACCAGAGAAGACCACAACACAAATCCAAATCTTCCACACAGTTTCCAGCAAGACAAACAATCTTTGCTTGTAGCACATGATTCTTAGAGAAAAACTAACAAACAAAAGGCGTGCAGTCGCCCAGCTACAACACTACACTTTTAAACAAATTATTAAGTAAATAGTTGGGAGATCTCTGCCAACCATTCACTGGAAAGTGAGGACAACTGACTGGCCCCAAATTGTTGTGTTAAAAAGAAATCAGAGTATTTTTGTTAAAAAAATTTAACCAAACTATCTATACACATATAAGTTGTCACTGGATTCTCTTTGTGGATTGAGACACCCTTTGCTCTATTTCCAACTTCTAAATTAAAAATTACAGCATAGACAGGCATGCTATTATTATTGAGATGAGAGTGTTCAAAGATGAGGCAGGCTCTGGAGGATTAGAGGGGACAACTGCTTGGATGTCCTCTTGGTGACAGGGTTTGGAGATGGTATCAGTGTGGGAGTCGGGGGGTGTTAGCAGCTAGGGCTAGAGATGTAGTTCAGATCAAAACCCAGTTCAGTTGCCAATATATGAAAACAAACAAACAAAGAACACAGAGAAAACTATTATGTGACCAAGTTACCAGTGGTAATATACCTAAGATGATGTCTCAGGGGCCCCGGACAGGGCCCCTCTATTCATTTCCGGGCTGACCGAATCCAGTCCAAATGGTTGCCCTTGTGCAGGGTCTAGGGCCATTGAAGTTGCCCCCTGAGATTTCACTGCCCAGTCACAGGCCACTCCTGGCTCAGGGTGGACCCAGACAGCTGGAGATGCTGAGCTTAAAGCAGAAGTAAGACAGAAGGTTCTGTCAACACCTGGCCACGATGGTTAACAGGCCACACGTGCAAGCTGGTGGTGTCTAGCGAACAGTACTCCTTCTAATGTAATTTTGCAGAGGCAGGCAATGAACAGGGGTGTTTGACAAGAGAAATGTTTCCAGAAGGTGTTTGAACCATGTCTTATCTTTTCTGTATTCTGAGACTTTGGCATCTGGAGCCTTGCTGACCCTGATGGCTCCTCCCAGGGCTAGCTAATGCCTGCCAAATCGCCTGTCAAGCGCAAACTAACCAATCAGTACAGGTTGAGGTTGTCAAACAACCCAAACGAAATCTGCTCGCCTTTCTTTCTCTTTCCTTCCTTCTGCCTTCCAAGCAAACAGTGTTGTCCATGTGGTCACCAGGGAATAGCAGCTCCCTCCTTTAGGGAACCTGTGAGTAACAAACAGATTTTTCAATGGTAGACCGTGTCCCTGGGATTGGGAACAAGGTTGTCAGTGGTATCAGGAATTTCTCTTTGGAATACTCATTGCAAGAAGCCAGCGAGTATTTATAGAGTAGAAATCCAGCAAGTCGGCACTAAGCCACTTTAAAAATTAATATTATACACAATATTGGAACAAATCAAACAGAAAACACCTAGAATGTAAATCTACTCATTCTTATTAGGAATTTCAGTCCCAATGTTCCCTACCCAATGATGATTCAACTTACAATTTTCAACTTTTTACGATGTTTCCAAAGTAATATACTTTGGTGGAAACAGTAGTATGAAATTTGAGTTTAGATTTTTTTCTAGGCTAGTCTCATATGTGGTATAGTTTTCCTTTCGGCACTGAGCTCAGCTGCCACCCAGCCCTATGAACTCCAGCTCTCTGAGTGTGCAGTGTTGCCCAGCTGGGGTGTGTAGCATGGAAGGTGGAGTCGGTGTTCTTTCCTCTTGGGCCACCTTTGTCTTCTGGTAGGTCAGAGTGGCATTGTCCTGTTTGGCAGGCTGTCAATCATCTTGCAGAGATTTCTTCACACCTTCTATTGGTGATATTCTGAAGGATGGCCCACCCCAGTTACTGAAGAATGTCTTATCTCTATTGACATGTCTCTTCACATTCTGTCAATCATGTACAAGATCAGAAGCAAACCTCATCTTTTGTGCTTTGAAATGCTTGAGAATGAGATTTCCTCTACCACCTTTGTTGGTACAGTCACATAACTGTAGCTGGCATGCTCACCCTTGCCTTCTTTTCCACTTACTGACTGTTGAGACAACACTGGGCAAAGGAGCCTTTTGTTCTTCCCACTACCTTCTGCTTCTCTACCCATGACTCACTGCTCACAGCCACACCTCCTCCTCTTCTACTAGGGCCCAGGTAAGTAAGTCAGTCCATGTTTTCCTATTTTGAGTACACCATCAGTGTGTGTAGAGCAGACCAGGGCATCCCAACAGGAGAACCGAGGCCAGCAAGCACAAACGACTCTCTGCCTTCCTGTGGCCCCTGACTCCTCACAGCATTACTGTCTTAGACAACTTCCTTCATGGGTTTAAAAGAAGATGACATGGAATATGACAAGATCCTAAGAGTGCAACTACATCCACCTGCACTGTCCAGCTGGGGGAGGGCTGCCTGCTCTGATCTGTCCTCCAAGAAGCAGTGGCTGGTCTAGTGTAACCATTCTGTCCCTTGCTTCTGACAGCACTGTGTCTAGTGGATAGAGTGATGTCCCCTGGGGCTGTCACTGGGGAAGAAGTAACACTTGGTGAGGGCTCCTTTCATGTCTGATCCCATCACACAACTCTCTTGAACTCTCATCAGCTTCTGATGCACTCTTTCCTGTTTTTTGATGTGTATATAGTCAGTCATGTTTTGAGATTTTAAAACGAACAAAGGGAGAGAATTTCATTATCTTTTACTGATAGTAAAATTCAGTCCATTTTTCTTCTTAGTATTCTTGCTATTCACATCTGAATCCTTTTACTGACTGTGCATAAAACCTTGCCTAAATAGAAAGGCTATTTGTACAAGGCCTGATTTACACTGATAAACTGTAGAAGGGTGGTCCCAGGCCTGCATCTTGTCACACCCAGCACTTCCTTTCTCCCTTCCTTACTTTCTTCCCTTCTATTTCTAGGAATTACCACAGAATTTTTGAACTCTGACCCTCCTAATTTCCAAATATCATCATCAATGAACAAAATAACTAAGACACAATGGTGCTCTGCATCATTACCCTGTTCAGTGACTGACAGTCTAATGACAGCATTAACAGTGATGACAATGGCAGTTGGCCTGAGTGAGCAGCCTGTGTGTGACAAGACACCATGCATGGGGATTTGCACCTGTTAGCTCCCTGGACAATTACTATGTTATTCATACACAAAGAAGTCTCAGGAAGACTCAACAATTTGGGATTAAAACAGCACCTAAGGGCACATGGTAATCCTAGCAGATGCATCTTCATCCTCTCTGCTGAATCCCAAGTGGTGCTGACTTGAAGCCCACCCAGGCAGAGCTTCAAATTGGCATAATTTATTTAATAATACTTGGTTTCACATGGCTTATTAAAACCATTTCACTATGAGGAGCAAATGCTTGTGCGGGACAGAGGGCAGTGGGAGACTTCAGCATCAACGAGCTGCGCTTGGCAGGCGTCTCTGGCAGATAATCCTATTAGTTTCCCTTCTACCACCTCCTCAGAAATTCAGCCTCCTCGTTGTTGCACAGGGCACCTGGGCTGTGCTTATACACAGTGAGGAGATGGGGGTAGGGCAAGGAAATAAATGTGTGGCCATTTACAATGTATCTCTTATTATCTTTATTTATTTGGTGACAGTGCTACAGAGAGCTGATGGTTTGTCTGGTGGATCTTCCAGGGGTCTGATCCCCTTACTGTGACATACTAACAGTAAATTTAAAATGGCTACATTGCAGACACACAGAGTGCTATGATCTGGAAGAGTCTGGGTTCTTTCTAGGAAAGAGCTGAGCACCTCCACAACATTGTGTCCTCACATCACTGTACTTCCAAGACTTCCCTGTCACCTGCCTTAAGCCTTCACGTTGTCCCAGCCCCTTTCCATACAGACTTCACTGTTTTGTTCTCGGGGCTGTTAAAGCAGTCTTGATATTTTTTCCCAAGAACATCCTGCTTGACACTGGCTGGTCTAGGGACATCCCAGATATGCTTCCATTCTCCTCACTGTCCTAGCCTTGACTCCCTGCTACTGAGTCTAGACCCCATTTCTGCCTGGTACACTATGTTGACACTATACTCCCTGAAATTGGCTCAAAACCAACAGAAATCTGGCATGGGGAGATTAATTAGGTTCAGGGCAGTGGGAAGCAGGTGGCCGAGCAAGCCCTGATGATCTTCACCCGTTCTTCTCCATCCTATGTGCATGAGCACACACAAATGGCCATCACCACCACCACCACAACCATCACACTGCGGCCACAGGGGTCTCCATCCAGGAATGATGGGCAGTTACTTATCTCAAAGCAAGAAGCGCAGGCCAGTGAACCAACTGCAGCGAACCAGAACTACTGAGCACATGTAATTTCTGGGCGCAGAGCCAGGGCTCCAGCCTGAAGCTATGTCTGTCACCAAGGCTGACAAGTGTAAAGTGACTTAGTATCCAGTAATTAGGCATCTTTAAGCAAAACGTACCCTGGTTAATATAGGATGAGGTAAGTCAGAAATAATAACGTGAACAGTAATAATTGGTTTACGTCTAAAAGCACCTTTATTTATTTATTTGAATTTAAAATTTCACATTTACTTGTTTATTTTCTGTCTGTCTGTCTGTCTGTCTGTCTGTCTCTCTCTCTCTCTGTCTGTGTGTGTGTGTGTGTGTGTGTGTGTGTGTGTGTGTGTGTGTGTGTTTAGGTGACAGAACCAAATGGAGTCTATTCTCTTCTTCCATCATGTGGATTCTGAGGACCAAATTCAAGTCATCACGCTTTGACAGCAAGTGCCTTTGCCAGCTAAGCCATCCCACTAACCCCAAATGACCTCATTGATCCCTATTTAATCATTTATTGATCTATATATTATCTCTTTTCTTGCATACACATTTATTCACACATTCTTTTGTTCAGTGGGCATCTCTGAGCTCAACAGAGGAGGGAGGTTCGACACTGGGTCCCCTGCTGCAGAGACAGCCCTCAACTGAACAGTGTGATATAAACCTAAGAGCCTAGAGAACATAGTTGAAACACCTTCATTTCTACTACAAGATAATCATCAGGATGCTGTGGGGAGACTGGAGAATATTGCTTCTGAGAGTGTTCCTTCAGGCTCATCTTGGCCTTTCCTTCACTCATTTACTTTATTTTGGGCAAGACTGCAGGCCTCATCTTCATCCAGCACCAGGATCATCTAAGGAACTCATGCAAGATGTAAGACTGTGGCTTCCTTTCTTGTAGCCAAAGGTTGTGTCATGAGTGTCCATACCACAGAGTGGCAGGAAATGAGAGTGCAACAGTGGGTGTGGGGGCGCAGACACAGTGACGGGCTTATAAATAGCCTTCCACCAACCTGTCAGGCTTCCCTCAAGAGAAGTAGCCTCCCTGAAGCTGTTGGTCCTCATTCATGTCTCCAAAGGAAATAAACCACAGCCCCCCACAGTCACAGTGTAGCTCATGTTCAGAACACTTTAGTAAGTAATCGAAATGCACAGGTGCATAATACAGCATAGTCCTTGGTTACAGGCTAGCTTCACTTTCACCATCCTCAGGAGGATTTTACCTCAAATATTCAGCTCGTAAAGAGCAGAGCCTTTCAGAATCAGGTCACTGTGAAGATTCCTCTGGAATTCATTCCAAGGTGCCAAGGCTGCTCTGGGAAAAGTTTCAAAATTTCGGTCAGACTCCGGACAGGTGACTACCTGTCACGAGCCACCACATGGGGGCCAGCAGTGGATAAGAATGTTAGCAATAGCCCATACACTGGCCACACACCTGTGCTCTCTGTTCAGGGACCATATGGTTACGTGGCTGAATGGCTCGTGACCCTTCAGCTCACTGTTCCGCAATTGGAGGAAGGCAAGCATACTGACTGGGTTCACTGTGACCTTCTTTCTCCTCTCTCCTTTCTCTCTTTGGTTTAGTATTTATTTTCCTCTGTTACAGTTATTCTTGCTCACCCACACTGCAGTGCGTTTCAAGGCTGTTTGGCTGCTTAAAACCACATATGGAACCAAACGCTCAATATACTGCTCTTTCTGTACACACACACACACATACACACACATTAATAAGGCAATTTAAGAGATTAACAAAAAATAGAATAATGACACTAATCATCATGTGTAGCGAAAGTTATTTAACATTTATGAATTCTTCATTTCTAGAATGTTCCACTTAAAATCTTTGGACCTTAGTTGACAGTGGGTAAAACTAGAACAACAGAAAGCTGAACTGGGGTACAGGGGGATTTTGCACAGAACTAGCATATCACCAGTATCACAGGCTAGAATGACCTCTCCTCTAAGTCATGGATTGAGTCCTAACGGGTAGCGATCTGAGTGTGAGAGCATTTGGAAACAGGGTCCTTACAGAGGAAATTAAATTAAATTAGGTTTTTAGGGATGGGTGCTAATCCAATGTGACTAATGTCCTCATGAGATGACAACTATTGGAGAGAGACTGTACTAGTTGCTTTTTTCGTTGCTGTGACTAAATACCAGCCCAGAGCTACATAAGGAAGGGAGGATTTATCCTGCCTCACAGTTTCAGGGTATAGCCTGTCATGGTGGGATCGTGGGACATCCTGGCTGCAGAAGCATGAGGTGTGTGCCATCCAGAGGCGGAGAATGAGGAATGTGGTGTTTACCTCACTCTCTCCTTTCTGTTCTGTTCTGGACTCCACCCCATCTAACCCCATCAGTCAGAGAGTGCCGTCCCTTTTCAGATAAACCTTACTGGAAAAGCCTTTATAGGGGTCAGGAGCATGTTTCTATGGTGATTCTAAATTCAATTACGTGGACAATGCAATATAACCACAGAGACCAGGGCCAGGGATATGGATGTACATGCGAAAGACCACAGGAAAACAGGATGTGCCATATAGAACTCTAACTGACAATCTAGCAGAGATACCACAAGGGAAAGTGGATCTTTGAACATCTTGGACTTCCAGCCTCCAAACATTGAGACCATGTATTTCTGACATTTAAGCCTCCAACATGTAATATTTCGGTATGGCTTTCCTGACTGACTAATGTGCCTACCATGAAAAATTAAAAATACAGCCAAATTTTTTAAATTACAGTAATTGTTGTGAATCTTTCTATACAAGGAAAATTTTAGTTACTATTTTAGTGGTTTTTAAATAAAATTTAAAACCACATTGCATAAAGAGTTATTCCAAGTTTTCTAAGATATCGCCAGACTGATTTCCACAGAAGTTGTACAAGCCTGCACTCCCACCAGCAATGGAGGAGGGTTGCCCTTTCTCTACAACCTCACCAGCATGTGCTGTCATTTGAGTTTTTAATCTTAGCCATTCTGACATGTGTGAAATGGAATCTCAGGGTCGTCTTGAGTTGCATTTCTCTGATGATTAAGGATGCTGAGCATTTCTCCAAGTGTCTCCCATCCATTAGAGATTCCTCTTTTGTGAATTCTCAGTTTAGCTCTGTTCCCCATTTTTTGACTGGATTATTTGGTTTCTTGGTGTTTAATTTCTTGAGTTCTTTATAAATTGTGGATATTAGCCCTCTGTCAGATGTGGGGTTGGTAAAGATCTTTTTCCAATTTGTAGGTTGCTGTTTTGTTCGAATGACAGTGCCTTTTGCCTTACAGAAGCTTTTCAGTTTCATGAGGTCCCATTTATTGATTGTTGGTCTTAGAGCCTGAGCTATTGGTGTTCTATTCAGGAAGTTGTCACCTGTGCCAATGAGTTAGAGGGTTTTCCCTCACTTTCTCTTCTATTAGATTTAGTGTATCAGGCTGTTCCCAACAGTTTCCGAGAAAGGGCATCCAAACTCCATGGGGACTTTTACCATTAATTTTATACTTAGTTGACAGAGGGAATACTGTTAGCCATGTCTCACTCATTCCTTCCTGGTAATTTGTTTTTCATTTAACTTGAAATTTCTTCTATATTCTCCCCTTGCATTAGAGAATTATGTTCTCTTTTGCCCTGCTGTTTAACAAGATTGCATTAAGCAAAAGTACTGACAATTCCTCTCCTGCCCCTCTCCCTACTTCCCAGTTTTCCTTGTATCTCTACTTTGTATATGGCAATTTTCTGTTTTACTGCAAGGTCCATGTTACATTTTTATGTATTAACATCTATTCATCTTCCCTTATGTTAGTTCAGATTTTTATTTCATGCTTAGAAAGAACTTTCATAGCCAGTTGGTCACACCATCTTTCATTCTATATTTTACTCCATTGCCTTTACAAATTTTTACATTAAGCCTTGAGAGCATCTGGAATTCATTTGAGTGTGAGAGAGGAATGTAACACTTTCCCCTTAAGATGAATAGGAGGCTGACATGGCACATTCACTGTTAATCTGTCCTTTTCCAATATGTAGAGAGAGATGTCTATATGTAACTGAGCCCTTGAGCTTCTGTGGCCTGTCTCACAGGTGCCCCAGCACTGTGGACTGCTGGGGTCAGGGAGCCCTGTTCAGGCGGCCTCACCAGGACAAGATCCTTAATATGGCAGTCATTTGGCTATTAGTAAACAGTCATCAACTCAGATGCTCTCTGAAACACATGTCTTTGGAATATGAACTTCAATAAATTATGGATTAATTTAGGGGAAAGGCTATATGGTACTGGTTTTGAAATGGAGCAAATATTTTATTTCTTCCTTTCCAATATTTCCATGAGCATGCTTACTCCCTCAGGCACTGAAGATGGAGTCCACAGCCTCACATGTATGAGGGAAGGACTGCATACGCTGATATCCAGCCCCACACATTCCTTCTTGAAGTGGCCAGCACATAGCTGTCCGGTGATGCTGGGTTGCCATTCTGAACACAGACCTCCTTGCTTCATTCTTAGCCTTTCTGCTGCTCTCCCTTGTGCCTGGCCACGGAGTACGATGCCAGGTGCGCATTTCTAGGAAATGTTCTCTATATTTTAAAGAAGTGGTAGGAACAATGGTTGACATCCCTACAAGCCACTTAATCAATACATTTGATAATTAGATTTTCTCCCTTGGAAAATTGTTATAAATTATATTAACATATTTCATGTTAATAACTTGTCTCCATTTTCCTAGCAATAAATCTAGGGTAGGTGATGGCCCATTATTCTTTGAATTTATTCCTTTGTTCAGTGTGAAAATATCTTATAAATAACTTTACACCAATATTCCCAAATACAGTAGTTCTGTAAGTGCATTTTATTGATTTTTCTTTGTTAAGTTCAGGTTTAAATGTGCTGCTAGACTTACAGAACCAACTGAGACAGCTGGTAAACCTTCTATGCTTCGAGATAGTCACGCTGCACTTAGCTATTCCATAGTGGGTAATCTTTGACAGGAAGACTAGTCTTATATTCTGTATGCTTAATCACTGTTTCTCCCTTTGTCATTGCATCCCAATTTCATTGCATTCCAGTGAGAGGACAGGGGTTTTAGAATTTCAGCTTTGCTTAAAGTAGAGCTGTTGAAGGCTCCAAACACCTTATAAAGGTTACTTAGTAATCCATGTTTATGACTATTTCATTAGCATGAACTATCTTAAAGAATGTGTTTCACCTCTTTTTAGTTTACAACATTGTGCCTGTAGCTGATGTGCCAAGTTTATTCATTCTGTAAGATAGTTTTCCAGGTTTGTCACTAATATTATCCAGGTCTCCTGTGTCTTCGTGTTTTATTTCTTTGATGTTCAAAAAGCTGTTCATTGGATTAAAATTATCCAAAACCAAACAGTTTTATCAAATTCCTTTGTGAGTTTTGTTTTTGCCTACTTTCTTGGGGACTTGTATTTTAAGTGCTGACACTCCTGACCACAGTGCCTTAACTGTGGCTTGCATGTCCCATTAAGAAAAATCACTTTTTGCCCTGTTCAGTAGGTTCATCTTTTTCTGTATCTGATAGCAATGCCTGCAGCATTGTTATGCTTAAATTTTCTGTTAGACTCTGACCCAAGTCCTGAATGTCAAAGCCTCAGACTTCCTATCCTTGTTTTGCTTTTTAAAACACCACATGTTACTTTGTGTTTGGACTAGGAAGTTCTGATCCTGTATTTTGGCTGTATCATGACACTGCCATGTTCAGCCATGAACTTACTACCTTCTTTTTTCTTTGGTGTATACCATGTTTCTGAACACTTTCTGTTTTGTATCTACCTCTCTCCACCTCTACCCTCCCCTCTCAATGGCTGGTCCACTATTATCTTTTCTTTTGCTGTCTTCAAATTTGGCAAGTTATATATCCAATTTCTATTTTCCAGAAGTGCCTTTCAGATTTTAAAAATAAAATAGAAAAACTGCCTTGACCTTATATTTTGCTGTAATTGTTTCCATGCAGCAAGTTTTGAAAGAGAAACCCTGTACTGGGTCTCCTCTTCCATTGACCTTTCCTTATCAGATGTGGATAGCCTGCGGTTATAGCAGTGACCAGAGAGAAGTTTAAATTTGTTCTTTGTGGCTTTGTCTGTGCCACAAAACCTATTCAAGAAAGGAAAAGTGGTGACCTAAGCACGTGAGCACGGGGAGAGGTATTATTTGATGGGGCCAGGAAGTGAGCACATACGTTGAATGCTCTTTTCACTGCTGTAGGTTTGGACTATAAAAACCATCTATTTCTGGATGTGTGCGGTGAGTGTGCATTGTGATGCCGATGGTGCACACTGGGTCTCTGGAATGTGACTTTGTGGTCAGGTGATATGTTACATGGTAAGTCTTATTGAATGCCTCTTGATATCTAAGAACCCACTAGACTGTTAATCAAAATGACCTCTTTCCCTCTTCAGCTGTGGAGAACACTTTTGCAATTGTTTGTTTTTATATTGTTTCCTCTGTATCTTCCACATCCTCACCTTCTTGAACTTCATTAGATATGCTGAAGACCCAGGCAATTACACTCTTTAACTTTTAATTAATGTGTACAAGTTTTCCTTTTTGTTCTGTTCTGGAGAAACTTCTGAGCCCAAACTTTCTTTAGTTATACCCATCGATCTTCCAGGGTTCTGAATATAGTTGGAGGGTTTTGCGATAATAGCAGTACTAGGTCTATGTGCATAGAAATGCACACACATAAGCATCACATCTTTGTGTATAAGATCTAAGATGTTTTTAAAATTGGGATGCAAGTTAGTATGAAAGCAGAGTCAGATATAGAACTTTAAACTCATGGAGAAGGTTAGATAGTAGAATGTTAAAGTCAGGTGCCAAATACATATTGACTGGACATTGGGAATGTATGCTAAGCCATATAACTCTCATAATTGTGGTCTATTTATTTCTGTTGCTTTTTATTTTATTTATTGTTATAAGAGAAAGAACCATTTGTTGGACTGAAAGAGGGAGCTGTTGGGGATAAAAAGATATACCTTAAACTAAAAAAAAGGGGGTAGAGGATGGGGGGTTGAGGGGAAGAGGGTGGAAGGTTGGGACTGGAGGGGGGAGTAGGGAGGGGACTGTGATTGAGATGTAGCTTGAAGAAATAAAAAAATAAATTATAAAAATAAAAATATAAACAACAACAACAATAAAAGAACCGTGATCCTTATTTTCAAAATAGCCTGTGCTACTTTGTGGGAATCCCCTAGAATATGAATTACACCCCCCCCAAAAAATCTCCCTGGTCTTTCTTGTTGAAGTTGGCTCCTCTCTTACAGCACTGCACTCCCCAATACTTGATGGAGTTTGGCATTAGCTTGCCTTGAGATCTGGCATTTTTTTTCCCTCCAGAACTTTTTTGCTATGACACGGTAGAGGTCTCAGGGAATCCATTCACTTTGCCACTGGATGAGGGGCTTCTTAGTTCCTTCTGAGGCTTCTAGATCTCAGACTATTACCCAACTCATGGGTTCAAATCTATAACTCACTACCTCCATTAATGGCAGCAGAGTGTGTGCGCGCATGTGTGTGCGCGCGCACACATGCCCTCCTGGCTGTCCTACCATGTTTGTGGTCCCAACTAATAACCCTGCCATTTCCCTAGCTCCCTTTCTGCTCCTTCATCCTCCATGTTTGTGTCTACAGCACCTACAGGGCTGCTCTCAATTTTTCTAGCCTTTTTCTGTGTGAATCTGATTGATGGCTTCCTTTGTCAAGTTGAGCCCATCTGCTTTCTATCACATAAGGATTCTTCAGAGTTTTGCTTTATTGATGAAGTTTCATTTCCAGTTGTATTACTGGTTTAATAAAAAAAAAAACCTATCTTGAATTTATCCAGATTTGGAGTAGGATGTGGAAGCAGCAGAATACATAGTTGGGCATCTTTCTCTTGTTTCTCTTCTATTTGTCTTTAAGATGTGTTCAGGATCAGTTGCTTGAGTCTGCCTGCCCAATCTGGCTCTGTTCCCATCTCGCTCCCATCCTCTTTACAGATGCAACATTTGCCTTCACTGAAAAATTTCCGTTTAATAAGTTATGGAAGATTTATCTCTAATTCTCCCTCTCCCTCATGTCTCTTGTTCTGTGTGAGTCAGATTTAGACTTTCTGTTAGGTGGTTATCAGTTAAGGCAGATTGGATGATGTGGATCTTAACTATATGGGCACAGTTGAGTACACTACATATAACAATCTGTGGAACTGACCCAAGCCAATACAGGCAGCACTGTGAAGCAGAGACGTGTAATTGACAGGCTCACAGTAAGGATGTCTGGCTGATCTTACGTCCCTGTGTGTTGATATTACAAATATCTGAGGCTGAGTAGTTCAAAGTAAAGAGGTTTACTTGGCTCCTGATCCTGGTGGTTGAAAGATCCAAAGAGTATGGCAGCAACATTCTGGTAGGAGTTGACTGGCCATGTCACATCACAGTGAGCAAGGAAGGTGTCAGTCACATGAAGAAGGACCCAAGACTGAGGTGGCTTGTCTTTCTAATAACTCTCTCTTCTGAGTATTAACTCCATCTTGTGACAACTCTGTGGACCCCTTCAGCTGCAGGGATTGAGTACATGACCTAACCACCCCCAGCTAAGCCATTCCTTAAAGCCCCTGCCCTTCTTGACTCTGTCTCATTAGAACCAAGTTTCCAGAACACAAATCCTTGGGGAGTAGACATACCCAAACCATAACAGTTGGATACAAGAAGCCACACCCAGAACAATGATCTCATGAGTCTGTTCACAGATGCTGTATCTTGGTGACTCACTAAGCCTCACAACTGAGCATCATCTGATTCCCACAGACTTAAGGTTTAGGTGGTGAAAGCCTTGGTCTCTAATGCTGTAATTCTCAGACATCACCATGCACTACAAGCGCCTGCAGGCCATGCTGCTGCCACAGACAGCTGGTCCTGCCAGAGCTTCTGATTCTGTAGGTCTAGGGTACGGCCTAAAAATGTGAGAACTTGTAAGAAGTTCCCAGACAATGTTGCCCCTGACCATCAGGGACATACTTGAGTGCCACTGTGATGGGGTAGTGTTAAGCATTTTAAATGTTAATTGGTCCTGTTTGCTGTCTGTTACTTTTTCTCTGATTGGTTAAATAAATGCTGAGGCCTGAGATTGGGCAAAGACAGAAAAAGGTGGGACTTCCTGGGATTAGAACAGGAAGCCTGCACTTTAGACAGGAGGATTAATGCATTCCAGCCAGGAGCAGGAAGAAGGAGGACACACACCATGGGTTAAGAAAAGAACCTCATTCCACATGGCCAGGAACATTGGCATATTGTGGAGAATGGCAGTCCAAGGGGACATATGTATATATGGGGTCATATTTGGGTAATAGAATTAAGAGCTAGCTTAGATGGGCTAGGATTGCACAATTCAGGCCAAGTCTTGTTAAAATCCACCCAGTGTCTGTGTGTATTCATTTTTAATGGCTGGTTAAAGATTAACAGCCACGAACCAATTAAATATAATATAAATACTAGTAAATAATTTAGAGCTATTTTTTCTACAAATGGCACCCAACATAATTTAATTAATTTTTTTTATATCACTGAGCCAGACCTGGTGGATATCAGACTCCTGTCCACCCCAAACACTTGCTTTTTTTTTTTTTTTTTAAATTAGTTCCTGTCTTGATTGCCAGAAAATTGTATATAATTCTGGCATATAGCATATTTTGTTTATATATATATATATATAAAATGATTGGTCTAGGATATCCAGATTATCCATGATCTAAAACATTTCTTCATAATGAAGGCATTAAAATTTTTTCTATCTACTTTGACTTACATAACACTGTCGACTATATCATACTTATGTAATATCTCTAATAACTCACTGGCAAGAACTGACCTGGTCCTGAGATAGCGCCTTTAATATTTTCTGATGGTGTTCTACCTATGATGCAATTAATTCTTAGATTCTATTCCTCCTATCAATTTGTGTCTTTGTAGTCTTTTACACTCTGCGCCCAATTCTCTCAACCTCCCCACTTCTGTATCTGCTATCTACTCCATTTCTGTTCATCTCCAGCATCCTCTACTAGTATGAATGTGAGCAAATTCCTGGATGTGCCCCAGCCTTAGTGTGCTTCACTGAGGCCCCAAATAGACTAGAATAATAGAACTTCCCATGCAGGGTTGAAGTAAAAACAACAACAACAAAAATAATGTATGTAAAACCCTGAATGTACCCAGTTGCAAAAAATCATTCATGATATTCTTTGACAAAGTTAAGAATAACCATTTAGAACTTGAGAAGTTTCATTTTTCCATTGCCACCATATCATATAGCTCCAAATATTCATGAAAAAAGCCCATTGACCTCATATCCAACTAATACAGTTCAATCTGTAGCTTTTTATAAGGTGAAGCAAATGTGTCTATTACCCAAAAATCTTTATGTCATACATGTAAACCTACACAAAATTTGCAGAAGTCAAGCAGTAACTCTATCCCTCAGTTTAGGCTCTATACCCCCCCTCTACATACACACACACACACACACACATATACATATATGTATATAGATAGATATGGATATGGATATGATATAGATATAGATAGTTATAGATATAGATAGAGATTAGGTATATATGTAGATATAGATATAGATAAGTAGTTATAGATATAGATAGATATTTCATATTATTTTAAAGCCTTAGTTTAATATATATATTGGTCTAATATATATTAATCCAATACGTATATATATGTATATATACACATTGGACTAAGGCTTTAAAACTGACATTTTAACAAATTATCAGCCAGGATCCCCAGTTTTTCAGGTAGAAAACTCAACTCTGGAAGGACAGTGACTTGTGTCAGGTTGCAGAGCAGATTGCAGGCATAGTTGAGACTGGGAACGGCTCTCTGTGGTTCTGTGTGCCCTCCAGGCACAGGCAATGGTCCTTTGGAGATGTCTTCTTAGAGAGGCATGCTGGTCCTTTGGAGATGTCTGCTTAGAGAGAGATGATGTATTTCCTTCGTTTTCAGTGCTGCTGTGACAGCTGTGTTCACAGGGAGTTCCAGAGGAGATCAACGATGGCAGGGTACAACCCATACGGGCGGCTGTGAGGGCCGTGGCTGGACAAGGGGAAAGTGGACGCAAAGCAGGAGGCTCAGAAGGTCACAGTCTTCTGTTCCCTAGAGGACACAGAGATGCTCCAGAGAAGAAGTGTTAGTAAGATGGCACTGTGAGCTTCCTGTCTGTCTGTGGTCCTGAGCTTATTTTATTCTCAGTGAGGAGTCAGAGCCCCTAAGACACCAGCTGCTACTGGCAAAGCTAAAGGAAGTCAACTCTGCTTGGAAAATGACTTGATTATATTAAAATCCTCAATATCTCTTATCTGTTCCTCCCTTATTAGAAAAATGGAAAAGCGTGGAGCCAAAGGCCATATCTGTATCACCTGCATTAAAGCAATGCGAGGCCTTCTGATACTTGAGACCAGAGGTGTCAAAGCTGCTTTTGAGAAGCAAAATTGCCCTAAACTTTACGGGATGTGGTAGAATGCCCAAGTGAGGTCTTATTTTGTCTTCACCAACCAATATTTGTCTGACTGAACCCCCACCCCCACACTCCCACTTACTACTCAAGAAGAGCTGGATGGTGTCAGATGTGCCATTCACACATGGAGATGTACATGTATTTTAAAATTGTGTGTGTGTGTGTGTGTGTGTGTGTGCTGCCAAGGAAGCCAGAGGTGTTTAATTCCTCTGCAGCTGGAGTTACAGGCAGTTGTGTACCTCCTGACATGGGGGCTAGAAACTGAATTTGAGTCCTCTGTAAAAGTCTCTACAAAAGTGATACATGCTCTTAAGTGCTGAGTCATCTCCAGCCCTGTTAAAAATGTTAATATATCATTATAGTTTATATTACAACATATATGTTCTAACACATATAGCATGTGTTCATATGTGTGTACATGTATATATACACACACAGGTATATATGTATATATGTATGTGTGTATATATATATATGTAAAATGTTATAGATTTGGTTTCAGTTTATCATAGTAAATTAAATACCTCAATACAGAGAATCACACAAGTTTTTGTCTTCTCATTGTATATATAAATTATGTTTACACTATATTGCACTCCACTAAGTTATCAATGAATAACATTCTGTCTAATGCATCCAAAGTCTAATGCCTTGGCTAAAAACACCTTATTGCCTCAACTGCTAGAAAATATTTGAGCTGTTGGAATAACGCTACTGATAAGATTCGCCATGCAGGTTTACCGCAAATTTCTGATAAAAAGGTGAGGAATCCACCAAAGCACAAGGTAGCTGAGGTCTATAACAGGGGGATGATTTTGGTGCATATCCGTAAGCAGAAGAAGTTGTGGTGGTGTCCAGGGCAAGATACATTTCTGTCTTACTCCAAAGAAATCCCTTTCACAACCATCATTTTTTTTAATTAATTCATTTTACATTCTGACCATGGCTCCCTCCCTCCTCTGCTCCCAGTCCCATTCTCCCACCCTTTCCCCCTTCCCCTCTCTCCCTTTCTCCTCAGAAAAAAAGAGAACTGACCCTCCCCATACCAACCCACTCCAGGTCATCAAGTGAGGTCAGGTCTAAGAGCAACTTCTTCCATTAAGGACAGACATTGCAACCCCGCTAGGGGAATGTGATCCTCAAACTGGCAACAGAGTCCATGTCTAAAGGCAGTCTCCTCTCCACTTGTTACGATGTTCATGTGAAGACTGAGCTGCCATTCAGCTGCATATGTGTGGTGGGCCTAGATCCGGTCTGCTCAATGTTTGACTGTGGGTCTCAACATCTGTTTGATCTGCGTACCGCCATCCTTAAGACAGCAAAGCCTGAAGAATCCAGCCCACCCCGCGCCACACACACAGTGCTACCTTTCGAGCTATACCACAGCCCATTGCATCTCAGTTCCTGTGTCACAGTTTCCTTACCTGTAATGGGGCAGAGACAGATGATGGTTCTGCATGTCTTGTGAGGTCTGGTTTTGGAATCCATAAAGTTAGAACCACTTTCCTAGAATGTACTATATCAATTTCACGATGATTAGTACCAATGTCTCTCTATTTGCAATGCAATGATGTCCTAATAACCCTACAAACTGACAATATAAAGCTGTACATGCAAACAACACTTACCTTACTGTCTAGCAGTTCAGCGTATCCTGCCTTCTCTACCCCCAGGGGTCAAATTGATCTCAGGGCTTTGTGAATGCAAGGCAGACACTTTACCACTGAAAAACAGCCCCTAGAGCATACTTAAATACACTCAGAATATTTACAGTAGTCTGCATCTTGAAGGGATATCACACCACATGTCACTAGCCTGGAAACCAGTCAAAATTCAAAATGTGGTTTCTGCCCATGTTTTCTTACTATCCTAAAACTGTAAAAAAAAAAAAAAAAAATCAAAATTTGAAGCACCTTAAATAGGGATTGTCTGTAGTTTCCTCTCTGAGATGTTTAGACAATGAGCTCAAATATTCTCACCTTCCAATCTGCCTTGTAGAGGCATTTGGGCCTCCATGCGTGCTCTGAGTGTTTATACTCAAGCCCTGGCAATCCCAGCAGCTGTGCTACAATGTTGGAACAAGTTCCATGTTTTGACAGCTCACTATCTTTGGGTTAAGTGTGAAAATTGACCTGGGAAGGTGGGATCCTTAAACACCTCCCTAAGGTAGGAAATCCAGAGGGCAACAAAGGACAGAGATGGGCACAAAGCATCAGGATCCCTTGTTTTAGGAAGAGGAAGCTGAACAGTGTGGCACAGCTGGGCAGCATGTGGCTCCTTCTACCCACACCTCCAGCCTCATCTTCTAACTCAGGCCTATGCACTGTGACAGACAGAGGCTCTGGGGTGTGATGACAGTGACCCTTTCCTCCCTGTGCAGTCTCCCAGCTGAAGGGGGAGGACATGGGGTCTCTTTAGGTCTCACCTCAGTGCTGTGTGCGTCCCTATTACTCTTGTTCTGCAGGAGCCTTGTATCATCATTTCCAGGAGGCCTCAGTAGGGAGAGGACATGGAAGGGGCACAGAAACCACAGAGAAGCAAGCTCCAACACTAAGGGCTCTGGCTCTTTCCCTGACCTGTCATCTGAGCTCACCCTTGGCAGCATGTGAGCATCTAATTGGTAACCCCAGTGAGGCCTTTTCTTGCCTTTCCCCTGTTGGCAAAGCACAATGTACTAATTGCTTCCTTTTTTCCTGTTCTCCACCCCCAATCCACCTAGCTTTGCCTCCTCTCTAGATTCTTCGTTCTGATATCTCCCTACCTCCTCATTCACACAGACGCCAAATGATTGTATGGGGGGTTCAAACAAGGTACACACTCTGAGAAGATTTGATATGTTTCAGGCTACTTGACACAGGCTCAGAGAGCCATCTAAGGGACCACATAGTCCCCCCAAACAGGGGCCCTGGTAGTGTGTCTGGCCACAGCCATAACCAACTGTACAGGATGGGTGGGGTCAGGGGATTTCATGCTCCTGGCCTGGGCTTCTATGATGCATTCTTTGTGTCTTTCCACCCACAGATGTTCATGAACAACACAGAGAAGTCAGTGTCAGCCAGTCAGATGGCTGAACAAAACAAAACTTGCAAGATTTTGTCATTTTTGCTAGTAGGTTCTTGACAGGGCTGTAGGTTGATAACAATTTTCAAAACATCAGTTGTCAGTACAGCTGGTTTTTCATCAATACCTTATTATCCATGCACTGCAATGCTACCCCTGCTCAGAGGGAACCTCTCCAGAGAGCACATGTCCAGCTTCTGGGCAGTGGACCATTTGCTCATCAGCATGATTTTCGCGGAGTTTTATGAGGCGGGCAGCATTCCACCCGTTGCTTCCAAAAGTCACGGCTCAGTATGTTTTCCAGAAATCATTTTAATAAAAGACACATAAAAAAGTACAAAACCTCTTCAGCAAGTGTGAAATGAAGTTTAAAAAGCAGTTACAAAAAATACCAAGGGATCTCGTGGGTGGACTCACTGTCAAGGAGACTCTCCAACCCCTTCCTGGGAGAGATATCAACTTCCTATGTGGACACAGCGGAAGCTGCCTTCCAGAAAGACTCATTGTAAAGGGGAGGCAATGAAGGCCAAGGCAAACAATTCAGCTCACTCTCGTCTCCTTCTGTCATGGTAGCTCACTGAAGGTTTCTGGTTCAAGCCACTCCGTCCTTTCACACATCACCCTGCCAACATCTAATCTTGCAATGCAGTAGATCCCTTAGGAAAATCTTCACCATGTGGAGAACTTGCTTCAACTGTAGACAGAATGCTGTCTAAAAAGGACAAAACTTGGAAGCAGGTAAGTCAACAGCCTAGCTCTGCCAAGACAGGATAGGAAAGACCTTCATAATTCCTGCTTTACAATTGATGTCTATCAGAGATACTGAGCCAAAAGACTGAACACAGATGTTCCAATGTTATAGAGAGAAATTGGGGACTGTCCAGGCATCCATTTGTCTGTCATTTTTTAGTTTTGGAAGCTGCTTGCTCTGTACTTTCTGTTTATTTAGATATATTTATCCTTCTCAGGTCTCTGATGTGGTTGATGACTAGGTAGTTATAGTCTCACAGTTAAGTTCTAAGTTGTTTTGGAATTAAAAGGATGTTTCAGGTCTAAGAAGAGGTTTTTAAGTTGGTAATGCAAGTTAGGATAGAAACTGAGTTAGGTATAGAACTTTAAACTCATCAAGATAGTTAGAAAATAGAATATTATTATTAGTTGCCAAATACGTATGGACTGGACATTGGGAATGTATGTCATACCTTATAGTTTTCATAACTGTTGCCTAATTGTTCTTATTGTTTTATATTATTGCATTTATTGTTATAAGAAAAAGAGTCCTTTATTGGACTAAAAGGGGGAGCTGTTGGATGGAAAAAATACACCTTCAATTTTTAAAAAAGTGGATAGGAGGGAGAGGGGGGAGAGGGTAGGAGGGTGGGAGAAGGACAGATATGATTGAGATGTAACTTGAAGAAATAAATAAATTTTGAAAAGAAAATAACACGCCTTGAATCCCGGTAGTGGTTCTGGGAGCTAGGAGAAGGCATTTAGTATCATGGGAGATTTTCACGCTCCCAGTATCTCTGAACAACTCTGCTGGTAGAACATGATCCATCGAGGCTTTTCCACTCAGCTCTGCATATTAGAACTGTGACCCAGTCCAGAAAATCTCTGCTGCCTTTCACATCCCTTCCCTGATGAAGTAAGAATGTCTGAAAAGGAGAGGGTAAAACCTGGAGGGGAGGGGAGGGAGTAAGCAGGGAAGGCGAGCCAGTGGGGCAAATAGTTCACATTTCTTTATGATGTTTTGACTATTTTTATACTTACCACAAAGATCATAAAATATAGAAGCAAGGGGGTAAAAATAGAAACTACTTAATTTGTAAATGATATGAGCAGGTTCCCTGGACACAGCCATCTCCATTCTTGGTCCTTGCAGCAGTCCTTCTGAGGCGGGATGGCCAAAGAATCTGAGGAATTACTGTGTTGTCCCTGGATTCTGCATCTGCAGAATCAACATGACGAAATACTCAAAATACATATATATGAGAACATAGAGGTTGATGTCATTTGTTATTCCCCTAAATTAATAGTCTACATCTAGTGTATATGGAGCATCCCTATCATACTAGGGGTGATTTGAAATATAACCAAGGACATAACCAGTTTATGTGTAAACACCATGTCATTTTAGACCAGACACTTGAGCTTCCTCAGGTTTGGGAGTTTGTAGAAAGTCAACCCCACATAGATACTGAGAGATGATGCTATTTTAAGTCCCAATCACATCAAGAAACCCTTTCAAGATACCACCAACAAGGAAGTGAGCCATGACAAACAACAGGGAGCAGGGAATACCAGGGAAGGAGATCAGGAGCAAAGTTTTGACACAGAGAGGCTGTCCACACACCCTAGTGTCCAGAGATGTCAGAAACCCAGTCAGAGTAGCAGATTTGTTTGTTTGTTTTTTTTTTGTTTTGTTTTGTTTTTTCGAGACAGGGTTTCTCTGAATATCTCTGGCTGTCCTGGACTCGCTTTGTAGACCAGGCTGGCCTCGAACTCACAAAGATCCGCCTGCCTCTGCCTCCCAAGTGCTGGGATTAAAGGCGTGCGCCACCACCGCCCAGCAGGGTAGCAGATTTGACCATCATGCTGCAGGCTCCTGGTGAGTGCTGGTAAAAGTCAAGGGGTAAGGTTAGCCAGGCAGGAGGCCCTTGAGGAGTTTGCTGGTCCTGGGAGAGTGCAGCAGGTGGAGCAGGCATGTGTCAGGTATCACTCTGGGAACCAACCTCAGACAGGATTTTCACAAGTTACCTCCCCCACAGAGCTGTACAAGCTCCTAGTGAAGCCCAGCCAGTAAGGTTGAAATACGGCTGGTGCCGATAGCTATCCCCACTCCTCACCCATCTCAGGGTCTCAAGACACCTGAGCCAACGTTCATGCCTTGTGATGGTGTCTCTGGCCTCCAATCCCCTTTCTGGCTCTGTGTGGGGGCACATATGCACCTGACCAGTAAAATTTGTCTCAAGTTCATGTCCTGGTCATTCACTCTCTTGTGACTTCCTGTCATTCTTAGTTAGGCTACCACCTGATACCCCCTGAGTAATTCTTCTCATGTGTGGTCTGAGGCTTTGGCTCCTTACATACACCTTTGTTGAAGTTCAGTGTCACACTCCTGAAATCAGCATTTCTCTAAGAGAAATGTGCTCTCTCCAGTTTTCATGAGATGTACCACTGGTTGCACAAAGACTGTCACAGTTTAGGCCAGTTTCTGTCTGTCAGCACAGTCGTTACTAGCACTAATCAACCTAAGCTTTAAACAGATTTCCCTTTCCCCACAGGCTTTCTGCCATGAGATACTATGCAGCCAGTACAAGGAATGAGACGGCATTTCCTACCTAGGATGGAAAAATGGTCCCTGAACGGTGTTCATTTTAAAACAGTTATGTGAAGACATGTTCGGAAGGATCTTGTTTCCTCAGTCTCCGCCTAGGGCTCAGACCTGGGTGTCTTGATTTCTAAACTCCAGGGACAGGGTCCTGTGTACCACCTCCAGGTACACTGTCTGTGTGGGCAGCTTGTTGTGACGCTGGTCTGGGGCTGGCCTTTGGAACTGGCCCAGGGGCCTGCTGTCTGATTTCATATATTTTCTCAGTGTTGTGTAGGCATGCAGGAGTAGGCCAGGGTGGCCCCCTTACCAGGTCAGGTTGAGCTCTGGTAGGAAAGAAAGCTTTACCAACTGCATCAGTCTCCTGAGGTGGCTGGAAGAGACGGCCACAAACTCAGCAGCTTTTGGCAACAGCTACTTGTCCCCTCATAGTTCTGGAGGCCAGAAGACTGGGATCAAGATGTCAGCAGACTCAGTCTTCCCACTGAGGCTCTGCAGGCTTCCCCTTTCAACTCTAGAGACGGTCCTAACATTCCTGGGCAGCAACTGCATCACTCCAATGTGTGGCTGGATCCTCACCGGGCTGTGTAGGTCTAAGGATAGATTTGATGGCATTGGGGGTACTTGGTGCTCCAGGGTGAGCTCTTCTCAATATCTTTAGTCATACGGTGCTATTTACAGGTTGCAGGGATCGGACACAGACATATCTTTGGAGAGTTACAGTATACCCCACTCAACCCTTGTGGTATCAATGTTATGGTGTCAGAAACACAACCCATACGATGTCCCTAGAATAAAAAGTCTAGCAGTTAGCCAATGGCCAAGGGAGTGGTGCATCTATGTGTGCTCTCTCTCTCTCTCTCTCTCTCTCTCTCTCTCCCTCCCTCTCTCTCTGTCTCGCTCTCTGTCTCTGTCTCTCTGTCTCTGTCTCTCTCTCTCTCTGTGCACGTGTGTGTGTGTGTGTGTGTGTGTGTGTGTGTGTGTGTGTGTTTAGGGGGAGCTGTAGACATGAAATCTTGCCATACAATAGTGCAGTGAATGAGACAGGACTGTCATTTCTTGGAATTCTGATCTGCAAAGTATGCAAGAACAACTTCCACTTGTAGGTGCACTGTGCCTGACTTTTGGCTCAATACCTCGAGGAGGGGAGGCCAGGTGTTCCGACATTTACTGTCAGTGAAAACTCTGATCTGACAGGCCTCAGCTCTCCACTCTGAGTCCAACTCAGTTTGTGAAGTTCCAGGGACTCAACAGGTCCCTTCTATTTTCCCCAATATGACATGAGAAAGGGATAGCAATCTGGAGCCTTGCTCTATGCTGAGGGTAAGAAACTTGGTGCTGACAAAAAAATGTCCCATGATGTGATGCGATTTCTTCTCCCTGATTTCTAGTTCTCTAATAAAACCAGTGAATAGAAGATCTCAAGAGGTAAAGCACTGGAGCACACTTTAGTGACTGTCTCGTCACAGTGACCAGCACAAAAGAGCAAAGATTTATTTTGTCTCATGATTCCAGAAGGCTCAGGTCCATGGCTGTTTGGTCTCAGGGGCTTGGGCAAAATGTCAGGGTAACAGTAGAGTGAGCAGGGGAGATTTTTTACCTCAAACAGAGAGCAAACAGAGAGAGGAGACATAGGAAGAGGCCAGGGGAGATCTAGCTCCCGAGTTCACCCCAGTGACCTACTCCCTTTACTTCCTACATTTCAGTAACTCTCAATAATGTCATCATATTATGAATTCATCAAGGACTAGTTCATTGCTTAAAGCTGAGACCTCATAATGCAGTTTTCTGTGGGCACTGGGGTCTTTGAGGTAGCCACACTGATGCCACATTCATTCAGGATTTCATCTGATCCCCACATTTCTTGACTTAAATCAAAGAACTGGTCACATGCCCTAATCTGAAAACCTTTTCCCTTTTGGGTTCCAGCCTCATCACCACCATTACCACACAATAATACATTGATAGACTATAAGCAGGACACAGACCCAAGAGGTGGTCTGCTTCCTTGTGCCTCACACCTCCACCTCTGAGGCCCTCTGGGAGCCTTTGTTCTGAGTCCTGATCCAGCCCTACATCAGTCTGCACACACTTACCCTTCCATCCACCAGGCTCTATGCAGGCCACCAGCATCAACTGAAACCAGCCCAGCCTGGAGTCAATAGGCAAAAGCCTTTGGGTATTTTGACTGAATCCAGACAGGGCCTGTGGTTTATTTATGAAGTCACATGACTCTCGACTTCTTTTTTTTTTTTTTGGCCAAATTGCTGACATGTTCTTAAATTACTCAGTTTTTATTTTCCCTTCTTCTCTGTTTCTTGGGAAGATAAAGCCTCAGGCATGTGGGCCCCTCTGCTTACAGGGGGGTGATCTCACTGACTATTGTCATCCATCCAGGCCACAGAGATTATTTGAGCTCAGCATTTAGCCCCAAGGAGTAGAGACAAGAATTTAGCCTGCATAGATAGATAAAAGAAAATTTTGTGAGAATTAAAAGAGTCTCCAAGCATCATTGGTGCCTTTGCAGGTTGACCGCTAATGGTCTACAGAGATCTACAGAACTATCAGTTGCTTTAAGAGGTGATTAGATGCTGAGCATTGGAGGTGGGTTTGGCAAATCCCACAAGTCTTTTTACAACACAGAAATGGCCAATAGGTTTGGGAAACGGTGAACTTTGTCTTCTTAAAAATACTCCAAAAGGTTTTACCTGTGGCCTGTCACGTGAGCTCCACCCTAGTCCCCATAACTACCCCTTCTGGAATATACTTACCCATTCCCAAATTCAGCACTCCCACAAGGCTCTGAATGGGGCCTGATTAACACCTTGTAACTTCCAGTTTAAGACAGGAATTTCTCCATCATCTTTCTGTTCTTACAGTTACTTTGTAGATTACTATTAAAGAACATCATAAAGAGGTAGAGAGAACAGCAACCTCCCACACTGTGATTGTCACTTCGTAAAAGGAAACTCACTTGCCATAACTAAGCCTGTTTAGTTGACTCTTGTGAATTTGCTCTGGATGTTAAAATCATCAGCCTCTCTTCCTTGGATGTATCCACACAGCCCCAGAACATCTATTGCTGGTTCAAAATAGGTCCATAAATTTTGGGACACTCCCTTCAAATGGTTAGATCCCTCCCCTTAAGTGCGGATGGACTTAGTAACACACTTTGGCCAGATAAAGAAAGATGGAGTAACGGGTGCAACCCTGGGCAGTGATCAATACTACACAGTGAATTGCCATGAACTTACTCCAGACAACACTGATGGATTATCTCACAGCTCTGTGAGCCAGAAACCTAGGCCCTGTGTGACTTGGTCTTCTACCCAGAGACTCAGGAGACTAAGAGCAAGGTGCTGGCTAGGACTTAGTCTCTACTAAGGGCTATGAGGCTGTCTACGGCCTAGAGTTATAGACTGACAGCTACAAGAACTCTCAGCTCTTAGAACCCATTCTTCGACCTTGAGAACTGAGCCCCATCTATAACATGAACTGTTTATTGAATTAGCATTGCTACCTTCAAATTCCTCTAACTCATGTTAAAGGGTTGCCTGCCAAAATAATCTCTCCTTGAGTATAGGGAGCTATCTTGGAACTGTTTGCCACAGGAAGTCATAAGAATCTCCAACTCTAGAGAAGACTAGGTGCCATACACTGAGGATTTCCAAGCAGCCTTCAGAAAAGGCCCACATAGGTGCAGACCCTTGTCTACCAAGAGCCATATGAGAAACTTCCTGAAAACAAGTTCTGTAGGCTCTGCTCAGTCTGCAGATGATACAGACTCAGCTGCTATGCCCCCTGAAACTTTAGCACAGGTCACTCAGCCTAGTTGCATCCAGGCAGGACCCTACCCCATAAACTCATGTGGGATGATATGCACTTACTGACTGGAGATGCCACAGTTTGAGGTTAGGCAGTATTAACTCATGTACTGTCTTAAATTGTAGGAAATCAGTTGTTGACAATGGGAAAATGCTGGATTGCAAAATGGGAAGAAAAATTCCAACAATAGTGCTGACTTCCTCCCTGGACTCAAAGACAGAGGTCTCATTTGGGCCTTTGTCACATTTTCAGTTATGTTGTGGTCACCACTGGATCCCATCCTTCTTCTTTGGGAGGTGACAAGCCATATTGCCAAATAACACGCCCATTCCCTGGAGCCCCGCTGCTTCCTGGTTCATTCCAAAGTTCTCTCAGAGTCTTCCCTGGTTCTGATTTGCTCTTATTTTCACACTGAGAACTGAGCTTACCATCTGGCTATCTGTCTGTGATCTCCCTGCTTTTCTCTTACTGACTGTCCCTGCTTGTGCCATTGTACATAGGGTGTGAGCTGAGGCCAGTATGATGAATGAGAAGAACAAGGCTGGGACCTCCCACCCTTGGCTTGACTGCCATGGCTTAATTTAAGCCATTTCACAATAGGAAGGGAAACTCATGATGCCAGGCACCACCCCACACTCCCCCCCCACACACACACACAACAAGCTGTGAACTTAACTCTAAATAACAAATCACAGCATCTATGCATCCTCCCTCCTTTGTCAGCTCCATCCCCCCCCCCACCCTCAGACATTTCCAGATAGTGAGGAGAATCCCAAGGGCCCATAGTGGCCAGATGCCTGGCCTGTACCCTGCACCTAGAAGAATGAACAAGCCTTAGCCTCGGACCTTTCCTTATTGCCCAATGGAAACCTCTGCCAGGTCTATGGAGAACTGGGAACAAAGGACTCTGTGAGCTCCCCCTCCACCATGCACAGAACAGGGAAAGCTGTCTTTCTGAGCAGTAGCAGATCCATGTGACATGTCACTCCAGATGAAACAAAGCTAGGGCCACAATTATTTCAGGTCAGTTCATCCTGAGCTGTCAGTGGCCAGAAGGCACAAGGTAACACAGTCCAGCTCCCTAGCCACCCACTGCCTCTGTGAATAATTAGCACTAAACATGGGATGTGCCTGGATCTAATCTAACCCAAGCTCAATTATTTCACTCAACTGATTGGAACCTGCTTGGAGCCTATTCTTTCCACCTTGGCACATATGCAGCAAGCATAAGGGACATACTCCCTGTCCAACTGGGACCATGTGTTTAGAAAGCAGTTACAGGAACTTCTGAGAAACTAGATTCTCCAGTTTATGAGTCACCTGCCTGTCCACCACTCACCTAATTTCTAGGCCAGAACAGCGATGCCGGTAGACACACACACACACACACACACACACACACACACACACAATTATAAAAATGAGAGAAGGGAAGTCCCAAAACACAGTCACCCAGATGTTCCTTCCCATATCACTAAAATAGGATGGGAATCGATGCCCAAGACCATGGAAGGAAGAGGCCAACCAACAGATGTAGGCTGTGAAAGAGAGTGAATTCCATCCCATCTCTTAGCTCTGACTGCTCCCACTTGTTTCTTCATCTGCCTTTTCTGAGGCCAGCATCTATCTCACTACAAAAATTTCCCTCTCACTTTACAATAACCTGAGCCTTTTTAAAACATCCCAAGCACATCCTTTCACCTTGCTGCTGCCTCTCCAGGTTCTTTGCTCTCCTTGGGCCATCTTCTGGGCTGGAGAGTGTCTGTGCTCCACCAAGTCTATCCTGAGTTTAGACCTTATGGCCATGGAAAGCCCTTTAGAGCACATCCTGACAGTGGATATGTCCCATCTGTGTCTCTGTGAGCAGTATGGTGCCTCTGTCTTTGGGCACTACTGTAGTGGAGGTTTGGATTTCTTTGGAAACACCATTATGTTGCATGACTATGTAAGGACTTCTGAAAAACAGACTCATAAAAGGGGCATACAAAATTAGCCTAAAGACTGACACCTGTGGGAACACCTGGGAGAGCGCATGGTTGTGGTCAACAGGCCACAGGAGGAGGGCATAAGGTTGGCCAATGAGAAAAAAAAATGCACATCCTGGTACATAGTTAGAGTGTATAAAAAGGAAGGCCCAGAATCTCAAGAGGGCTTTTTGCTTGGCCTTGCTTCTCAATGCTACTCATCACTGCTTCACTTTGAAAGACTCTACAAGTTTTTTGTCAAGACTTGCATCCAAGGTTGGGTGGAGCCCAGGTGGGGAGAAGGTCAGGTGAAAAGCTGTGGCCTGGAGACCTGCTTGGTGGATTCAGCAGGGTTGTACAAAAAGAAACCATAGCTCCAAGGCTGAGGCCGAGAAAGGCTTTGGAGAGTGGCACCTGCCCGGGGCAGCCCAGGCAGATAGAAGAGGCCACGGTGCAACGCCTGCCCTATGGAGATTCAGAGAGGCCAGATGGGCAGAAGCCTCAGCACCAAGGCTAAGGCTAGAGCAGAGCCTGCCTGGTGGAGATTTGTTGGGGTCAGACAGGTGGAAGCTGTGGAACCCAGGCCGAAGCCACACTGGGTGCGGGACCTGCCAAGACGAGATTCAAAGATATCTGACAGTCTTAAGAGACTGTGGCTCCACGGCAGCTTCTGCTGTCTGCAGTGTTCCTGCAGAAAGATTGCAACAGTTCCTATGTTCCCTTTGGCACTGGCTGATTTGTATGGACTGCTGACCAGTTGCCCTCAACGACCTGTGCCTGAGGCTTGGTATTCTTTCTACAGTGCCTAAGGTTGGTTGGTTGGAAGGTGTTTAGAGATATTAATAGATAGTTTAAAGGTGCGTTTCACAGTACTGAGAATGCCTTGCAGGGAGCAGAGTCCAAGCAACCCCAGGGTTCTCAGGGCTCAGGGCCGCCAGGTGAGTCCTGGCTCGGGCTTTGAAGTAAATAGGGACCTTCCAGCAGGGAGCTGCATCTGTCCAGTTCTGCGCCAGATAGGCACATGCAGGGTGCAACTATTCTCTGCTGCTTAGAGTTCCTGCTCTGCATTCCATACACAAATGCACACCAGGACTCTGCCCTGCACTGGCACAGTAAAGACACACAGTTGGAGAGTAAGAGCATCGACTGGCTCATTTGTTCTCTAAAAACTGTGACTCATATGCTAAGATGTTGTCAGTGAGACAAAGAAAAGTCATGCAATTTGGACATCATTTTGAATAAAATATTCAAGAAATTAGTGACTCAGTTAATGTTATTTAGGCCAATTAAACTCCCTGAGACCACATTCAATAAACTGTGTTATTTACATCATTTACTTCTTGTGCCTTGATTTCCCCACCACACAGCATGACTAAGGGAAGCACCTACCTCACTTGGATGCTTTGAAGATTGACAGAATGCACAGCCACAGCCGAGAACACAGCCAGGCCCCTATTGCATCTCCAGTACCTCTAAGCTAGGATGGGGACAAGAAGTTGAATCAGAGACAGAGACAAGTTCAAGATGATGTCAGCAGAGTGTGACTGGCAGGGCTTTTCCAAGGCAGGACCAGGGAACCCGGGGCTCAGGAGTTACTGGGTAAGGGTATGCTGCACGTAAAGCATGGGGAACAGCAGCAACCCATTAGGCTCAGCGTGGAGGCCAGCAGCTTCTCCATATACCCTGACAGAGATAAGGACAAGGAAAGATACAGACTGCAGGACAAGGCCACAAGAAAGTGCTGCCTGCCCCGCACTAGGAAGAGGGTTAGTACCCTGATGATCTGGGAAGGTGAAATTCTTTGGGATGCCAGGACCCAGCTGCATGTATTTTAGAGGACATGAATCATCAGGGGTGCAAAACTTCATACAGCATGCTCTGCAGTGAATAGAGAAGTACAGGTATTTCTTAGAGCAGCAGATCTCAACATGTGGGATGCAACACCTTTGGGGAGTTGAATGACCCTTTCACAGGTCAGGGGATATCCTGCACAACAAATACTCATATTATAATTCATACTGGTAACAAAATTACAGTTATGAAGTAGCAACAAGATAATTTTATGGATGGGAGGTTACCACAACATGAGAAATTATATTAAAGGGTTGAAGCATTAGGAAGATTGGGAACCACTGGTCTGCAGCAAGTGGTCACAGTTGGAGTTCATATGGGGAATAAGGAACTTGGACTTAGTGCTGGTACCAGCTGCTTTCAGCATTTTGAGCAATGACCTAAATACCTTCGTCAGTTGCCTGGAATGTTCAAGGACCTGGCTCAGTTCATGGGGAAAACCTGCAGCTAGCTAGTTATAGAATGGCCAAGGCATGCTTTTTCACCCAGGATGTAGAAGGAAGTGAGATCACTTGAGGGGCTCATGGGAGCCCCTCTGCTGAGCCCGCTGGAAGAGCCAACATGGCGGTCAGAGTGAGAGTCCTCACCTGTTCCATGGATCAGGTAGCCTACAAGGTCCTTGCTTTGAGCCACCATGTGGACTCACTCCAATTTTAGACATCTAGACACAGTGTAGGAAGACAAGTTTGGCTCCCATAAGCAAAACATGGAAAGTGACACATCAAAGATTCTGCTGAGGGGTGGATCCATTGACAAACCGAAACTTTCTCTTGCCTGTGCCCTATTTGTAAGGTACTGAGAGGCAGGGTGACTATTTGATCCTCTCCCTAACTCCAATTATCCTATCTGGGAAACAGGCTATGTTGTGTGATGTGCTAGTTTGCTCAGGCTGCTGTAACAAAAAATACCACCGTCCACGAGGCTCACCAGGAACTAAAACCTTAATAAGTGTATTTGGGTGGAAGACCAAGATGAAGGCACTGGCAAATCTGATGTCTACTGAGGGCCCTCTTCCTATTTCATAGGTAGTGTTTCTGACTGTGTCTTTATATGGTAGAAGAAGTGAGTCGGTTTCCTGGGATTTCTTTTACAAAGGCACCCGTGTCTGTCTTACATACAAACTCCGTTCTCAAGACCTAAGCCCATGCACAAAGCCCATCTCTTACCATCCTCACTGGAGAACGTAATAACCTGTGGGGTTTGACAGAGCACAAACTGTTCATTTGCTGGCCCTGCCAGTCATGACACACCCATGCTCAATGCCTCTTAGATCTCACCTGCACACACCTTTGTGAGACACACAATTACAGACGTTAATTCAGGACCATTGCGGTCACGGTAGTCAAGCTGAGGAGGGGCTCATGACAGATTTGCATAGATACTCTTACACATGCAAAACCACGGAAACCTAAATAAGGCTGTGGATGCATTGATGTCCTCTTCTGGGTATGGCAGTGTGCTGTTCTTAGGCACGATGCTACCACCCTGGGAGAAGGGAGATTTCTCTGTATTATCTCTTAGAACTGTATGTGAAGTATCTTTTACAAATTGAAAATCAATCCTCATATCTGAAGTGTGTTTAATTAACAATCTTAAGAAACAGGCAGTGAGGCCCAAAAGGACCACCTTTCTCTTTGCTTCTCTCTGTCCCTCAGGTCTCAGGATTCATACCCAGCAGGTTGTCCCTTTTCCCAGCACTCTATGCTGCAGAGAGCCGAGGCCCACATTGCCTGAGCACAGGACAGAGATGGACCCCCCCGGTTCTGCTACAGTATCACTTATGGTATTAAGATGAGTGTTTAACAATTCAACACTGGGAGCTACCAAGGAAAGTCGGCTGGATATTTCAGACTTGAGGGGAGGTACTTAAACCAGAGAACTGTGAGGAAGTAAGCTGGGAAATTGAAGGATGAGAATGGATCTTTAAGGAAGCTCTCTGAAATGGACCAGTTCTCTGCACCACCCAATGAAGATGAGTTTAGACCTTCAGGGGTGCTAGCTATTTGTTTGGATGGAGGAGAGGAAAATGAAGAACACAGTCATAGAAGCATCCCTAAAGGCTACAACATAAAAATCTGTCCTGTTAATGCGGTGTTTTCCCTTTTGGAGACCCTCTCCAAAATTAAAATCTTGACAGTTTCTATTTTATTGCAATTATGTGTGTGATCTGTCATTTATTGCTACTAGTGTTTTATCAATATGTTATAGTTTTAAGAGCATCCTATGGTCAGATATTCTGAGGAGATGCTGACAATAAAAGAGAAACCAGCACCTCCAGTGGTAGCCTTAGGAGTGTTTCTGTCTTGTTGCCTCTAATTCTTCACTGCTCAAGGTCTTGCTTTTCTCATGGGCTTTGTTCTCTTCATAGTTGCTCCAATACGACAGGGTCCTGATGGTCACAATGGTGCAAGGTGGGTCTGTGTGTGCCATTCAAGTAAACTTTAGTTCTTCCCACTCAGTCTTGCAAATACAAGTGATATTGACTGAAAAACCAAGTGTCTCTCTGGTCTAAAAGTCAGGATTCTCTAACTGTGCTTAGTGGTATGTAGAAAAAAATAAAAAATGGCTAATTAAATTATTTACTAGTATTTATATTACTTTTAATTGGTCAGCGGTGTTAATCCTTGACCCGCCATTAAAAATGAATGCACACAGACACCAGATGGGTTTTAACAAGTGAAAGTCTGAATTGTGCAATCCTAGCCCATCTAAGCTATCTCATAATTCTATTACCAAAATATGACCCCATATATACATATGCCCCCTTGGACTGTCATTCTCCATACTATGCCGATGTTCCAGGCCATGTGGAATGATCTTCTTTAATCTACCCCATGGCATGTGTGTCTCTCTTCTTCCTGCTCCTGGCTTCTCTCCCAAGATGTTCTCTGTCTCTGAAGTGCGAGTACCTTAGTCCTGCCTACCTCTGTCTTTGCCCAGTCTCCAGGCCTCAGCATTTATTTAACCAATCAGAGACAATAATGTAAGTAACAGACAACAAGCAGAACCAATTAATTAACATTTAGAATGCTTAACACCACCCCATATCAGTGGTGCATGCTTTTTCCTAGGGAAGCTATTGTTGGTGGTGGTGGTGGTGCGCGCGTGCGTGCGTGCGTGCGTGCGTGTGTGTGTGTGTGTGTGTGTGTGTGTGTGGGCATGTTCAAGTGCACATGCATTCTGTTTTGTTTGGGATTATGTTTCAAGCAGCAATCAGGAGGATCAGATTGCATTTCCTTTCTTGGAGAGTTATTCAAGCTTGATTCCCTCCCCAAGGTATGTGCTTTCTCAATGGCTCAAGGCAAAACTTCTCCAGTTGAGTGTTAGTAGGTTGCTGTGACTATAAACAGAATGCGAATGAGAATGGGAATTTTGGCTTGACTACATTAACTACAAATTATTTGCATAACCACTAACAATTAGAAACTTAAAATATTTCCCAGATGTTCACACCTGATCATTTTACACGACAGCTATTTTAAAACTGCTCCAAGGCCAATATCGTAAGCAAAGTAATCAACCTGTAAAATCAAGAGTAATGTATATTGGAATCACATGGTATGTGATGGGCATGAGGAAGTCAGTAAAGCACACAAACTGGTGGACAATTGGAATGGATAACTGGGGACATGATAAGTTTTAGATTACAGTTTGCGCTCCCTTAGATACCTGAATTGTACAGATGTGTGGTCTCCTAGCCTTGATATTTGTTATAAGCCACTATCTTGCATAAGATAAGTCACATTTTCCACAATTCATCTGAAAATTATCTACAGTGTCCATGCTTGATAAGGAGGTGAAACTCCACTGTGAGGACCCTCAAATTATAGGACAAGAAATGGGTAGTGTATCCTTTCAGAGTATAACTTTTTCAACCTTCTGGTAGATGTGATACAGGGAGTTTAAAACTCCTGTTTGGTTCCCTATGGATTTCAGTCTAAGATTCAAGAGAGACCCTGGAAAATGAAGATGCCTCACTCTAGAAAGATGTCACAGGACACAGGCTTGCTTTAGGGGCACTTGCATGTGCTCACCGGGCATGTGCTGCTGAAGATCCCTTGGACACATTTTCACCCAGCGTCCCCCAGGTCCTGACAATTGTGTCAGCTACAAGTGGAGTCCAGTAATGAAGCTTCAATAATCCATCCTAGAGTGGGAGGAACCAGGAGCATGGATTCAGTCTAGATATCCAGGGATTGAGGAGTACAGTTGCACTCCAGAGGATCTTATTTATGGTAGGCTTATTTATCATCAACAAGATACATAACCAGTTTCCAAGCAAAGAGAAAACTCACTGAATTCCTCTGAGAATGTTCTGAATGACAGTGGAAAGCATCAGCGCATGGGTGGGTTGCGGGGCACATGGCACTGGGGAAGCTGAGTGGACTTAAAGTTTTCAGTTTTCAACGACGAGCCTTGAGAGCTTTGTTTAGGTCCAGCACTGTATTTTTCCAAGCCGAATAGAACCCCACCATTATAGAACTGTCCATTCTGATGTTACCCATTTCTGTGTATTCTGAGATAGACTCTGTGATGGGCTCTTGGTATGCAGTGGCAAATAAGACTTAGAACCTGACTTGAAGGAAATTGTAATTTAGTAATGAGGATAATATGTGGGAAAGCACCTGCAATACAGTGTTTTAAGTTCTGTGATACTGGAAGGTTATGGTTAAAATATATCTAAAAAGTCGTCCTTGTAGGAGGAGAAGAAAGTGTAATGGAGGAGGCATTAGAGCATTAAAGAAGATGACCCAGGGGGAAGTGCATCCCAAGATGAGATTCAGCATGAACACTAGGAGGCTTCTCAGCTGGCTCACAATGGCCACTGCTCAATTCCTTGTCCTGGATGTCCTATTTTTCTTCCTACAAGCACACAGAAGGCATGGTGGCTAAATCTGAAATGTTCCCCAAAGGACTTATGTGTTGAAGGGCTGGCCTCCTATATAGCAATGTTGACAGATAGTAAGTATTTGGGAAACTGATTAGATGGATGCTAAGGACTCAGACCATTGATCGGATCTCAACTTGATGTGATATTGAGATGCCTTGAAAACTAAGTGGGTGGAACCTTCTTGAAGGAAGTAGGAACTTTGCTGTATGCCCTTGGGGACAGTTTTGTTCCTGGCCCCATGTCTTATTCATATTCTCTCTCTGTAGAAGGAATAAGCCCTGCCTTAACGGACATGAAGCCAACTGCAGGAACAGGGTGCAGTCCCTGCTATCAGGCCATGCAGATGAAGTCCCATTGCCAGGCAACATGCTTGCATGGCTGGGCTTCCACATAGAGCAAGCCTGAGACCTGCCCAGATGTGCCTGGACACTGATGACATCACCAGGTTGTGAGATATGAGCCAATGAGACCTGCCTAGACTTGCCTGGAGACTGATGACATCACCAGGTAGTGAGACACAAGCCAATGAAGAAGAGCCACAGCAACAGCCTGCAGTTCAGGAGCCAATGGAACTCTAGGCAGAGGGCATAAAAGGGAGCTTCCACTTCCCGAATAAATGAGTCTGCTTCTGCATTGCATCAGAACTCCCAGGGTCTGTGTGCTGATTCTGCACTACCTTACCCACAGCCCCCTCCTAAGCCAGGGTGGTCAAAGGATTGTAAGCAGCATCTCTCCACCTCCCTTCTTCTTTCCCTCCCTGTCTCCATCCTTCTCTCCCTCTCTCTGTCTCTGTGTTTCTGTGTGACCTCACTGTGAACGTGTGTACTGATATCCTGGAGCATCTTAGGCCCAAAACCTGCAAAATAGAGAGACTGTGGACTGAAACCTCTGGAAATTTCTCCAACAACAAACTTTTCCCTCTTTCTTTATGCGTATCATCTTGTGTATCTTCTCACAGTGGCTGAGTACTGACACACATGGAGCAGCTGCTCTGTGGCTTTGAATTCCCAGCTGGCCTTAGATGAGCAAAGGCTCACAATGGTATCGCCCATTTTCCCCATATCAGCTTACAACTATGATGCTGGGGGGTTTTTGTTTGTTTAGTCACTTATTAAAGTTAGGTAGATTTGTTCAAATTAATTAATTATGGGTACAAAAAAACCCTGATTGTAACCGAATGTTTTTATTTATTTACACTTATATTTATTGGTTCCTAACAAAGACTTATCTACAAACACCTAACTAACCCCATTTTAATTTCCTTAAAAGGATATTAATATTCTTAGTGTAGGTCCACATAGGATAACCTGATTTACAGCAGTCCCATCAGGCAGTCTCTTTCAAGCTTAGTGTCCACTGAGCCTAATATTGCCAGTTTGCAAGGCCAGCTTATTTCATCTAGTTATACTGCACACTAATTCACTAAAGAGGCCTAACTTCTACCACACCTGATATTTCGGGGGGGGGGGGGGAGAACCCTCAGTTCCAAGTGTGAAAAGATGCTGAAGATGAACCAGTAAAAAACATCACTGAATTGTTTTCAAGAAGCTGTAAAATACTGAGAAAATAAAGTGATGAAAATTCATTTGAACACCACAATCAGAATTTCTAGTTTTTTTCTAAATCAACCAACTGTGGGATTCAGGGATGTGCTGTAGATATCACTTATGTGAGAAAGACACTGTGGGACCCACAACCCAATAGGAGTTTTTGTCTTACATGTCAAGAGATTAGTGGGATATTCATGCTTATTTTTTAGTATATGTGCTGCCGAAGCGAGCACTCATGCTTATTTTTTTAAAACAAAATAAAATATTTATTATACTCAAACATTATTTATGTGGGTTTCCTGACTGATTGACTTTTTGATTAACAAATCAGCAAGAGTTCTAACCTGCTGGGTTGGAGGATCCCAAGCAATTCAAGTTGCTCATAGAAAAGCAAATGACTTTTGTGAAGACTGCCATTTAAATGTGATCAGATGTGTTGGGCAGTAGGTGCAGGGGTGCTGGAGAGGCAGGGGTGCTGGAGGGGCAGAGGTTCTGGGAGGCAGTGGTGCTAGGGG
>CAJQZJ010032121.1:10942048-10953553 GCA_907164525.1 Lophiomys imhausi
GGTTCTGGGAGGCAGTGGTGCTAGGGGCAGGTGTCCTGGGGGGCAGTGGTGTTGGGCGCAGGGGTGCTGGAGGAGACAAGAACTCCATCAGATATAGTAGACAGTAGAATGTGGTTTCAGGATCAGGAGCAGGTGTTCTCATGTCCAGTCTAGTCACCTTTGTCCATACTCCCCAGGGCACTGGCAAGGCCAGGACAAGCTAGTCTCAGAAAGCCTCCACACAATATCAATAAGCCACAACATCATGGAAAGTGGATGTAAACTTCTTGGCTCCAAGGATGAGGCCATCCTGACTTCTGATGGCGACCTTGTGAATACTTTGCCATTTAAAACTTCTGTGTTCAGGCCTCTGACCTCTACATGACCAGAAACATTCCTGCCATCATGCCTCCAGTGTCTGTGGGACCAAAGAGCACCACAGGAAGAGGGCTTCTGTTCTGTCAATTCTAGAAAGCACCTCATGACTGGCCTCCCAGCTCTGCAGAGAACTGGGAGCTTTCTGGGCCCAGGTCTCAGGCCCTGGTAGCCTCAGACGTCAGTTCAGGGTCACAGATAGAGTTCCATTATTCCAGGTCACTGGAGATACTGGGACTTTGGCTCCAGAGGTCTAAAAGATCAGTGTGGGTGTGGGGTTTTGACTTCTGAGGTTGTAGATCCCTGCAGGAGCAGGAGTTCCTGGGGGTTACTTTGGGCCTGTGGCTCTAACCACAGCCCCTAGACAATACATAGAATTTGGAGGGTCTGGTGTTTGCTATCCCCAGTGAGTAAGCAGAATCCAAGAAGTGACCAAGATTTTCACTCTAACTGGCAACCCCACTCTCAGTGCTGTTAGCAAATAGTCAAGATGGGATCACCTCACCAACTCTGTCAACTAGCGTAAGTATGCCCAGTGGCCAAGTGAAAGGCATGTGGATATCCTTCTAGAAAGAATCACCAAAAACAAAACATCCAAATAGACCCAGGAAAAGGGAAGTCAAATCTGAAAGGCAAATACACTTCAGCAGTTGCAAGAAACATTGCAAAGAGACGGAAGTTATGACAAAGACCCAAGTTGAGTCCCTGCCACCCTTAACTAGCTCCCCTGTAAGGAAATAAACTACAGAGATGGTGAAACTGTCTGGGAAAGAATTCATCTTACTTTTAAATGGAAATAATGATCATATAGAAGAGTCTAATGAACAGATTCTCAAGTCAAGAACATGACAGTCTCCACAATGAATGAAATGGTCAGCAAATTGGAGGAAAATATAAGAGAAAATGAAGCAAGGATTTTGAAACACTGAAAAAAATAACCAAACCAAACTTGAAATGAAAGAAATGGTCCATCAAATAAAAACCACATTCAAGGCATCATTAGCAGACAGGACCAGGAATTAACAGACAGGCAGAAGAAGAGATTTCAGGGATGGGGGCAGAATCAAGACAAGAATTCAAACAGACATGCACAAGGAAAAATAGAACCATAGATGATATTTCCATGGAGTTTGGGATACATTCAAGAGGCCGAGTCTGAGAATAAATGATTTGAAGAAGAAGCAGAGATAAAAATCAAAGGAAACAGACAATTTCATGAAATTATAACAGAAAATTTCCCAACCTTAGAAGAAGAAATAGATATTCAAACACAAAACGTATATAGAAATGTAAACAGATATGATCAGAGAATAAACTCTACAACATGTCATGGTAAAATAAGAAAAATACAAAAAAATAATCCTATAAACAGCACAACAAAAATATCAACTCAATGCAAAGGCACAAATATTAAAAACTACCTCAAACTTTCCATCAACAACTATAAAAACCTTCTGGAATGGAATATTTCAACCTCCAAAAGTAAATAATTATTAGCCAAGAATGCTATACCTGGCAAAATTATCTTTCAAAACTGGCCCAAAAAAATAATAAAGGCACTTCAAGACAGACACAACTTAATGTAATTCACAATAACTAAGCCGACTCTGAAAAAAAAAATCTTAATGGAATTCTTTATAGGAATGTTCAGCAGGATACATGACAGTGTTTGCTCCATAAAAAGAACACATAATCAAACTAGACCTTGGAAAGAAACAATTATAAACAAGACAGTAAATTAGTGAACCCTCAAAACTAATATGGGAGAAGAAAAAGAAATACCAATAATTCAGCCAAACAGAACAGCATCAAACAAATTTACAGGAAGTAGAAAACCCCTTTTCATAATAACTTTAATGTAAATGATACTAATTTATCACTGAAAAGATGTGACTAATAGATTGGATTTAAAAACTATAACCAACTATGTTGTCAGCAAGAAACATATTTAACCAAAAGAAAACACACACACACACACACACACACAGTCAGTGTTAAAGAATGGAAAACAGACTACAAAACAAATGAAAACTAAACAAGCAAACATAACTATCCTTATATCAAAGAAAGTAAACTTCAAATCAAAACTAATTAGAAGAGATAAAATGGATACATGAAGCTGAGAAAAAATTCCAGGAGATAGGGAATGCACATTTTTTTCCCTTTCAGCTTCAAATGTAAACTAATCCAAAATTGGTGTTATCATAAGACATAAACAAATCTCAATAAATAGAAAAAAATTGCAGGAATTCCACGCATCATATCACAATGGAACGAAAGTAGAAATTAACAAGAGTAATTACAAAAATCCTTGCAGAGTAAACAATATATTTTTGAATGAGCAGTGTGTCATCCAGGAAATCAGAGTGGAAATTTAGAAACAAATGAGAATGAGAACCTGCCAGATCGCTGCGATTCAGCCAAGGCAGCCCTAAGAGAAAAACTTATAGCAATAAAGTACTCAGAGTAAAAATTCTGAGAGGTACCAAAGAGATAGCTTAGTGGTTAAGAGCACTGACTGCTCTTCCAGATTCAGTTCCCAGTACCACATACAAGCTAACAACCATCTGTAACTCAAGTTCCAGGAGACCCTGCTGCCTCTTTGGGACTCTGTGGGAACTGAATATATATGATGTACAGATCAATGCAGGCAAAATACCCTCATATGTAAAATATAAATAGATAAATAAATAAATCTAAAAGAGACCTCAGAGATAGCAAATAAATAACTTAATGATGTGTTGCCAGAGCCCATGCCCAGGATTCTGGGGGCGGGGATGAGCTGGCCCTGCGGAATCAATGACCCAGATTCTGGGAGTCTGGTAAGTGACAAAGGCAGACTCATTTATTTCAAAAAGAGGGGGTTCCCTTTATAACCTCCACCCAGAGTCCCATTGGCTCCCAAACTGCAGGCTGCTGCTGCTCTTCCTCATTGACTCCTGTCTCACTACCCGGTGGGTGTGGCATGATCAATCTCCTGGCAGGTCTCAGGCCTGGCTTGTTCAGGCATGCCCTGGCAGGCTCTCAGGTCAGCTGCACGTGGAAGCCCTGGCATGCACGTGCATTTAACAGCGGGCCTTGTTTCTGCTCAGTGGCAGACCTTGTTCCTCCTACAATGATGCATTTCAAGGCTCTTGAAAAACAACAAACAGTGAGTCACAGTTCTAATAGATGGCATGGAATAATGAAGACTCAACAAGAAGGAGACAGAAAAAACAATATACAAACGCAGCCAAAGAGTTTGGGGTTTTGAAAAAGTTAATATTGTTGACAAACCCCTAGACAATCTGACAAAAAGATGGAGAAGGCACTAATCAACAAAATTGGAGATCAAAGGGAGTCATTACAATGGATTCCAGTGAACACAGAACATTATTAAAGAATAACTTTTAAACTTATTCTCTAAAATTCTGGAAAAACTAGAAGAAATAGAAGAATTTCTAAGAACATATCATCTACCAAAATTAAAACCAAAAGCTATGGATAAATTGAGGAGTCCTATTACACACAATAAGATTGAAGCTATAATCAAACATTTTCCCTCAAAGAAAAATTCAGGACTAGATGAATTCAATGCTGAATTCTTTCAAATTTTCAATGAAGACTTTATCTTTTTTTTTTTTAATGTTTATTACTTCAAGTTGCATCTCCATCACAGTGCCCTCTTTCCATCCCTCCAGGTTCCACCCTCATACCCTCTCTCCCTCTCTCACCCATCCTACTCCTCCAGTGTGGAGTGTCCCTATATATCAGCCCCTCTCAGTTCAGTGGTCATATGAGGTCTAAGAGCTTCCTTTTGCACTGGGGGCTTACATGGCAGCACCCCTAGGGCAAAGTGTCCCACTAAAGGTGACAAAGTCTATGTTCCTGATCTGAAGACTTTATGTTAATTATTTTTATCTTGTTCCACAACACACAAAATGAAGGAACACTCCAAAATCAATCAATAAAGCTGCTATAATTCTGATACCAAAATCAGGTAATAAATAAATAAATAAATAATAAAATAATATCAAAAACCTCACGCTGGTCAGAGTAGCTACCATTAAGAAATTTGACAACAGATGTTGGAGAGGATGTGGGTAAAGGGAAATTCTAATTCATGGATGGTGTAGTACAAATTAATACAATATGAAAATCAGTTTGGAGGTTCTTCAATAAATTAAAAACAGAACTACCACATGACCCAGTTATTCCATTCTTGGGCATAAACCCAGAAAATTCTATACCCTACCTGACCAGAGAGATATTTACACCCGCACATTTATTGTTGCTTTATGAAGTACAGCAAAGAATTAAAATCAGTCTACTTATCTATTAACAGAGGAATGGATAATGAAAATTTGGTACATATTCAAAATGGAATAGTTTTGACTCAAAGAAAAAAAAATCACAAAATTTGTAGGAAAATGAATGGAATTAAAATGTATAGTATTAAAAGCAAGGATACCTAATCTCAGGGAGAAAAAATCCTTACCTGCCCTCCCTCATATGTAGCTCTTATCCTATAATGTGTACATGTATTAATATAAACAAATGTACATGGCTAGGGTACAGAGAGGAGAACACAAATAGGTAATAAAAAATAGGCACAATGCTTGCTAATGAGTCCACATATATTGTACACTTTATGTGAGTTCTTTGAACGCTCTCTCAACAATGCAACACATGTTCAGTGAAAATACATCTCTAAATAGGCAGTTGTCTACATGTGACTCCAGGAAGGCTGTTACCTTACTGGGAAATCTGAATCTTAAATTATGCTGTCATTAAATATCCCAGGACAATGGAGTTCTTCATACATACTACTAAACTTAGTACATTTTATTCTTTAAACAAGAATTTTGCTATTCAAATTGTAGAGTGTGAAGATTGTTAGAAGTATGTGTAAAATACCATAATTTTGAAAAATATAAGAATACCTGGAAATGCTGATTTCTCAAAGAATAACATGCCAGGAATTTGAAAACACTGAGAAATGCATTTGTTTTTATTTATAATGGCTTTTTATAATTCTAAATTGTATTATCGTTGATGAATAAAGGTACTTTTTGAAAAATAATAAAATAAAATATGGAGTTAGCCATGAGAGCCATGTAAAAGGATATGGAGCTTTAAACATATCCTTAGTTCCCAGACTTGGGTCCTATTATGGTTTGGATTATAGCCTTAGACATATAAATGTATGCTGGATCATAACAGCCGTCCATCTATAAGCATGCTGTCTGTATTGTTCTCCAGCTTATCCTTAGAAATAACACACTATCAAATAAAACATAATACGGTCCATGAGAAAGTTGAGAAGATTATCTAGATATAAAATAGCACAAGACCTAAACTTTAGTACCTGAACAAATAAGACTCCTCATGGACTAAGTTCTGCATCATGCCTGTGGTCCAGCACACCAGGCCCAGCAGCTTTGGCCTCGTGTTTCCCTGAGCGGCTGCTAGACTAGATGTTTAGAGTTTCCAGGTGGAACCTGAACTTCAAGTCTGTGAATTCCCAGAATACAGGGAACCCAGTGCACACACATGTAAAGAGAGAGAGAGAGAGAGAGAGAGAGAGAGAGAGAGAGAGAGAGAGGTGAAAATCCTAATCAGTTGGGAACAGCAATAATAGAATGATTTATATAGCTTTTAGTTGTCAGGAATGTGGCTGAAAATATGAAATTGAGGTTGAGACGATGCTTACCAATTCAGAATCATCAGAATAATCTTGAGGTCATGATGCCAGATGAAGACACACACACACACACACACACACACACACACACACACACTGTAATTCTACTTACTTGAGGTAATTATTGTCATCAGAGTAGCAGAAACAGAAAGTCGAATGGTAGTTGTGGGGGTTGGGGGAAGAGGAGCCAGAAAGGGACCACCAAGGGTTATTTAACCCACAGAATTTTACTTTCCAGGGTAAAAATGTTTCAGAGATTGGAAGTCTAGCAATGTAAATATATGTAACCACTAAACTGTATACTTCTGAAAAAGTCAGATGGCGTCTAGGGGAAGCAAGATGACTGAGCAGGTAAAAGCTATGCTGTTCCTGGCTATGTGATTTCAATTCGTAGATCTCACATAAAGGTGAAAGAAGAAAAGTGACTCCACAGAGTAGTCTTATGATTCACACACATACACACGCATGCGTGCGCACACACACACATATGCACATGCATATACACACACTCACCTTAAACATTTTAAAGAGAAAATAAGATGCTAAATTTCATATTATGCATGTTTTATTGCAATCAGAACTTTGGAAACACAGACTGGGAAGGCAGCTCCATCAAACAAGAGCCATACAAGATGAAGAACCCCGGACACATGTTCAAAATAAAAAGCTGGTATAGTATGTCCACTTAGTCCCTGCCCAGCAAAGGCAGAGACAGGATGATCCATGGATGGAGCTTGCTGGCAGACCTGTCTAGATGAATCAGGAGTTCGGTGACTGGTTGTCTCATAAAAGTAAGGTGCAAAGTCTAATATTCGGTTAAGGAGCATTCTCCACAGGCAAAATGATCCAATCCAGGCCAAATTAGAATATACACAGGTTTGTTGGATACTGCTCTTGTGGGGAGGAAGGGGGAGGAGGGAGATAGGAAGCTGAACACAGAAAGATAGAGAGAGAGATACACAGAGGAGAGGAGATGAGATGAGAGAGAGAGAGAGAGAGAGAGAGAGAGAGAGAGAGAGAGAGAGAGACAGAGAGAGAGTTCAAAATGTCTGGATTATATAGGAAAGGGCTTCTGGGGGGTTCATCAAAGAGGGCGAGAGTGTGCCAGCATGCCCTGAATAGGTAGAGACTGAGGCATGCTGGGAGAACCTGGAGATCATGTCCACCTTAGTATGTTAAACACACATCTCAGCCTCTTGTCCCAACCCTGAAGCCCAACAGAAAGTGACTGAGGAAGTCACCTGACTGGCCTCTGGCCTCTCCCCGGATGTGCATGCATGTGCACCCCTCGTGAATACACGCAAATAGATACATACACACATTTTTAAAAAAACTTTCAAAGCATAAACAGTTTTTTAAAAGTTCAAGAGAAGGAACGCTTGCGCGCTGCATGGCCCCTGCTCCCCTTTCCATTTGCAGGTCCCTGAATATCTTTGGCAGCTGTGGACAATCCTGTCTCACTCCTGTTACCCTTGCGAAGCGCTCCCCTATCTCCTCTCTTGTGACCCGAAGCGTTGAGGACAGAGCTCTGTCTTCCAAATCCACTTGAGATCTCAGAATGCAGAAAGGGTAGGTGGTGTTCTTGTGTCCCCATGCTACACCCGCTCCCACCCTCATCTTACTCTGTTCCTTTTCCTTTCTCTTCCCTTCTTCCTCATTCCTTCTCCTTCCCCTACCCCCCGCCCCCAGCACCCCCCTTCCTTCCACTCCTCCACCACGTTCCCCCATTTCTTCTCTCCCTCCTCCTATACACTGGATTTAGGAGCCTGAGTCTTGGGACAGCGGGAGGAGAAGCCTGCAGAAGAGTGCTAAGCAAATGTTAATGAGGCAGCAGGTTCCACTGGGTGGAATGTCTTTTAGGGATTTCAGGCTTGTTTTGACAAATTAAGCCCTACATCTGGAGGGCCTTTGGGCGAAGCAGAATCAAGAGGGCTCAGTCATCCCGCGCTTGGCCCTGCTGCCAAGCATCATTTTTCTTAGTCTTCTCAAAACAGCTTTACTTTTGTTTATACTCTCTAGGGTACTTTTTTTGTTTGTTTGTTTTATTAACTTCTGTTCTCATCTGTGTTCTTTTCTTTCTTTTACAGATATTCCCAATGTCTTAAGGTGGAGCTTCATTCCTTAATTTGAAATGTGCTTCCTTTACTCAGGCACTGGCAGGCCCCTTTAGGTGTCAGAGGTGTGTGCTATGGGCAATCAGCAGATAATTTAAAGATGGTGCTGTTAGTCCTGAGTCTTAAGAAGGTTCCGTCTTAGAAAGAAGATAAGACAATATGTGTTAAGTAAAATGAATGATCAAGGAGAATCAACTCTAAGGCTTCAGAGCATGTTGACTGGCTAAGCTCAGAGAAGCAGGGAGACAGGCATCAGTGAGGATAACCAGTCTCCAAGAGGCCCTCACTCAAATGGTCCTGGAGAAAGTCAACAGGAGACATATTCTGAGGCCGATTGGCTTGAGGAAAATGCCTCTCTCAAGGCAAACAGCCCATGAAAGATGGGGTCAGCCTGCCACTGTGAATGCCTGGGGAAGGTTGATGCCTAAGAGTATCCTTGTCAGCCTGCAGGGAGGCATTGAGGCATCCAGACAGTTGTAGGACCACAGTGAGGTTAGAATAAAAGGGTTTAAGCATGGGGGTGGGGGGTGGGGGGGTGGGGGGGTTCAGTATAAGACTCCAAATCAGATGACACAAGAGGGGACATATCTAGATGACTTTGCACCTGAACTTCCAGGTGAGGGCAGGCAAGGGCATCTAGCACATTCCATTTCTGACTGTCATCTAGGTCAGGTATGGACAAGGACATTTATCCAAGAATGTCTCCATAGCAAAGCTGTGAGTCTAGGTCAGGGTGGCAATGCAGGCAGGGCCTTGCGGGGGTCACATAGAGAGTAAATCTGATCCCTGGGGCTGGATGCTGTTGTTATTTTAACAGATCCCCAAAAGCAAGGTCCTAAGTGTCCACATGAGACACTGGACTCCCCTTTCCTAGATGGTCTTTGTTGTAACTAGGTCCTCAAGCACATGGGTCCGTCGTTGCATTGTCACTGTTCTCAGCTGTCTCCCTCCCAGGACAATGACGAAGCCTGGAAAGGAAGCCTAGGCAGTGTCTTTCCCATGGTCTGGCAACCCTAAGAGTTTGCTCTCTGCCTCTAAGTATAATAATTTTAGATCTCCAAGTCCTGGGAACCTTACCCATACCAGGCAGGTGCACTCATCTGAGAAAAGAACAGGTCTCTCCCACTTGAATCCCTTGAAGAGGATGAGTAGGCTTTGCCCTCAATAAATCCCCAAATCCCACCTGGCCAGTGTCCTGCATCTTCATACATAAGAGTGTGGCTCTTGGGAAGGTGGTCTAGGGACCCTCATCCCAGCCTGGCCCATCAGGGAGGTTTCCTAGTCCCAGGAGATGATAGTATTTTCTAGGACTGGAAGATCCAACACCTGTGTTCAGAGAAAGCCACTGCTTGAATCTCTCATTGGCACCCAGTGCTTGTGGCCCCAGTTTCCTCATTGGAAGGTCCTGAGTCTCTTCAGTCACTACCACCCCAGGGATTCTCTCTAGAACTTTAGGGCTCAGTCCAGTCCAAGAATCACTGTCCTGTGCGAAATTCATTCATTTTCTTCTTTTTCTTCTCTCTCTCCTCTACTGTTTCCTTTTTACCTCTTTTTACTTTCTTCCCATTTCTCATATTTTTGCTGCTTCTCTTCATGTCTGTTTCCCCCCTTCCTCTTACTGTCCCTTCCCTTCCTCTCCTTTCCTTCTCCTGCCTGTTCTCTTCTTTTACCTTCCTTTTGAGTCTCAGAAGGAAAAAAAAAAAAAACCTGTTTCACTGAGTTCCTCAGGGGACTGAGGTCTGAAGGCATTCACGAACTCACCTCTTACCTCATGTCTTGCCTACCCCATGAGACATCTGACAACCACACCTCCCTTGGTTTACCAATTGGATCCATACCATCTGTGAATCCTCCCTGTGCACCTCTTGTTGGCAAATCTCTCTCTCTCTCTCTCTCTCTCTCTCTCTCTCTTTTCTGTCTCTCTATCTGTCTCTCTCCTTTTCCCTGTCTCTGTCTCTTACTCTTGGATCATCTCTTTTTACTTATACTATGTTGCCACTGGACCATTTTAGTCTCCAAGCCCACATCTCAAGTAAAATTGTTGTTTGTTCTGGGCAGTACCTTGTATCTGATAAGTTTTTGAAGGTGTTCTTGATATGGGAGCTGGGAAGTCACCGCAGTCAAAGTACTCAATTGTCATTACTTCGCATCCACACCCTCTGTGGTGCAAGTCAGTTCTGTCTGCTGTGAAGGTGTTTACCTGGTCTTAGAAACAAAACCCACTTATCCCTATGGCAAATATGACAGACGAGAAAACTCCAGGTCCACACCACACAACCCATTTGCTTACACTTCAGGCCAGCTATGACATTAATAAATCTGAGCCAGGCACTGCATGCAGCCCAGAGCAAGCAGGTTGGTGTACTGAGTTGATCCCAGAACTTCTAATTTAATCATAGATAGACCCTGGACTTACTCACTTTCTATCACCTCTCCTGGTTTCCTCCATAGATTTAACATACTCTGAAATCATTTGCAAACTAAGTTCATCATCATCTCTAATCTTCCTGCCTCAGCCACTATGTCTAGTGCTGGCCACACATTAGGATACCCAACTTAAAGGTACATATGTGTGTGGAGACACATCAGCACACATTAACCCCAGAATCTCCACTTATGAGTTTGGATGCAGCACAATGAAGTGGAAGGGTGGGGCCATTCCAGGAGAAGCCTCAGGTGGATTCCAATTCCTTTTGCTAGCACGATGACCTTGGCCTGCCTTGGGAAAGTGGGAACCATCCTGTCACCTTACAAGCCTCTTGTGAAAATGACATAAGGCAGTGAAAGTACCCCACACAGTTGGCCACTCAGTGATTGCTGCCATGTACCTGATGATCTCAATGGGCCTTTTACCTGATGTTTTGTTTTGTTGTACTTAATCGATTTTCCTAAAAAGTGACCTAGGCCACTCAGAAAATCAGAGCTGATGGCCTTGGGGTACTTTGGAGAGAAAACAGATATCTCAGGTCCCCCAGAGCCTCTGTTTAAGAGGAATGCCCTTTCTGCTTGGGGAGATGTGGACACAGGCCACAGGGGGTTGAGATGGCATAGCAGTACGTTGTATTTGGGCTTTGCGGAGGATCCTGTGGTACTTTTCAGATCTACTCTGGTTTAGAATTTCTCACTGAGACTCTAATAGGCCTCATTCAGGAGTAAGGACACAGAAAAAGAAACTGGTTCCTGGAACAGGTGTCCAGTTGGCTGGCTCTCTCAACTCTTCAGCACCACAGTCTTCTACCCTCCACTTCCTGAGAGGCTGCTTCTCTCCATGTACCTGGCAACTACTGAGCTCTTGTCTTATTTTGTCCTTCTTCTTCTTCTTCTTCTTCTTCTTCTTCTTCTTCTTCTTCTTCT
>CAJQZJ010032121.1:10953563-11016970 GCA_907164525.1 Lophiomys imhausi
CTTCTTCTTCTTCTTCTTCTTCTTCTTCTTCTTCTTCTTCTTCTTCTTCTTCTTCTTCTTCTAAAATTTATTTAATTTTATGTGCATTGGTATTTTGTCTGCATTCATGTATGTGTGAGGGTGTTGGATCCCCTGGAACTGTAGTAACAGATAGTTGTGAGCTGCCATGTGGGTGCTGGAAATTGAACCAGGGTTCTCTTGAAGAGCAGCCAGTGCTCTTAACTACTTAGCCATCTGCAGCCCCTTGTCATTTTCTTCTTTGGGGGGGAATCTTCACCCACCCACAACTCCATTTGCACCTATTACTATGGTTGTATGCTGTTCACGTGGCCTGCCTCATGGTCCAGCCAGCCCTACACTCAAGTGATTCCAAATATCTCAAATGTAACATGCTTCACAACACAAAGTCTTCCACCCTCCTCCTCTGGGCTCCCTTTAGACTGTGGCTCCCTAATCCTCTAAGATCCAGGACAGAAGCCAAGGACTCAGCCCTGGACTTTCCACCCCACTGTAAACAGTTACTAATCTCATGGGACTATTGACAGGTTTCCAGCTATATAAACACATAGAAATCCAACATGTTATTATCTGAATCCTCTACACTTCACTCTGTAAATTATATGTCAAAAAATAAAGATGAGAAATTTCTACATCTACATTAACCATTAAAAAGATAAAAGTAAACCCAAAAAGTCTACCAGGTGCTCTAATTCTCCATTAGTATGAAAATGAAACATATTACCCTGGCTGTGCTTGTGGCCATCCTGGGTTACCTGGCCATCTTTGTTCAGCTTATATTTCAAGTGTTCCTGTCATTTTTTCTCCCCAGACATAAGGATGAGTCCAGGGCTTTGAGGCTTGTTAGGAAAGCAGAGAACTACAATCCAAACCCTTCTTTTACTCTTTATTTTTAAGACAAAGTCTCACAAAGTAGGCTGGCCTTGAACTCTTTATGTAGCCCAAGCTGGCCTTGATCCGAGATCCTCTTGCATCAGCCTCACAAATAGCTTGGATTATAAATATATTCTGCCAGATCCACCTTTCCACAGTTGGAGTTAGGGATTGCAGTCAACTTTCCTGCTGCCTCCAGTTGCCACACTGCTCCCTCTGACAGGAATAAGTTGGGATAATCTTTTGTGTACTGTGTAAAGATTGTCTTTGTATTATTCAAGTGTTGATTTTTGTACCAGCAGAAAGCTGAGTACAGGCCAGACTTTGGAATTGTTATTTTTATGAAGTATCACCTGTCTCAGTGTTTTGCAAACATCTTTTCCATCACCTTCTGATTGGTTTAATAAAGAGCTGTACAGTCTTAGCAAAGTAAGAGACAATAAGTGGAACATTCAGAAGAGATAGGAATGCTGGTAAAGAATCAGGGACTGGAGACTGGCGTGCCAGACACAGAAGAAGAAACAGGTCCCGGGACTGAGGAGAGGTAACAAGCCTCGTAGCAGAAGGTGGATAAGTATGAACAGGTTAATTTAAGTTTTACAAGCTTGTTGGAAACAAGCCTATGCTAAGGCCAAGCTTTCATAATTAATAAAAAGTCTCTGTCATTACTTGGGCTGCTGGTGGGTTGAGACAATCCAGTGATAATTGGCACTCAACGTAAAGTGATAATTGGTGCCCAACATGGGCGATACTTGGCACCCAAGATGAGGCGATAGGCATACTCTGTGTTCTCCACCCAGACAATGATCCATTCTGTCACTTTCTGTGAATTATTCTCTTACATTTTTTTTCCAAAACAGTCTATCTAAGGCAAGTCCCCTGCACTTACTGCACAAAGAGTAACCCTCTCCTTAACTGTGCCAAGAGACTTGGTGGCAGGGTGGTGACTAACACTCTATTCTGTTTGAATGGTAGTTGAGATGTGTTTTCCTTTTATCCTGATACAGGACACAAACAAGCCCAAATCTGACATTATCCATTATGTAAATGAGAGGTGATAAGGGACTCCAATAAGGAGACCTGGCCAAACAATGCCAGAACTAGTGTCAGAACCCATTGTAACCATGTAAACCTGAGCCCAGTTCAGCCCCACAGCTCCTGGATACACCACCTTGGGGATGTGGTCAAATGTCTCCAGACCTGAGCTTTCCTTCCCTCTGAAAATATAGAAAGTACTGCTCACCCTTAAGACACAATGATAATCCATGAGAAACTCCTCCTTCTTGCCTTCCTCCTCCTTTTAATTCACTAGTCTTCCTTTGTATCCTTTCCCAACAACCACACCCTGGTTTTGCTTGTCTCCTAGTCTCTTCCCATTCCTTCTGCCCTCCCCTTCCTTTCTAATGACAGTTCTTCTGATAATCCTACCTACCAAGAGAAAAAAAAAACACAACATTGCATGAATCAAGAAGTGGTGGCTGTACAGATGGATTGTATTTTATATCAACTCATAATGTGACCCTCCATGTGAAGTCTAAGATGTTCTTGATCCATTCTCATTTGTCACATCCTTCTGAAATATGGGTATCAGAGCTAAACTATCTAAGTGGATTCTGTCCAGAACAGAAAAGGCAAAATTATTACCAACTTGCCCAGGGGAAACACTAGGGCTTAGAGGACTTCCCAAACAGCAATCTTTGAGGATCACAAGAACACTTGTTGATTCAGACTGAGCTTGTGGGAAACCAGTGAGATTTCAAAAACTGAGCTGGGGGCAAGGTTGCTAAGGTCAGGTTGTGCTAGCAAACTTGGACCTCCACCCAAGAGCAAAGTTCAAATGCAGCTCTTATGGTAAATATTTGCCCATGTTTTGCTATTGCCTCCATCTTGCTTTGTTTATCTGAGGGTCACGTCGCCTTTCACTTTCCCATCTGACTGGCAGCCAGAGGTCATGGTGACCACACAGCTGGGCAGATGTTAGGAATCTGGGCTGAGATGAATTAGTGAGAATGTCAGAGTGGATTCCTTGTGGAATCCTGTGTGGTAAAGGTGAGCAAATCTCTCCGGGGACTCAGGTCTTTCCCACCCTTCCCTGGGAGCAGTTCAGCAGTGAAGCTGTGTTTGGCTTAGAGCTCTATGGCACTGACTACACGAAGGTGATGGCAATGACTACTGGGAGGTGACAGCACTGACCACCCAGCACAGCAGACACTCGAGCTCTTTGGCCGGTAACTTTCCAGAGTCAGCACAAGCATTGAAGAAGCATTTTGTAATGTTTCTGGCTGGGATGAAGATGCAGCTTTGACCCTATGTTTTAAAACCATATGTTTTAAATCCCTGTATTTATTAATGCCAGCTCCAAGTGTTGCCTGTGTACTCTATGGGAGGGACTTTGGCCCATAGCATCATTAGTAATCATCCTACCAGGGCCATGGAGTCCCTTTAAAGTGATGGTAAAGTTCTGCATGGGAGTTTAACTCTCCCTAGATCAGGCATCTAAGAAACACAGATGTACAAGCAGTAGGGGAGAGATATGTCCAAGGGAAAGCTAACGAACCAGTCTTCCTCCTTCTTTAGAAAATGATTACTGTTGTTACTGTTTTACACATTTACATATGTATGCCTTGCACACTGCTCACCTTCACATCTCCCTACCTTCCCTGTCCACACTCACCACTCCCCACAAATCTCTCACTCATGTTCATATCTATTTGGTTTTATGACCCACCAAGATTAACCAGGACCATCTGTGCGACTGTGAGGGTTGAACTGTCCACCGGAGCTTGGTCAGTTCAGCAGAGGGTACACAATGCTTCCTCCCTCTTCAGGAATCTAAAGATAGCTGATAAGGTAACAGAATATTTTTATTTATCAAATTTTGTATTTATTAACACTTAGCAAGAATCTATACAATACCTAAATCTTATAACCTATAATCTAAAATCTATAATCTATCTAAGAATACCTTAATACCTAAAAACACTCTAATATCTATATAAAACACTTAACATTTCTTTAAGTTTCTTAAAAGGATATCAGTATTCTTAGCGTAGGTCCATGCAGGATTGTTTGGTTTATGGCAGTCCCAACAGGTAGTATCTTTTAAGCTTAAAGTCCATTGGGCCTTATTTTGCCAGATCACAAGGCCAGTTTATTTCTACCACCAAGTTGTGACCCGTTTAAAAAGTCAGTCTGTTCCAACCGCCACTGAGGGTGGCCTTTTCAGTTAGCTAAGACTAGCCTTCCTGGCCTCTTTGGCCACAAGTCCCAAGCGTCTCCAAGCAGCTTTGTAACTCTGCTTGTCTCAATCACTTTTCCGGCCCCCTGTGGCCTCAAAGGAACCGCCTTTAAAGGACTCTCCCTCAGCAGGTTTATGCTATGTCTTTGCCTTGGGCTATAGCAGTCTAAATTCTGTTAATGGCATACCTTGCTGTGTTCTTCTTCAGCATGGCTTGTCAGTAGGTGAGGGCAGGAGAGAGAGAGAGCGATAGAGCGACTTGGTGGAGTCTTTGGCTTATATATCATCACATCTCACAATCCTCTGCAGAGCATCCAAAGTCTCCCCAGGTCTCCCAGCATTCCCGTTGCCATGGTAACCAATGGTCATCTGCCCAGGCGTTCATGGTTTTAGTCACCCCCTTCAACAGAGCAGTCTGAGTTTTCATCTCAGTAACCTTAAGGGATGCCAATTTGCCAGTCCAACATTCCTATGAGCTACCAGATGCTAAGCTGAACTGTCTATCAATTTCACTAAAAAAGGCCTAACTTCTACTACATGATAGTTTGAAGTTCCACAAGCCTCTCCCACTTCTTGGCTGACTATTGATAGGGATAGTCTTGTGTGGGCCCAGTGTAGATAACTACAGTTGATGGGAGTTAAGAAATACAGTAGTTGTAACAGCCTACTGTCAAGCTCTTATGTACTTCCTAACCCTCTTCCACAGTATTCCCTGAACCTCAGAGGGGGTGGTATAAGTAACTTGTTTAGGGCTGGGCCCACATACACTCCATATTTTCAGCTTCTTGGGCAGCCTTGAGCTTCTGCAATCAACTCTGTTCAGAGCAAGAATAGGATGCACTAATAAAGGCTGGGACAGCTGTTGCCGAGCTCCATATGCTCAAGTATTTAGAAGGCAGTTTTCTGCTATGTCAGTTTAGTTGGCTAACAAAAATATGCTCCCAAACATTCACCAGTTCTTTGTGCTGGAAAGTCACCATGCAAGAAAAATATACAATTAAATGTCAGCTTAATTAAGCACATCCTCTACCATGCACCATTTTCAACTGCATCTGTGTTCCCATTAAACCACCTCTCCCTTTAGCCTTCCTTCTCTCATCTTCCCACACTCAACAGAGGTTACCAGTAGGATTTCTATTTCAAATTGTACTTAATCTTGTATTTTTATCTTTTATTTGTGTATATATGAGTGTCTGCTTGAATTTATGTGCACCATGTTCATGCTGATACCTACAGACACCACAAGAGGGCATTGGTTCCTCTGCACCTAGAGTTACAGGCACTTGTGAGGCACCTGATGTGGGTACTGTAAAGCAAGCGCCACGTCCTCTGCAAGAGCAGTATGTGCTTTTAACCACTGAGCTATCTCACCAGGTTCCTAGAAAGATTAATTTCAACCTAACTTCATCAGATTTCTTGAGCACTTTTATTTACAAGCTTGGTGCATTATTGGTGGGGACTGAGGTGCTGTAACAAATTACTGCAATTCCAAAGGGGAGATGCTGTCCTCCTATCCTAAGCTGAAAAACAGTAAGAAAGAAAAAGATTTAGGCTAAGTCTAGAAAAAGTACTGCTTGCCTTTTCAGCCAACTGGGATAGTAGATGACAAGGCTCAAAGGTGAGACATATAAGACTGAACACTCACTCTCTGGATTCCAGTCCTGTTCCCAAAGATGCTCACCACCTATCCTTCGTTTGTGCTATATGGGTGTATGAACTGTGTATGAACAGGCTCATGGAACTTCAAACTATCAGTTATCTATAGATTCTTGAAGAGGAAGGAAGCTTTGTGTACCCTGCTGAACTGACCAGGTTCCAGTGGATAGTTCAAAACTCGCTTGCCTGCTTTCTCATTTAGAATGAACTGCCTTAACTCCTTATTTTCTCTATTTCTGCACTATATTGAAGAATGTAACGTTTGCAAATATGAAAATCATGAATGTCTTTCTAATTACATTTCACAAAGTGAACATATCTGTATAATCACAACAAAATAAGCAAAGTCCACTAAGAGATCCCCAGGAACCCTGAGGTCCCTCACACTTATCAAACCTCCATGTTGCTTTATGTCCTGGGGCTTTTGCTCAGCATTTAGTCTGCAACCTCGGTAGCAGTATTTCTTTGTTATTACTACGTGATCCTTCATGATATGGTTTTGCCATTATCTATTGATTTGTTCTGCTACAAATGGATCCTTTGTTTCCACTGTTTCTTATTATTACAAATACATTGCAGGAAACACTCCCTGAGAATCTTGCTCAGTACATGTGTGTATTTTTGTTGTAACTAGAAATGATACTAGTTATATCTTAATTTTAGCCCTTTTTAGCACCTTTCTGACTTTCTTCATGTTTTCCTGATGACTCATGAAGTTGAACATTTTTTCATTATGTCCACTGGGGATTTAATTATCACTTTTATATCATTTTAAGAACTTACACCCTTCAAAAAACTAAGCTATTTTTATTTATATGAATTATTGACATATTGTAAATCATGCAGTTTATGGACAAACAATAGATAGAACATATGCTCTCAGTATGGTGGCTTTTATTAAATTTAATGTCATATTTTCATAAACAAATTCCTAATTATATCATATAGCCTTATTTAGTTTTCTCCTTTTTATTGTCAGTATTTTTTGAATACTGGTTAGAAATGCTTCCTAATTTGTTTGTAATGATCAAGTAAATTTAATTCTTTTCTGCAAACTATGTTCTTTCATTTAAATCTTTAGCCTATCTAGAACTGATGGAATATATATTATATAAAGTTATGATCAAGATACATTTATACTCCATATGGTACATTCCAAATTTTCAGCACTTAGATTTTTTTTAAAATATGGCGGGTTTTGGTTTTTAAATAGACTGGACTGCTAACATTCACTATTGTAACTTTTCTACTTTTATGAATAATTTATGCTTAAATTTTCCTGTTTCCATGTCTTATTTTAATTTAATTTAAATTATTCACTTTTCCTTCTGTTACCTTTTTTATAATATAGTCTTTCACTGTATTAGTGGTTACTGAAACATAAACCTCTGAGTCACATAAAAATGGTAAATTTAACCTATTTGCCAGTATTTATTTCACTCATAATTAACTATCTGGCTTATGTTATCTTGTCATCCATTTTATTGTTTTACGCTTTCATTTTACATTTTCACTTTTATCCAATCATAAATCTGTATTGTATATTTTGAACCCTCTTCTCTTTATATTCTTTCCATATGAGAAAACCATAGTTTTACCTCTGCTGCTGATATTCTTTCTTTTTTTTTTTTAAAGGTGGAAAGCAGAAAAGAGATTTATTAAATATGGCCACATTGGGAAAAGGGGCAAAGAAGTTCCGTGAACTCCTCAAGTCCATCTTGGTTTCCTGAAGTGAGATTGGTGTTTAAATAGAGGGTCAGATATACACATCGAAGTGGTCCTCATCAAGAGGTAGGTCTTGTCCACTACCAAGTCATCACTTTCTGGGCCTCAGTCTCATCCTGTTAGATGGTCTGACAAGTTATTAGAACTGTGTGAAATCTCTTTCCGGAGGCAAGTTCCTCCTCTGGCTGGGGCCTTTTCCTTCTTCCAGCATGCAGTTCCTAGGGAATTTTCCATTTCTTTGGGGTATATTGTTTTAACAGTCAGATTAAATGGTGTAAATGTATCTAGAACATATTCTGCCAGGGCAACTACTTTTGGAGGCCAGGGGTTGCTGCTGGGAATCTTTTCTATTGCTTCTTCACTGTATTTTTTTTTTTTAATTTTAACAAACCTTAGCCTGGATTGTGCAATCTTAGCCCATCTGAACTAGAATAATTCTATTCCCACAAATAAAACCCCATTAACATATCCATATGCCCCCTGGGCTGTTATCCTCTATGCTATGCTGATGTTCCAGGCCACATGGAGATATGATCTTCCAATTAACCCATGGCATGTCTCATTCTTACTCTCTTATCTCTCTTCCTCCTTCCTCCTTCTGGCATTCCTCTCTCCTAAAGCCCTTACTTAACCTTCTCCCCACCTACCTCTTCTACCCAACCTAGGCTGCAGGCACTCTATTCAAACAATCAACTTTAAATTAGGTAGAGCAAGGTTTACATAACAAAGAAAGGTATATATGACATTGTCCTTGTCTGTCGTATCACCAGGCTTTATGGGGAGCCAGTAAATAACATTAAACTCATAGCAGCCTAGAACAACCCACAACAGCAACAAGTCCTTGGTCTGGTTCAAGGTTTCTGGTTTCTGACACACCATAAATACTGGACCATCACTGAGACTTGTCTCAGATATCCTGTTGTTGTCCAGAATCAGGGTGATCTTGTGGCAGTATTTACTAGAGCTTCCAGGTGTGCTGTTAGGTTGGTAGTATGAGATCTCTCCATTTTTTTTTAAATTTAACCTCTTATTTCTTTCTTTTTTTTTTTTTTTGGTTTTTCGAGACAGGGTTTCTATGTTTAACAGCTCTGGCTGTCCTGGACTCGCTTTGTAGACCAGGCTGGCCTCGAACTTGCAAAGATTCGCCTGCCTCTGCCTCCCAAGTGCTGGGATTAAAGGCATGCACCACCACCGCCCGGCCAACCTCTTATTTGTTAAGACAAGTCTGATAGTGAATTCTTTCAGAGTTTTGAATGGGAATATTTTTATTTAGTTTTTAAGTTTTGAAGTATATTTTGATTTTGAAATCTATTTCTGATAGTAATAAATGTCTACAGTGACATTTTCTCAGTTTTTTATGCTATCAATTCCAATTTTAAGCCATCTTTTACTTCTGAGGAGGTCAGCTGCCAGTAATATTTTGTTCCATTTCATATTAGTCTTAAACTTTATGTTTAAGTTTTCACAAACTATATGTTGAACACAGTCCTCCATACCCCCTACCTCTCTCCTTTCCTCTCCTCCCCTACTAGCTCTCTTTGTACCCTCAGACTGATTCGCTTCTATTCTGAATCAGAAACCACAGACAAGAGCACATGTACAATATTTGTCTTTCTTAGCATGGCTGAATTAGCTTAGTATAATTGTCTCCAGTTGCATCTGTTTTCCTGAGAACCATGTGGCTTAGCTCTTCCTTATGGCTGAAAGCTATTCCAGTGTGCTTATGCTGCACTTCCCTTTTCAGCTCCTCGGTTGCTGGACACAGAGGCTGGTTCCATAGCTTAGCCACAGTGAGGAGTGCTTCGGCACACACCGACGTCTCCGTGATATGCTGACGTGGACTCCTTTAGGTAATGCCAGGAATGCCTAGTGGTCGCGTCCCCCTCGACCAGCAAGAATGACGCAACTCGCAAAAGCTCTTCTCAAGAAGTTTATTCAGGTCCCTTGAAAACAGTCTTCCAAATCCTTGCTTGTGTCTCTGCTTGTCTGCTTGTGTCTCTGCTTCTCTGCTTGTGTCCCTGCTTGTGTCTCCGCTTCTCCTCCCCCCAAGCCCTTATATGCCTACTCAAACCCAATCAGATCATGCCACCTGGTGATCCAAGATAGGCTCACAAAAGGAGGAAGCACACCGGGCTAGGCAGCTGCTACCAACTAAGGCTTGTTTACAGCTAAGCTTGAGCTTTCTGGCATCAAGCCAGGCGCCATCTTAGGGTTGCGGCTCACCACAGTTTTGTGGCTCGCCACAGTTCCCCCTTTTTGTTTTAAAATGCAACAGGCAAGGGTAGAGGTCTGATCTCTGATATGCATGTAAAGGACATTGTAATGACCCCACGCCCAGTAGCCAACCAGGCTGGTGCCATACCCGTCCGGTATCTTTTTCTCAGAGATGGGAAACTAGGATACCAACCCATATGCAATCAAACATGCCCTTCTTGAAGTTGCTAGAAGCTGACCCCAAGTGCAGTGCTTAGCCTCGCATTCTGAGCGTGATGATAGCTTAGTCCTTTAGGACAGTCAACCAAGCTTGCGGCTGTCCAGCCTCCAAGGCAGCAAAGGCTTGCACCAGCATGGCATTACTTCTCCTCTGTGAAATCCTCATCTTACAGATACACCATAGGGCAATGAAACTGACTAGGAAGAGCATGCCTCCTAGGGCACCCATTCCCCCCCATTCCTTCAGATGATTCATGGCTCGGAGGATCCATGTTGACAGTCCTCAGCAACAGAGACATCAACCCGGGTGGAATTCACATGTACGATGGCAGTTCTCAGATTCTGTATCAGCTTATCAAACTCGCCAGACCAATTTCCTGTAAGATACTGAGAGAGTTGCTTAGACAAATTTGTAGCTACAGTATAATTTTGATATGGCACAGAGGTCACACACGATCCAGTCATTTTCCACTCACAGCCAATCTGGGCCACCTGCCACAATACATCCAAGGCCGTGGCTACATTGGCTGACAAATTATTCAAGGTAGCGGCAGTCTGCACTGAGGCATCCAGGCTTCCAACCCCTTATTCTTATAAGGGGTGATAGCTGCTTTACACTCCTTTGTACATTGCTCATACACAAGTTGTTTAATTAAGGGCATTGCCAAATCAGGGTCTCCAAATACCCTTCCAGCTGCTTCAACCATTCTAGCCATGAAGTCTGAGAAAGGCTCCAGGGGACCCTGAATAATCTTAGTTAGATTGCTATTCACTGCCCCTTTGTTAGGCAATGATTTCCAAGCTCTGGTTGCGATTAAATTGATTTGCTCAAACACCTGAGCCGGATACCCAGTTTGTTGTTGAGCATATCGACCTTGCCCAAGAAGCATGTCCACATCCCAGGCTGGGTTTCCTGCTGCACGATTAGCAGCAGCTTGTTCATTAACAAACTCAATCAAGAAAGCCTTCCAATCTAAATACTGCCCAGAGGACAGGCAGGCATGTGCCAAGCTCATCCAGTCACTAGGAGTCATGCAATAATGACTAAGAGTTTCCACCTGAGCTACAGTGAAAGCAGCATTAATCCCATAAGTGCGGACAGACTCAGCAAGTGCTTTAATTACCTTAAAATCGAGGGGTTCATGATAACGATTTCCCCCTCCATCCTGAAAGACAGGGTAGTACAGCTCATGTCTCACTTCCCTCCAGACATTTGGACCGAAAGACCGCCCACTAGGACCACTCAGAGGGGAAGTCTCATTATATGAAGGCGGCGCCAACACAGGCGGCCCCGGACCTGAGGGCTCTATCCGGGTACAGTCAGAACTCTTCCTCAAAGATGACTTCTCCATTTCCTTTGCTAACATTTCAAGTTCCTCTTCAGACTCTGAGCTATCCTCTTCCGAAGTATCTTTCCCAGATTTGACCAAACGCTCCTCTTTTAACTGCTCTAATGCCTCTTGTCCCTTTTCCACGGCCTTGCAATATCTCTGATCTCCTAAACAACTACGAACAAGTCTCCAAATAGGCCGTGCTCCTCCCTGCAATGTACCTTGCTCCCAGGCAAAATCTAGATCTCTCCCAAGCTTCTCCCAGCAACTGATAAAGGCCAGCAAGGCCAGCATTCGCTCCATTTCTGTGAGGCACTCTCTGCTTTCCTCACCTTGCTCTGCCAGTTGTGTCTTCTACTCGTCCGAATCCTGGAACTTTATTGCTCCCTCCCGGAGACCTTATTGCCTCTTTACCGAGGTCCTTATTGCTCCCTCTGGAGACCTTATTTTCGGTTCGCAGTTTCCCGCGAAACTTTACCTTTAGTTCGCAACTTCCGCAAAACTTTACCTTTAGTTCGCAACTTCCGCGAAACTTTACCTTTAGTTCGCAATTTCCGCGAAACTTTATTGTCCCAATTTACCCCGGGAACTTACCAGTGCACTGCCCCTGACTGCAAGAGTTCTGAGTCTTTTCTGGTTCCCCGTACGGACCACCACTTGTCGCGTCCCCCTCGACCAGCAAGGATGACGCAACTCGCAAAAGCTCTTCTCAAGCAGTTTATTCAGGTCCCTTGAAAACAGTCTTCCGAATCCCTGCTTGTGTCTCTGCTTCTCTGCTTGTGTCTCTGCTTGTGTCTCTCTGCTTCTCCTACCCCAAGCCCTTATATGCCTACTCAAACCCAATCAGATCATGCCACCTGGTGATCCAAGATAGGCTCACAAAAGGAGGAAGCACACCGGGCTAGGCAGCTGCTACCAACTAAGGCTTGTTTACAGCTAAGCTTGAGCTTTCTGGCATCAAGCCAGGCGCCATCTTAGGGTTGCGGCTCACCACAGTTTTGTGGCTCACCACACCTAGTCACATGTAAGATCTATTGCTAGCTTTTTGGAAAACTGCCATACTGACTTCTGTAGAGGTTGGACTAGTTTATATTCCCACCAGTAGTATATGAGTTCCATTTTGCCCACATCCCTGCCAGTATTGGATATTTATTTTCTTAACGATTGCCATTTTGACTGGGGTAAGATGGAATCCCAGTGTAGTTTGACTGACGTTTTTCTGAAGGGTAGCAAGGTTCACCATCTTCTCAGACATTTATATTGGCTATTTTTATTTAGTCTTTTGAGAATTGTTCATTGACCTAATAAACAAGAAATCAACCCAATTAGATTAATTTTTTCCACTGGGTGCCTTCTAGAACTTTGGCTTTTTTCCATATTTACTGTGATATGTTGAGGTACATTTTGTCTCTTTCTTTATTCTGTCCTATATACACTTACATTTACAGCTAGGTGCCTTTTATTTTGCAAAATTCTTACCCATTGTACCTTCTGACTTTCCTCTGTCTCAGTCTTTCCTACCCTTCTTTCATGTCTTGTAAGTCTAATTACATATTTCAGACCAACGATCTGCCAACTTTTCTAAAGAAACCAGGTTCTGGTGCATTGGTACTGGCTACGTATGCTTTCTCCAAGTCTGTTCAGCTACCAGCAGTTTAACATGGAATTCTATAAAATCCACGAAGATCACCAGTTGATTCTCACCAGCTTGTAGGGACCAGCCATCACAGCACTGGCTCAGTTTTTGTATTGTCACGTTATGTGCCTTCTGTGCCTTTCATCTAGTTCTCTTTGTGCTGTTGGAGATGATTCTGTGAACCAACCCTCCAGGTTATTGCTATGAAGGAATTATAGGTATGTATCACCGATAGACCCACATCATTCGAAGATACAGGAATGAGTGAGTAACGTCCTTCATAAGTGGAAGAAGGCACAAAAGAGTCTCCAAGGAAGTGAAAAACCCATGTGAATGTGGCATCACGCAAGCTGAGGAAGAAAATGGTGCCGGACGGCAAAGTGAGGGTGACTAGCACCCACTGAATTTGGCACACAGGAAACTTGTTGAGAACCTTGACAAAGGCAATTCTGTGAGCAATAGAAGAGCCAACTGAGTGAAGGAGAGGCAGCTGTCAGGAGAGGGCAGGACATGGGGGATGCTGTGAAAACTTCATGCTGTGCTTCCTGAACCCCACCACTTTCCACTCCTAAGCTGCGGAGCTCCTTGGACTCAGAGCTTTTTTTGTTTGTTTTTTGTTACACAAGGAAAAACTTATTTCTTTTTTTAAATATTTATTTATTTGTAGGGGTTAGATAAATTAGATTTAGAAAATATATAGGAGTTTCTGATACTGTCTCTTAATTTGGGGCCTGAAGAGCATTATCAGCATGAAGTCAGGAAAAACAGGAAAGACTTAATAGACTGAAAAACAAGGTTGAAGTCAGGAAAAACAGGAAAGACTCAATAGACTTGAAGAAACAAAGTATCTGGCCTGACATTGTTTTCAGCTGCTAAGTGGGCGGAGCCCAAATTAAGCTGAAACAGAGTTCCTCCTATTTAAGGACAGTGCATGGAGCCCAGAAGTAGAAGAGGCCCCTGATGCTAGAGAGCTCCAAGAGTCCTGCTGAAAAAAGGGCTGGCCATTGATGGCCAGCTCTCTCCCTGAAGCAGAAAGAAGCCGGTGAGCAAAGAAAGCCTGAGCAAGACACCAAAAGGCCAAGGACTGGACCCTGTGGCTCAGCTTTTGCCTGGAGGGGTTTGATCTGTCCGATCAGTGGCCTAGGGGAAACTGTGCCTGGCTTTAAGGACTGAGGCAGAGCAGCTGAGTTCCTGATTCAAAAGAAGTAAGTTGGCCTGCAGACGGCTGGGATCTCCCACAGAGAAGAAAGCATGAAGCCTTATTTAAGGTGAGACTGCAATAACCAACTTACCCTGATGAACCTGCATCTGAGAGATCCAGAAAAAGGACTGCTAAGTGAGTTAAAGAATCTACAACAAAGACTGTGTTCATCACTGATGACTGAGGACCTGCCCCAGAGATTGTATCATTCTAAAAGGTTATGAAAGTAGTTGTTATAATTATCAATAGGTTTAGTGGATAGGTTAAAGGGGTTGTAGGAATTTATAGGATTAATAGATAAGAAATTGTTGGTGTTTGTTATAAGTGAATTTAGTAATAAATAAATAAGTGTTAAATAATAATTTAAAAGTTCAGATTACATCTCCATCACAGTGTCCTCTTTCCACCCCTCCAGTCCCACCCTCCCACACTCTACCCCCATCCCTTCCATCCCACTCTTTTGGAGTGGAGTGTCCCCACATAACAGTCCCCTACCCCAGTTCAGCAGTCATATGAGGGCTAAGAGCCTCCTCATACACTGGGGGCCTACAAGGCAGCCCCACTAGGGCAAAAGGTCTCATTGACAGATAACAAAGTCTATGTTCCTGTTCCCCTTGGTACATTGGTTGTAGTATAGTTATCCTGTACTATATGGCTAAAATCCAATTATACGTGAGTAGATGCCATGTGCATCCTTCTGAGTATGGGTTAGTTCACTCAGGATGAGCCTGTCTAGTTCCATCCATTTGGCTGCAAATTGCATGATTTCGTTGTTTCTGATGGCTGCGTAGTAGATGTGTAAATGTACCACAGTTTTGTTTTGTTTTTTTTATCCATTCCTCGATTGAGGGACATCTGGGTTGTTTCCAGTTTCTAGCTATTACAAATAAGGCTATGAACATAGATGAGGATATGTCCCTGTGGTTTGGTGAGGAATCGTTTGGGTGGATACCCAGAAGTGGTATGGCTGGGACTTGAGGTAGAGCTTTCCAAGTTTTCTAAGATATTGCCAGACTGATTTCTATAGTGGTTGTACAAGTTTGCACTCCCACCAGCAATGGAGGAGTGTTCCCCTTTCTCTACAGCCTTGACAGTATGTGCTGTCATTTGAGCTTTTGATCTTAGCCATTCTGACAGATGTGAGATGGAATCTCAGATTCATCTTGAGTTGCATTTCTCTGATGATTAAGGATGCTGAGCATTTCAAGTGTCTCTCAGCCATTAGGGATTCCTCCTTTGTGAATTCTCTGTTTAGCTCCATTCCCCATTTTTTGAGTGGGTTATTTGGTTTCTTGGTGTTTAATTTCTTGAGTTATTTATAAGTTTTGGATATTAACCCTCTGTCAGATGTGGGATTGGTGAAGATTTTTTTCCCAATCTGTAGGTTGCTGTTTTGTTCAAATGACAGTGTCTTTTGCCTTACAGAAGCTTTTCAGTTTCTTGAGGCCCCATTTGTTGATTCTTGGTCTTAGATCCTGAGCTGTTGATGTTTTGTTTAGGAAGTTGTCATCTGGGCTGATGAGTTCGAGGGTTTTCCCCACTTTCTCTTCTAATAGATTTAGTGTGTCCGGTCTTATGTTACAGTCTTTGATTCACTTGGACTTAAGTTTTGTACAAGGTGATAAGTATGGGTCTAATTTCATTCTTTTACATGTTGACATCCAGTTGCATAAGCACCATTTGTTGAAGAGGTTGTCTTTTTTCCATTGTACTGTTTTGGCTTCTTTGTCAAAAATTAAGTGATCATAGGTGTGTGGGTTCATTTCTGGGTCTTCAATTCGATTCCATTGATCCACTGGTCTGTATCTACACCAGTACCATGCTTTTTTTATTACTATTGCTCTGTAGTACAGCTTGAAATCTGGGATGGTGATACCTCCATATTTTTTTTATTATACAGGATTGATTTAGCTATTCTTGTTTTTTTTTTTTGTTATTCCACATGAAGTTGAGAATTGCTTTTTCTGGGTCTATAAAGAATTGTGTTGGTATTTTGATGGGAATTGCATTGAATCTGTATATTGCTTTTGGCGGGATGGCCATTTTTATTATGTTGATCCTACCTATCCATGAGCATGGGAGATCTTTTCATCTTCTGATGTCTTCTTCAATTTCTTTCTTCAAGGACTTGAAGTTCTTGTCATACAGGTCTTTCACTTGCTTGGTTAGAGTTACCCCCAGGTATTTTATATTGTTTGTATCTATTGTGAATGGTGTTGTTTCCCTAATTTCTTTCTCAGCCTATTTATTTATTTATTTATTTGTATTAAGAAGGGCTTCTGATTTTTTTGAATTAATTTTGTGTCCAGCCACCTTGCTGAAGGTGTTTATCAGCTGTAAGAGTTCTCTGGTGGAATTTTTGGGGTCGCTTATATAATATATATATATATATATATATATATACTATCATATGGTATGCAAATAGGCTTAATTTGACTTCTTCATTTCTAATTTGAATCCCCTTGATCTCTTTTAGCTGTCTTATTGCTCTAGCAAGAATTTCAAGTACTATATTGAAGAGATATGGCGAAAGTGGACATCCTTGTCTTGTCCTCTCAATTTTCCCAGAGCCCTGGCTGCTCACCCTCATAGTCCCCCCTCCCCAGCTTCCGTGCAGATGAGTGGAAAGATTTGGACTGGGATGAGAATGTGTACACTCACTCATGCAATGTCACTGTGTACTGGATGCTCACACTAGTTTATACTCATTTATTTAAATCTATCATCACATGCAGCATGAAAGAACAATCATCCGTTACAGAGAGAGAACAGAAGCTTGTGGAGGTTAAAGGATGGCTGGGAGCCAGACATTTGCTTACAGAACTTTCTTATTTTGCCTTCTTAAAGTACCAAGCACTTTAAGGTTCAGGGCACAGATGTGAATCAAAGGAAGACATTTGTCAAGACTCACCAAGAAAAAGCCCCTAACTATCAACAAGAGTAGAGCTGTCATTGGTGACTGGGCTCTTCCACTTTTGGATTAGAGATTAAACCAAGTACTTGCTAGGCAAGTACTCTGCTGTGTGGCTTATATCTCTCTTTAAAATTTTTCTTGTTTGAGACAAGTTGGTCTGCCATGAATTTATTCTGGAGCCTACCAGGTCTTGAACATACAGTTGTCCTGAACCTGCATCCTGAGAAGGTAGAATTGCAGATCTGTGTCTCCAGACCTGACTCACAGTGGAGCTTCTGAGTCACATGGCAGACTGTCCCAGAGTCCCAGACTTAAGCTTCAACGCAGTGTGAATTCTGTCTGACCTTACACACACTGGTCCTTCACTGTGCTCACTTTGCTAACACCGTAGGTTTGACCTGAGTTGCCGCATCCTCAGACTGCTCTGGCAGGATGTGCCACCACTCCCATCTGGACCTCCCGAAACCAAGAGACTCATTCCACATGAAGGAAACCATTGGGGTGTTTGGACAATGGAAAACCAGGATCCACCACTTAGAAATTGTTGCTTTGGTCATGCCTTGTGACTTCTGTAAGACGTAGTTTTCTTAATACAAACAGTGACATTTTCCTGCTAGTTTCATGTGAAGTTAAGGAAGATAATGAAGAATTCCTAGGACAGAGCCGGGCACTCTGATGAGAACTAATGACAGATCATTGCTGTTGTTAACGTTTATTTCCCAGGTTTACTTAGATGTGATCAACAGAAACTGCATGTGGTGAAGGTGATATTTTGATGTGTGTAACCATTATAACACAATTACCACCATGAAACCAGTGAACACATCCATCATTATCTTAACTACTTACCTTTCAAAAAACTGATGCAGGCCGGTGAGATGGCCCAGCAGGCACAAGTGCTCGCTATGAAAGCTTGGCAGCCTGAGTTCAACTCCCAGAGGTCACACTGCAAAGCGAGAACCAACTCTTGAAAGTTGTCCTGTGACTTCTGCACGTGCATCATGCCATCCATGTATGTGCCTCACACACACTACAGGGCCATTTTGTGTGTTTCTGTTTCAGAGTGATGGAGAATAGAAAGCAAGGACGATGGTCCAGTGTAACAAGACGAGAGGTCTCTGTGTCCAACTGAAGTGGAGTCTACTGCACATGTAGTGGCCTGACTCTAGTGGATTGCTTATTACAGAGAAAAATTCAAAGAAGGAGAGCTAATCACCAAAAACCATGGGAAAATTAAAGATTGGGTGCATCATCATGTCACCTTCCTAGTGTGAGCCTGTTGCTGTGTCGGAATATCACCTTTTCATAAAGATGTCAGTCACACTGCATTAAGGCCCAATCTAAGGAACTCATTTGAACATACTTACCTCTGTAAAGATCTGCTTCTAATAAACTCAAATTCTGAGGTGCTAGAGAATTAGTCCTCCAGTTTCCTCTTCATGTGCAAATCCTGTCTGAGTGCCTCAGGATCTAGGCCCAGGGAGATGAGAAAAATCTGGCATCCAGGAACGACTTTTCCTATGATCCATGACTAGTCTCTCCACTCTGTAAAGCCACAATGGTGTGAAATTTTTTTGAGCCTTACATGTAGGAAAAGGTGCAAGAGGGGACTCCAGCCCTGGAGGTCTCTTTCTCTGGCCATTCCAACTAGATTCCTCTTAACTTCAGTTAAAGAGAACACAACATATGGGTCGGCCACTAGCAAAGAGGCCTGGACTCAATCTTCACAACTCAGACTTTGCTTCCTGTGTCAGGCCACTCGGCCAAGCTTCTATAACCCAAGAGCCAAGTGGGTAGCACTGACCTGAACATTCCCAGGCATTAAGTTCAAGGACTGTAGATAAATGGCTCCAGTGATGGGAACTCAGCCGTATATACCCTTGCCTCCTCCTTTGGTAGCTCCGGCTTCTGCACCCCCGGCTTCTGTGCTACCATGTGAGTAGCCACCCAACTTGGCTCTTCAAAGAAAGAGAACATGAAGTTATTGGGTACCCATGGCTACAGCAAATTCAATATTCTGAGTAAAGGAACAGAGAATGCCCAACCACTCAGCACATGGTCTAGGACCCGCTGTGATTCATTTGCTGTCAGGGTCCCTGGAGGATCTAAGTCACAGCTCTTCAAAATAAGTGAAGATCATGACATAGAACACAGATCCCAAGAGACAACTGTGTCAAGACAAAATCCTGCATTTTTCATCAGGCATGGCTGGAAGAAGGCACCTGTCCCAAACTGAGGAAAACCACCCACTAATCTCCATGTGCACATTGCCATGTTCTATGTAGTGTAAGTCAGTGCAATGCACACTTGTGTCAGGAGAGCACCTGCTTGGAGATGGAGTAGGGCCTGAGGAGGCTGTGTGTAATTATGAATCACTTCTTCCCATTTGCTGGTACATTTTCCTTTTTCTATAACCATATTTCTTCACATTCTGTCTCTTCCTATATGGCTACCCCATGAATACCCCCTTCACTAATTGGTGGTCTTTATTTTCTGACACCAAGTCATTTACCCAGGTGCCATATAAGAGCTCCATGAGGATATCTGTCCTTCAGGATGATGCCATCAAGAACTGAAAACTAATGGTCAAGTTCAAATCTGTTATTCACATTAGCATACTGGGGACAACATTCCTCCTTCCTAGGCCTTCTTCTAGCCCTCTCGGGGTTCCCCAACACACCTTCCCCAGTGTTATCATGCCTGTGTCCAGCAGACACCAGCTGTGGAAAAGCCACCATTTTAAGAAAAGTTTTCATGCTTGTGTGTTCATTTGGTGCTGGAATGTTATTGGATGAGGGACACAGGAAGGGAACAGACCTTAAGTAGGAAGGAATTTCCTGTGTCCTTGGTGTCAATCTATTCCCATTCATTGCCTGAAAACTGGACACAAGGCTACTTGGAGAGACATAAGGTATCTTTGACTTGTACTAAACTAGAGGGATATCTGTTTTCTCCTTTCACCTGTGCTAAGTCACTCCTCCATCCTTCCTGTCCTCTGGCATTCTACTTAGGGAGAAGCAAGCCGAGAGCAAAAGGACTGTGAATAGCTTCTCTACTGACATAATAAATCAAATTGAGTAAAATTCATAGTAAAAAGGAAGGTTTATTGAAGCAGCTTTCAGGCGGGTTCACTGACCTCACGGGAAGGGGTCAGTGAGGTCATGAGGCTGAGCTGGGGTAGGGGCTTCTTAAAGGGGAGTGGAGGGGAGTTATGACGTGATGGTAAGGTACTGGGGTTACAGCCTCATTTGGTGAGTTTGGGGCCCTGTAGGTGGGTCGTAGGTCCAGTGGTCACTTTGGAATTCAGAACTAGAAGCTGGCTTTGTCCAGTGTTTTGCAAGGGCTTTTGCAAGCACAGGGTCCTGGTCAGAAGAGAAGGATGGGGACCTCTTGGCCCAGGTCATCTTGCTTTGTCCCCAAAACCTCAGCCTAATAGACTGCTTCACTGCTGGGCTCAACAAAGTCCAGAGTCTCCACTGGAAGCTCTCAAGGTCACTACTCCCAGTTGCTGGAACCTGTACATCATGTGCACCTTCCCTTCTACCTGCAAGTCCAGGACTTTCAGGTAGAAGGAAGGCATACATGATTGGATGCTTTCTTAAAGAAAGGAGTCATCCACCACCACAACTTTCTCCCCCACCCATCCATGACACAGGAAGATTCCAAGGCTGCTCTGGAGGAAGTGAAGGCACAGGGCATGCTATTCACTGTTATTAATGGTAAGTCCACATTCTAGGTCAGGGCAAGTTCACATTCCCATCATCCCTCAGCAAGACAGAGGGTCTGCAAGAGCCAGTAACAACCATTTCTGCCTAAGATGCCCAGGATCAATGACTTTTGAAGTCAGGGATTATCTGTCTCCAGATTTCCAAAACTATACTGCTTGTTTGTATGTTTGTTTTAAAAAGGTGTCATTCTAGAGCCTATGTTGGCCTAGAACTCATTGTATAATCCATAATTCATTATGTAAGCTTGTCTCAAACTCTATTCTGCCTCGGCCTTCCAAGTTCCAAGATTACAAGCATTAGCCTCTACGCCTGGCTGCAGAGTGCACTTTTTGTGATGTGGAAAGCAACCCAGCTCTTTGCATTTTCTGAAGGATCCATGGGGACTTTCTAGCCCTAGTAGGTCTTCCCACACACCTCCACAGCTGTATTTGGCTTAAGACAGTGAGGGAGCTGGGCAAAGGACTGAAGAATTAGGCACCAGTATTGGGTTTGCGTTTCTCATTTTTACAATTGCTGGATGTTTCTATAATAGTTTCCCATCATTTTTCTTCTCAAATTAAAGTTTTAGAAATAACTTAAGTATTTTAAAAACAGGTTATAGTAATGGGTAGGCAAAGTCTCTTGCAATGTGACCATTTTATGTTGCTGACATAATACCACAGACTAGGAAATTATAAAGAAGGACTATACTTTGGGCTGTTGGCTTCACTCCAAGTTTAAAAGGCTGCAATTGCCAATGATATTATAGCTGACATACTCGCAATATATCTGGGCAATCTGATAATCCACAAATCCATCAATCACATGAATGGGCTATTTACTTCTGCAAGGACCTTTCTCCTAATATGAGGCTTAAGCTTCGATTATGATCTTTGGAGAGAAGAAATCATATTCAAACCATAGAATGGCTTTCTATCTTGCTATGCTTGGCACTCTCTAGAAGCAGAAAAAAACCCCAGTGCAATATGAGGCTCAACTTCTACAAATGCCCAGTTCCTGGCTACCCTGAGCCTGAGTCCCACAGCCAGAATGGAGGAATATTTCTCTAAAGTTCCTGAGAAGATACATTTGAAAAAAAAGTCTCCTGGATGGATCCAAAGTGGCAGAGACCATTCTCTTTGTAGCGTTTTCTAGAGTTTCTGAGTTGGGATATGGACACTTCTTTGAGTGAAATTTCCTTCATATAGGAAGATGGGTGGAGATTTTCTATTGACATGACAGCATTCTTACAGGAGTATCTGGCATAGTGGTGACATCCTCCAGCTGCCCCAAGCATTGTGACCGGCATCATGTGGGCCCCTAGAAGACTGTCAGGATTTCGGGGACAAGGAAGACCACACAGTTTAGTCCTGGGACTTCACAGTTTTTCTGACATACCTGTCTCTCCCTTTTTGGAAAACTCAGTTCTAAAACCTGCCTGAATTTTGGTGTTGGAACATGCATGCGTGTGACCTTGCCTTCTGTTAGCTCAGGGCTGGGCCAGCTACATGTCTTTCATGAGAGATGTCAAAAGTCAAGAAGAAGAGCATGTTAAGGGAAGAGAAGAGACAGCAGCCTCACTTACACTCTGAGATGCAATCAGGCGTCTCCTCTAGTCAGGATGATGAGGGATCTTTGTTTTCTACACATCTGGAAAGTCCAGTGATCCCGTGCCTTAGAAAAGAAAGCAGAGAGATGTGTTAACACAGAGAATTAACTTGCCCAGGGGAACTAAGATTGTCATTTGTGGTCTCCTCAAAGACCAATCAGGCCAGCTGCCTCTGCACATGTTTGTCCCTCAGCCCTACTCTTCACCACCTTCCTATTCCATCCACCTGCTTCACTTGCATCTTGCCATCTCTGTGCCAGATACAATGCTAAGCACATCAGAAGATTTGCCTTACATATGGAATCAAAAATAGAGCAGAATAATAGGAACCACAGGCTGCTGAAAGCAAAGGGAGACACTTAAGTAGAGCTTGGTCAAAGATTTTTTAAAAAATTAGAGTCAGACAGGGGAAATAAGTTTAAAATATCTATTGTACAAGAACAGTGGTGACAATCAATTACAACAATTATCCTGAATGAGATTATAATATGTTCTTATTACAAAAATCACAACTATGTCAGGTGATGCATATTTTTAATAAGCTAAATATAGTCATTTACTATACATGTGATTTAAAATAGCATGATACCCATAATTTTATCTGTTGATTTTAATAAAGATATAAAATCAAAAAGAAAAGAACTATTAATTCAATGGTTTTCCTATGGAGCTCTTGTCAGAATTGGAAACCCTCTCTCTCCTTTGGGGATGAGGTAATTCAGTGACGCAGAGGATGAAAACCTCAGTGGAAATTTCTCTGCTGGCCCACAACTCTCCCACACCCACAAGACTATCTGTTATATACCTCACCTGCATGCTACAGATGAAGAGATTTAATTGTGACTCAGTGAGGAGACAGTACCCTCCTCCCACCATAGCACATTCTGGATTAAATTAAGTCCCCATCTCCAGAACTTCTTAATTCCCACTAGAATGTGACTGAATTTAAAGTTGAGAGGGGTAACTAGGTGATATAAACTCAGGTCATGAGGGCAGGTCCTGACCAATGCGATTAGTGTGCTTATAAGAAAGGCTAGAGGGACAACTCAGAGGTTATGTGTACTTATTGTTCTCACAGAAGACCCAAATTCAGCTGCCATCAATCACGTCTGACACCTTTTCATGGCCCTTGAAGGCACCTGCACACGGGATGCACATAAGCTCCCAGAAGCACACAAATATGCACATGAAATTAATTAATTGGCTGGTAAATTAATTTTAAAAAGTGATTAGGACTCCGATACAAAGAAAGATGACCATGCAGCACAACAAAGGTAGACAGCCACCTGTGAGCCAAGCAAACCTAATTCAGAAGCAGGAGTTCTGTTTGATGCTTCGATCTCAGATCTCTAGCTTCCCAAACTGGGACAGTACACTTCTGTTAAAGCTGAACCATGTAGGGTAGGGCTCTGCTATTGTCATGGTCCTTATGGTTTCACACACCCTGAATCACAGAGTGGAAAATGATGTGGAGACACCCTCGCCCACTCTCCCTCATTCTCCTGTGGACGGACTTTCCTTCTCTACTGGGGAAATCTAGCAAACATACATCTGGAGTATGAAAGACATCTGAGCAGTTACTAAGGTGCAGCTTTACGATAGAGGGCACCTTCTGTATGAGATCCTCAAGTTCAAGTCCAGTCCCAGAAGACATTGCTAAACATAGATTTGCACATAATTTTATATATGTGAACTTGCCTATTAATGTATGCACCTGTATAAAAGGAAATGGCTTCAGTAACCCATGGGGGACTGCCAGCCCTTCTGGGACTAGGAAGAGGTGGGAATTCTTAAGGCCACATAAGGAGGCGACAGAATAGGGCAAAGGGCACATCTGGATTCTCAAGGAAGGATGTGGGTCTTTATCCCAAGAATAGCAACTACCCTGAAGGATTTTTATGGGGGAGGGGTTTGTGACCTGGGCTGGTCTCACAGTTCATTTAGGCAACCAAAATTTGATTTCCTGTGATGAAAAAATTTCCCTGGTCCCCATCAATGACAGTGGGAAGACCTGGGTTGGCAACTTGGCAAACTTGTCCTTCATATTTCCCAGATGTCCACCCCAGGGCAGAGAATTACATGGCCTAGGGGAAGGCAAGTGGGTCCTTCAATCACACTGAAGACAAGCTCACCCAAACCCCAGCTGGCAAGAGGGGTTCACCCCTGGAGATGGTTCCCTAGCTCCCGAAAATCAGGAGGAAAGCCATGCATGACTTGAAGGTACTGGAGAAGCCACATACTTGAAAATGGTCCTGTAGCAAAACAGAGGAGGCAACAGCTTTCTTGTTGCCAAGCACCCACTCTCAGACAGCATCCACATGCTTCCTTTGGCCCATCTGTTAGCACCTTATACATACTGAGATAGAGACCTAACTAATCTCATAGTAATATCGTTCCATCTGGAGTAGGTTCTTGGCTCTTAGTTTAAAAGGTGACTGAGGGAAAGATCTGAAAAGGGCCTGGGTGGCTAGCATGAAAACAGGAGTAGCAGCCTGTAGCACTTCATTACTAGCATGGTTACACAAACAGGATAGATGTATGTCCAACATGGCTTTTATTAATTTTCAGTAATGTGATAACGGTCCTATAAAAGTAATTTATAGGCAGACTTGAGGCAGCTCTGGGAATTGGGCTTGTGGGATTAGGGAAGAACCCGCAGGCCTCAGTGGGGAGTTGCATTGAGTTTGTGTTTCACAGTTGAGGTCGCTGCTCTTTGCTCTCAAATTTCAAAATTACAGGCACTCACATTAATGCAGCAACCCAGCTGTGAACCCAGAGTCAGGAAGGATATAGGGAGGCTCTGCCCTCCAGGTTCAAAACTGTGCAGAGGCTGGTTGATTGCTAAGGTTTTGTGTTCTCCAAAGTGACCTTGTAAGGGTTGTGACTGGGACCTAGTAAATGAGGACCTCAGGGAGGGAGCAGAGACAAACCAGGCAGGTGGCACTGGCTTTTACTGAGAGACCTACATGGGACTTGGGGTGGTTTTCAAATGAGATAGTGTAAATGCAAGCTTCACCTTCTGTTTCTTACAGCTCTCTTGGAATTCTAAAAGGGAGGTTGTAGCAGAAGTCAAGGAATTAAATACAGCCTGTGGGTGGGGAAGGGAAAGGCCCCCTTCTCAGTGAGATTTACCTTGAGTCTGTAGAGAAAGACAGACAAAGGACTGAGGAGAGCATTCCAACCATACAAATTGGGTGTGTAAGGTCTGAAACAATAAGGATCCTGGCTGGTTTCAGACAGGGGAAAACCGATGGAGTGAGGAAGACAGCTGACAGAGAGGGCTTAGACTCATCATTGGGGGCTATGCCAAGAGCTAAAGAATGTCTCCACCACAGCAGTCAGTACAGATGACATTTGTCTTCAGAAGTCATGGATATGTTGTGAAAACCCTGTGGAGATTTAGGGAAATGAGGCCTGTGTCCTAGCTATCAGCAACATGAGACCCTGCTAACAGCCCCAGTGTGGTGACGTCCTACAGTGGCCTCTAGACACTCCCAGGTTGATTGACAGACCAGTTGACCCTTCACACCCACATAACCTGCAGAATCATTCTCTTGCCTGTCTTCCTTCCTTCACTCACTCTGCTTTTCTTCACCCCACCCACTTCCCACTTTTCTCATCTCTCTTTCTCTTTTCCTTTCTATTTTATTTTACTTTTAAAATACACTATTTTAGAGCACCTTCAGGTTCACTGAGCAGAAGTTGTCACATTCCGTATACCTTCTGCCACACACACATGCAGCTTTTCCCTGTATCAACATCCTCACAGTGGTGGCTCTGAATAGCTGATGAGCCTGCCTTGGAAACTCATCCCCCCAAGTCTTTAGTTTGCATAGTGGGTCACTCTTGTCCTGGTCTTGCTATGGATTTCAACAAATGGATTCAGTACCATTACAGAATCATACAGAATTGTTTTAATGCCTTAGAACCCTTCCTGGCTAACAGCGGGAGCAGGGGCTATCCCTGACTATGTTGCCTGCCTTTGAGGCCCTTTCTCCTAACTGGGCTCCCTCATCTAGCTTTGACAGGAGAAGATGCACCTAGTCTTATTACAACTTGATTTGCCAAAGCTGGTTAATATCCATAAGAAGCCTCCCCCTTTTTGAGGAGAAAGTGAGGAGGGGTGGATGGGGAGAGGGGAAGGGAGAGGAGAGACTGGGAAGAGAGGAGGGAGATGGATCAGGAGATAAAGTAAATAAATAAATTAAAAATCAAACAAACAAAAGAACAAAAAACCTTGTGGTTATGACTATTGGCTTCTCCTCACAAAGTCCTGCCAACCACAGGTCCCTCTATGGTATCCATACTTACGCTTTTCCAAAATACCGCATAGTTGGAGTTAAATTAACTCCATTCTCATAGTAATATCCACTGGAGGCTATATTACATAGGAATATCCACTGGAGGTTATATTGCATAGTAATGTCTACTGGAGGTTCTTCCATGTGTTTTGATGGCTTCAAAACTGGTTTCTTACTATTGAATGATATTCCATTATCTAGATTTACCACTGTTTATATTTTTACCCACTGAGACAACTTGGTTGTCCTCAAATTTGGGCAATTATGAATAAAACTGCTATAAATATCTATGTGTAATTTTCATGTATATATAGTTTTTACCTCCTTAAGCAAATACCAAGGAATGAAATAGCTGGGTCATGCAGAAGAGTAAATGAGACTCTTCTGATACTCAAGACAAACACTTAACTAGAAGAGTGTAATTTTTAAAAATTTCATATCATTCTTATATATAATCAATCAGAGCAAACATTTCCACTTCAGAGAGGAGGAATGATATGGCTGATAGCAAAGAAAGATCAAAAAGACCCAAGCAAACCTTAAACCAGCAGGGAAAACACTAGATCCCACAGATCTGTGTCAAACATCTGAGTGTGGGGTGGCATCATTTGAGCTCCAGTGAGGTTTGGTAGACCTGTCCTTGCAGTCCTGCTGTACATGGCACACATGGCTCTTTCTTGAGACAGCCACATTCAATTCCTGCGGCTTTCTTCACGAGACATCCCTCTTTCTTAGAACCCCTCAAACACTAGAATCTCCAGTGACATTTATGCTGCATTGCAGCCTCATAAATTGATCCATTCAGGGTCTCATTACAGAGACTCTAATCCTGCTACACACTGCCTGGCCTCATAGAGTTTTTGTTTTGTTTTGTTTTGGGCTCTTTATCATAACCTCCATGACCCTGTAACTCTTATATTTTGCATGCTTGCAAAATAAGCACCCATCACATAGCCAACGTCAAGTTTTCTTGCCAGGTCTGGATGCAGCCAGCCCCCTCAGACCACAGCGTTAGCAATCTATGAACAGCTGGCTGCATGGCCGAATCAAGGAAAGCACTTTGCTAGGACACCCTCTTCAGTTAGGGCAACCCTACAATGGGATTCTTTTAAAGTGAAACCTTTCAAATGCATTTTTAGTTTCTTACCTTAGAGCCCTCGTTGGATGGTGTCTTAATCTCAGGGAACATTTCCTATTGTCCTAGTGCAAAGTCTTTAGTTTCATTTTAATGTTACCAACTAAAGCTGTTTTGTCTGCAGCTTCAAATATCAAGCATCTTTGATCACCATACTGCGTTTTCCACATCTTTCTACTATTTTCTGTTTTGAATTCTTACTACAAATCTATCTAAAATCGGCAAGTAATAATCATGCCAGTGCCTACATGCTATGCTACCTTAAAATTTCTTACACCAAACAAATGCATTTGTTACATTCAAATTTCAGCTCTCGGACATCTTTTAAGATGCAGAGAGTATATAGCTATCTGTTCTTTGCTACAATGTAATATGGATGACCTCCAATCCAACTTATGACAAACTCTGTGTTCCCCCTCTGACCTCCAATCCAACTTATGACAAACTCTGTGTCCCCCTCTGACCTCCAATCCAACTTATGACAAACTCTGTGTCCCCCTCTGAAATTTCACAGTCACAAGTCTCTTTTGTCCCTATGCCTATCAGCATGCTGGTTGATATTCTTCACAGGATGGCCCATTAATCTCTGATTATAATATTCCAGTGTTTCTCTAGCCTCCAGCTCCAAACTCTTCCAAATTCCTCCTACAGTTTCAAAGGCCTATGAGCCGTGTGGTTGGGTTTATCACAGGAACAGCTGCACTGCTTGTACTAGTTTCTCCTTGTTACCAAAGAAATTTAAGAAAGGGAGCTTGTGGCTTCAGTCCATCATTGAAGGGAAGGGATGTCAGCATTTGGAGCAGCCAGAGTGGGGAGGTTCCTCACATTTTAGCCTATCAGGAAACAGACAGTTGCACTAGTGATCTAGGAGCAGGCCATTAAGAGTTATATTCCAGGCCCATTTCTAGTGTACCAGCTTGGCCCCTTGTCCTAAAGGTTTTGTCACCTCCCCAGATAACTTCTACCAGCTAAGGACTAAGCATTTTCATACATTGGGATTTTATATCTTTCGCCAAATACATTACCAAGTAGGTAATATACTTGATATTGTAAACTGTTATTTTAAAAATTTTTAAATATTTTATTATTTGCTATTAGCATATAGAATAGATATTATACTGTATGCTACAAATGTACTTAAATCTATTAGTTCTGGTCACTTTCTGTGGATACCATCAAAATTTCTACTCAGCGGTTAAGCAACCTGTAACAAACCCAAACCAAAACTACGAGTGCAATGGTGCACACACCTGTAACTCCAACTTCCTGAGAGATCCAGGCAAGTGTGAAGCCATTCTGAACAACTTGGTAAGATAGCCCACATAATTAAAAAGGCAGAAGATGCGGGTCAGTGGCAGAGGGCTTGCCTAAATGTGTGGCGTACTGCCCTCAATCCCCAGTAGTGAAACATTTTGATTCTCCCTTTCCAACATGGAAATTCAGACTAGAATCCTCAACGGAGGCCTTCTGTTCTGATCCCAAGAGGAAACCACCGAGTTCTTCACTAATTAGTATAATAGCTTTAGGCTTGTTATTAATTAGGTTGAAAATGTCTCTCCTGCTTCATTTTGCTGAAACATTATTAGAAATAGGTGTAAGATTTTATACATCAAAATAAGCAAGAAAGAATGGACATAGGAAGGGAGAAGGAAGGGAGGGGGAAGAAAGGAGAGACGGAAGGCAGAAAGGAGGGAGTGAGGCAGAAGCAAGTGAGGGAAAGAGGGAGGGTCTGAGGAAGGAAAAGAAATCTGTTTAAATGATCACCTGGCTTTTCCTTCCTGGCTTACTGGTGTGGAAAGCTACGGTGATAATTTTCAAATGCTAACCCAAGCCTGTATTTCTAGGTAAAACTTCACATCATTGGCCATGATGCACACACAGCTCACATTTTGTATAGCATTGAATTTGATTTACTGGATACAACCCTTATCTCACTTCACGAGGGATATCAGTCTGTAGTTTTCTTCTCTTGTCATGTTTTTGGGTTGGTGTAAGGATTATGTTTACTTCAAAGACTAGGTCTCTGAAAGTGGTGTTTGTTTGTTTTAATAAAAGAGCTACCACTACTCTAGTGGAATTTCTCAAGGCCTGCGGTTTTGTGAAAAGCTTTTCATGACACAATTTCTTTGTTAGCTCTAGGGCTCTTCATGGTATACATTTTCCCCCTTTGTTGATGGGTGAGCTATGATGCTATAAAAGGTTCAAGAGTAGGTTTGAGCAGTAGGAAAGAATGAGTGAGTGATGGAGGCAGGAACAAAGCATTGTTTGGAGACAGTGTCTATGTATCTGCTTGGACCAAATTTTCAAAGAGTACTATGGTGGGGAAGAGAGTCTGCTGGCTGAGAGTCTTCTAAGCCAGCAAAGTCAATGCCCATTATGAAGGTATCAAGGTTTTGGTGGAGTTGTAACAAGACATGTCTACAAGGGGCTAATCCACAAGCCTTTCTCATTCTTTAAGAATCCTACATCCACCAGGAACAGGGTCTTGGGATGCCTCTTAACTGAGTGAGCATTCTTCTGTTGCCAAGGTCACGGAGACCCACAGTGCCATAGCAACAGTGAGCCATGGAGTTGTGGAGCATCTTTGAAAGTATCATGCCTTACACATACTGTCTTTGGGGAATCAAGCAGCAACCCCATCCTTTCCAATTCCCTGCACAGTTTCCTCCCCAAATAAAGCTTATGATGGCAAATGCAGGCAGAGAAGTGTCCTGTAAAGACAACAGGTACCACTTTTGCCTCTGGCATTTTGGTGACCTGTTGTCCTGGCATCACAACCGACAGGTGGGTAGAATGAGTTTGGTAGGGTGCATAGTGTTAGAGAAGGTTCTTGGGCAACACCAGGATTTGATAAATAATACCAAACAACTTGAGGCTATTTCAGACTGTTGCTTCCTTGGTCCAAGTTCACAGTGAAGAAAAAAGCCCTTCTGGCTAAGGCCCCACCTAGATACCAGCTCAGTCTGTGACTCTGAGATCTACAGTGATCACAATGGTCTTTATTTGAAGGAACAACCTCATAATGGCTTCAGGCAGACTGTCATTCTTAAAAAAGCCTCATCCAGTGTCTTACGTGTATAGAAATGGGGAAATTTAAACAAACAAACAAAAACAAAACAACCCAGCTGCCTATAGAAACATCACTTAAAATAAAGACAAACTAGGTCAAGACACATGGTCTACTCTGCACCCTACCCCAAGACAGCTGGCAGTGACAGATTATGAATAAAGTGTTGTACATCCCTTAAGCAGCAGTTCCTGGCGATGACACTGGGCTTTGCATTGAGCAAACTACACACTCAGCTTGATTTCCTCATTAAAACACAAAAGCTTCAGATCAGGCCAAGCCTTGAGATGGGAAACGGGCATTATTCTGGATTAGCTGGTGGGATCTCCGGTGGGACTCGCAAACACTTTCCCATCTTGCAACACACACCCCTCATTTGCCCAATGTCTGCTCCTTTCCCACATGCAATTCTCCAAAAATGTCCCCTGTCTTGAGGAGAATGAGGAGATCAGTTTGCTGTGCCGATGTTTCTCCATTTGTCAGGTTGCCATGAGTTGACATTGTACCCTGAATGTTCTGCCAGGGAGCTTGAGGGACAATGAGCTTAACACAGGGATCATGGTGACCAGTCCTGGCAGATATGTACTAAAGGTTGCAAAGCCACAGAGCTTCTTATACAAGTATTTCAAAATGTCCCCTCTCTTCTCCCACAGACAAATAATAGCCCAGATGAGCTGAGTTCAGCACACATTGAAAGTGGGTGGATTTGTTGGGGCTCATCTTTCTCATGATTCTACATGAACCAACTAAACCTCTGATTTGCCTCTGAAACTCCTGTCACCCACTTAGCATGTACATATATATGGGGTGAGATACAGCTTAAACATATAAAACTTTTTTTCTTCTTCATTTCATCTTTTAGAACAATTGAACCACAGTGAGTAATCTCAGAGGAGTTGAATTCATTACATTCATGATGGGACCTAAAAGAATCTTCTTTTTCCCCCAAATATTTTCTTAACTGCCCACCAATTTCAACACATTTGTTTTGGCCTTTTTCCTGTGATATAATTTCTTCTTTTGTAAAACAGAAATTTCCCCCCTATTCCTCTGGGACAGGGAGAAGACCATGGGAGGTGGAGTGGTTGGTCCCTGATGCAAATTTCACTTGGAATGAATTCCTGAGAGAGAACTGTCCATTCCATCTCTATTCACTGGTCATGACTTTACCTTTGCATGGTGCTCCAGCTTTCTCTTTCTCTATTATCCTCCACCTCCGAAACTTTCCTCCCTTTATTTTACCCTCCCCCCTTAACTGTTCCTTCCTACCTCTCTCCATTTTCCAACCCATTTGATACCCTACAGTATGCCGTCTTAGCCTTCCCAATGTCACACTACTCTCTGATAGGAATGCCTCCTTTTGAGCCCCCACCCTCCAATTAAAGGATCTAGAAGGCTTTTAGAATGGCTTTGGGGCTCTTCCACTGCATTCTCTCAATACTTTGTCAAAGGTGATGGAGAATAAGGGCTTCTCCATGACTGGGAATATCAACATAGACTTCTATAGTCTCTGTATTTGTTAAGAGGAACGGGAGCAGAGGCCTTGAATGGAGTCTGTAGAGGAGAAGCAGTCTACAAAGGACACCCCAAGGCCTGCCTCCCTTTGCCACCATTCCTTCCTAGCCCTCCCGGGTTCCCATGAAGACAGCACACTCCAGCTGCCTTATTCCAGACTATGCCAGTATTTTTTTGGTTTTGGTTTTGTTTAGTTTTTCAAGACTTGGCCTATCTGCATTTCTGACCCTGGGTATTTGGGTGTTTTTTTTGTTTGTTTTTGTTTTTTCTCCCTTCCTAAAGCAAACATTTCTTGAAAACCTCACTGCTACCTGATAGAAATTCTGCTTTCCTTTCACTAGGTCTTTCAGGAAGTCCTTTCTGACACCCTCCCTTATAGGTTAAGACTTGTTCCTGGAGCCACAGTGCCACGCCCCAGTGTTTGCTGTTCCAATTCCAACATCCCAGTGAAGATTGTACTGTGGGGCCTGGAAGTGTATGGGAGAGGACAGTGTTACTACAGGTGAGACTTTGCAAACACAGATGACAGGGAACCAGCAGAGAGGTACACTCACTTTTCTATCTACCACCTAGTCCCCCTCGTATCAACTGTGCCACTGGAAGACAGTCTTTAACTGGTCAGGGACTCACATGGGCATGGAATGAATAGTGCATTTCATTATAGCCAAAATCATTTTCTTGGTTTTTAAAAAAACAGTATGTTTACAGATTATTTAAGAATTTCATACAATGTCTTTTAAATATATTGAGGCCCAATTTCTTCCATAACTACCTTTCCACCCTCTCTTGTTCCTTCCCACTCAACTTTGAGTTTTCTTCTATCTCTGCCCCACATTGAGTCCAGTTTGTATTGCCCAACTCATCTGGGAATCAGGGTCTGCCCTGGCCTGTAATCTACCTAACAGTGGTTATATCATTAAAGAAAACCAACTGTCCCTCTCACAGACGCTGTTAAATAACAGTATCTCATCAGCTAGTGGTGAGATTTCATGCCTGCCTTCTCCCCTCTATGCTAGGATTTTGTCTGGCTGGAGCTTTCCCAGGTTTTATATGTGTTGTCACAGTCACTTGGAGTTCATATGTGCAGCTTCTCTCTTCTGTCTGGGAATAACCATTTCCTTGATGTTATGGACCACCTCTGGCTGTTATAATCTTTCCATCCTGAAACTGAAACTTAGTTAACAAATATATTTATTAATATCCATAAACTGTTATATTGGGCCAGCAGAGCAGCCAGCAGTGGTGCAACTGGAAGCCTATAGGCCTGGAGGGCCTGACTTGCCTTAGCTGGTGGCCTGACCTGTCCTGGGGATAAAGCCCTGAGCCAAGGGTGGCCTTCACCACCCCAAAACCGCAACTCTGTTGACTAATATATTTATTAATATCCATAAACTGTTATATTAGGCCAGTGGAGCAACCAGCAGCCTGGCAGGAGGCCAGCAGGCCTGGCTTGCCTGACTTACCTTAGCTGGAAGCTTGAAACCCATGGTGGCCATTTCCCAATAATTAAATACACCAAGACCTTTTAATGTTTCAGTTCTTAGACCTTAGCTGACTCTCAACTAGCTAATGTAAGTTAACATGACCAACTATTCTCAATCTACCATGTGGCTTGCTGTACCTTCAGAGCTCACTCCAAGATGTCCTGCTGCTCCAGAGTCCTGGTGGGAAGAGAGGGCTTCCTATGTCTCTTCCCAGGATTCCTTAGTTAGTCCCAGGAAGTTCCACCTTCCTATTCTCTCTTTGCCCAGCTAAATGGCCATCAACGACTTTTATTATCCAATTAGAAGTGCCTCAGAAAAGGCAGTACAAGACCTTCCTCCAACACCACCCCTCTTCCAAAAAGATCTGTGAATCTCATGGGGAAGGGTGCCGTATGAATGTTCCATTTGGGGTTATGCACTCCACAGCCTTTTATTCTCTGCATGTTAAGAAGTTGTGGGGGGATATACCTCGGTATCAACTGACCTCTACTGTAAGGAGAGGCTTCTCTGAAGAGGGTGGAAAGATGTTCTGGTCTGTGGGTATAGCAATAAGCCATTTGGGAGTCATTTTAATGTTATGTCCATTTACCAGAATCATCAGAGTATTGGGCTCTTGTCTGGGGCCCAAGAGCTATTCAGCAACAAGTTCTTGGCCCTTTTAAAAGCGCCAGGTACAGGTTCCATCTCATGGAGTAGGCCTTAGATTTCAGCATAAAGTGACTCTTTACTTCCGTAATAGCTGTACCCCTATTGCACCAGTGGTTGTACCTGGTCAGGCCAGTAGCTGCTATAACCTGCAGAGTTCACAGCTAGGTGAGATTGAAGATTATTTTTCCCTTGGCAGTGTGCATAGCAACTTTTAGCACCATGAACACTAGCCAAAAGGAATGAAACTTCCAAGTGGGAACTAGTTTGGTTTCTCCATGTTCTGTGACTCTGGTATGACTTCATCAATAGGATCTTGCTGTAAAGATGTGGAGGTCAGCCAAGAGTACTGGTTATAACCTGTAGTGCTTGGAGTAGGGGTGTCTATGGTCAATAGCTCAAAAACAGATAACTGCAGTTTTGATTTGTGAGCATGAGGTACCTAGTTGGGATATTGTTCCCTTTGTTGCAGGGTAATTCAATTACAAAACTGTTTTCTTTTCTAAGAATTATATGGACTACTTTCCCCAAAATGTGCCAAGGTTATTAGATCTGACAATGTTAAACCACAGAACAAGTGACAGCTCAGGACAGCTGTACGCCAGACTGCCTGGGCTCAGAGTTAGTTGGTTACTCAGGAAGAATGTCTATGCTTTCTGGGACTCAGTCTTTCTATTTTCAAAATCACAATGATGTGTGCTCCCTGGGTTTGCTGTGACAAATGACTACTTAAGTATTCAGAGAAATAACTACCTCACAAAGGATCACTGAGCCTTGATCTGCTACCTCAGAACTGTTGAAGTCCAGCAGAGCCACATGACCCCTTCCAACCTTGAACTGAACACTTTCTCCATGTTCTGTGAATCTTGGCCAAATGCTTGGGAAGTCACATTGAGCAACTTGCACCCATGTAAATAATTTTGCTTTGATTTTTTTTTTTTTTTTTGCAAAACACATACTATTGCGCTAACCAAGTTCATGAAAACAATGATTTGGGAAGCCTGTTTTCTTAGCTTCTAAATAATAGCTCTGCATTGCCGAGAGGAATGTTATTTACATTCAGAAATTGAAGGTTTGTGATTAAAATTTTTTTTGCCATAACAGAATCTGAAAAGTCAGCAAGATTTTAGTTTTGTACCCAGTTTTTGACATTTCCTTCAACATTGTATGAAACTGGCTCCCACATCCTAATGGAAACAGTTCTGTGAAGAAGGTAACTTAAAAACAGTTATGCTACTGCTGCGGATTGGTTCTGCTTGTTGAGGGCAACTGCCCTCAACTCTTAAAGGGAAACAAGGGACCTTGTCTCTGGTTTTAAGTCCAAAAGAGACTTAAATGCACATACCATAGAAAAGGACACTGAGACAAAAACAGTCACTTGAGGTCCCAGGAGGTTTTTGCAGCATCTTGCTGGCACCGGGTAGAGTGGCCTGACACAAACTGGCCTAAATTTAAGTTTAAAAATGTGGCAATTCAATAAAATCACCCCTGGGCCACAAACAAACATCTAATCATTGGGTCACTTTGCATGCATCCTGGTGGGTGATTTTGTAAACATGGATCAGTCTCTCTAAGAACAGCATACCAAACAGTTTTTATATGATGCTCTTAGAACATAAAATACTCCTGTGAGCTCATATATGCATCCCAGTAAAGTGTCTTGTCATCCAAAAAATTTGGACACTGTCTACATGGAGTTGGTGCCAGATCCTACAGTCTTCAGACTCAGTTCCCAAGACTGACCCCACATATTTCGGATGCCCTAAACTCTCTTATTTGTGATTCTGGAACAAAGACTGGCTGTGGACAGGATTTCCATAACCTCTGGCTTGGTTTATTAACTTGCTAGGATGGCCCACAGAAGGCAGGAAGCAAAGACTATTTAAGATGCATAGGGAAGGGCCTCAGAGCTCCCACACCCTTGCTGTTTACTACTCACTCTACTGGCTCTACCAAGCCTTCAGCCATCAGAGAACCTCTAATCCTTATCCTTTTGAGTTTTTTATGGAAACTTCATTACATAACCAAGATTGATTAAGTAATTCCCCACAGATTACCAACTTATCCTTTAGTACCTTCCTTCTCCCCAGGTTGGAGGTGGGGTATATGTCCCCACATTCTGTTCTTGCCAGTCTTTATGATGACCAGCCCCATCCTGATGTTTTATGAGGGCTGTCAGCCAACTTTCAATGTTTGACATATAAAGCAAATCTTCTTCCTGAAGATTTTCATGTTTTTAGAAGTTATTTGGAAACCAAATATATATTTCACACTATCACTAAAGACTTTTGTTGGATTTATAAACACATCTAGTGTATAAATATGACTAAATTTTTGCTTTCTTTCTGTCTGTAGCATTTTAGTGTTGCAAAGAAAAGAATAAATGGAGCTCTTCCCTGAAAGACTTTCTGAAATAATTTTTCAGATTAACAATAGTAATTTATATAATTTGATCTTTTATAAGAAAGGTAAGCAAAGACATAAATCAGGGCAAAGTTAAGTGAACATCCCGAGGTGCATGGGACTATCTGTTTACTTTTCTGCACTTTCCTCATCTCCTTAGTAAATTTAGTTCTTATTTTAGAGAACCAAACAAACAAATATAGAGGAAAGACCTGGTACATTCAGAGATACTTAAAGAATATTTTCTTTGAAGAATGTATAATTCATTTTAAGCCAATGTTTATGACTTCTGGGGGAAAATTCTAGAATCCAAGGTCAGGGAGTTGGGGTGGAGGTGCAACAGGGACTTAGCAATTGCTTTGGCTAAAAAACACTGGCTCCTCCTCACTGGTCTCACAAGGTAACTGAGAGCAGGAAAAAACTTGACATCTCTCCTTCTTTGTATCTGTGTCCATGAGCATCTTATTATCAGATTAAACTCCCTGTTCCAGATTCCCCAACTATATTTGATGATGTCTAAACATTGTTTTACACTTGCAGTCACTTTAGATCTCAGGAACAATAGGGTTGATCAATAAACACCCTAAAACTAGGGACTACCACCAGACAGACTGCCCCTTAGTCAGGGTCATGGTCTGCTTTGGTGAGGCTGTACCCTGGAGCAGAAGTAATCATCTCATGGTGAGAACAAGTTCACTCCCCTCAGGTGATGACAGCAATGGCAACTTCAGACCATGCTCCAGAACCAGAGCTGAGCAAGGATCAACTAGACCACACCTGGATCAAAACTGCCTCCTTTTTTGTACCTCATGCCCTTGTCCCAATTCTTCTACTTAAATCTAAAATACATAGCAGTGCCCTGAAGACAGACTTGGGACTGCTGAACCTTTTTTTTTTTTTTTTAATACCAGTTCTTCTTTCCATGTGGCCATACTGATTTTATCTCTTTTCTTTCCCTTTCATGGTTAATTGTGTCTTTAATTAACATGTCTGGATCGTGACTGCCTTGCCATTAACACTCTGGGAGCCCTGGTTTTGATCTAGACCTTAAGGCAGAAGTGAGTTTGGGCAGGATTTGAAGCGGGTAGGCTGGGCTATTGGCTACCCCTTTTCTCCTCTGTCATTTGACAGAAGCCAGTGTTACTGCTGGATATACAGAGATTTGAAGTCACATTATAGGAATTCATATGCATGTTCTCTCACTGTTCAAATACAGTAGGAATGCCTTTGTGGTCCTGCAAAGAAAGGAGAGAGAGAAAAAAACCTCACAAATGTTTGTTGGGTTTAGTCATCCATTTTTTTCCCCCATGACAGTGCATAACACTTGCACAAAAAAGCAACTAACAATGCTTGAAGTGAAGGCCATGAGAAGATAAGCAAGTGAAGAGAGATGTACAGAAACGAGCTTTGTGGGTTTATTTTGCCTGTAGAACACAGCTCAGAGCCCTCACAGCAAAGCAATTATCTGTGACAATGTGAACAAAGGCATCAATCTCTCCTTGGACTTCTAGTTGCCTTGTGTTTTTCCCACCCGGCTACATGTGGTAATTAGTCATGGGTTTTGGTTATTGCCTCAGTTTTTCTTAAAGTGTGGGCCGATTAGGACATCTCTTTTGGTGAATATATCTGAGAGAAGCGGGATCTTGATTATATTTATTTCTTTCAATTCTACATGATTCTGAACTCCTCTGCGGGGTCATTGAAGGAATACAAGCTGAATGAGCATAATTTTTCCCTTGGAGCTCAAAAGGATTTGGCAATATTGGTATTTTCTTTTCTCAGCTTTCCTGGATTTTTTGGCTAAGGCATTGGTGCCCTTCATCTGCTCTTCATTAGAACACCATCATCTCTAGTTTGAAAGTTCTCAGTGCCTTAGTCAGAACTAACAATACTCTTTCCTCCGGACATCAGCCATGGACTTCCCAGAGCTGCGACAGAAAGGGAAGGAGCCAGGCTCCTGGGAGACTGACATAGCCCACTTACGGGGTCAGGGGAAAGACAGAGCCTGTGCCATTTGACAGAACACTAATTCAAACGACTGACTGACATGGCCTCTCCAGAGGAGAGCTAACCAAGCTTCAAGCATCAGTTGCTTCTGACACATGTGAGTCATCAGATATCAATGTGTCTGAGGGAGGCTGCAAGCACAGGCATTAGCTTGGATTTGGAAAGGAACAGCCCTCTCATCCCTCTTCCTGTTATGTACATCCATTCCTCATTAGTACACAAACTTATTTTCCTCATTAACAAATGATAAAATTATACGTGCACCAAAGTATTGTTTTGAAACAAGTGACTTTGTGATTTATTGTGAGTAAACACTAGAGTTGTGCACTTACTTTATATCTATACACCCAGGGTTGTGTAAAAATGTCTCAGGCAGAAAGCATTCATGAGTGGGAAAAAAATTTAGGAAGTTCTGGATTGAGTAATGAAAGTCAATGTCTCACCTTCTGGAGGCTGGAGTTCCAACATTAGGGTGTGAGTATGACTACTTTCTCACGAGGCCTCTCTCCTTGGCTGAAGATAGCATCTTCAGCCTGTGTTATCGCGTGATTCCCCCATGTGTTGGTGTCCTAGCGACATTTTCTTATACTTGATTAGTACTGACACCAATATCCTCATTTCAACATAATTACTTCCTTAAAAACCTTGACTTGCTTGGCCTGCTGGTCCACACCTTTTATCCCAGCACCAGGAGGCAAAGGCAGGCTGATGGCTGTGAGTTTGAGGCCAGTCTGGTCTACATTGAGAATTACAGGCCATTTGGGGCTACTTAGTGATACCTTGAGTCTAAAAATGTTAATCAAAAAATTTAATTAAAATAAAACTCATCTCCTAATATATTCTGAGTCCTGGGCATTAAATTTAGCATTTGAAAGAGGGAAAACACTTTTTACTCCCTCTCCCACCTATCCTACTCCTCTTGTGTGGGATGCCCTCACATATCAGTCCCCCTCAGTTCATCAGTCACATGAGGGCTAAAAGCTTCCTCTTGCTCTGGGGCCTGACCTGGCAGGTCCACTAGGGTAAAGTGTCCCACTAACAGGTAACAAAGTCCATGACAGAGACCACCCCATCTGAGGACCATGCTGCCTATCCTCTCTATTTGTAAAGGGGGGTCTATACTTAGACTTTTAAAAAAGTCTAAGCTTTTAAAAAAAATTTTTTTTGAGGCCCGTCAGCCAATGAGCTCCAGATATCCACCTGTCTCTGTCAGAAGAGTCTCACTGAGTCCAACCTTTACGTGGCTGTGGGGGATTCAGACTCAGGTCCTCATGGTTGTGCAGTAAGTACTTTACTGATTGAGTCATCCCCTGTACCCATTGTTATGATTTCATATTTGAATATCATCCACTGCCATGGCATGAATGAGCCTCGTAAGTTCCAGGTGTTGAAAATGTAATCCCCAAAGTCAATACATGTCAATAGTATTTGGAAATGAGATAAAATACCTTTACAATGACAATCAGTATCAGATGAGCTCATCAGGGTGGGGTTCCGTGACAGCATCAGTGGCTTAATGAGGAGTGGAACAGAGAGACCTGAGCAAGCCAATGCGCACCTGCCTGGCATGAGATTCCCTGGACCATGAGCCAGAGGAACCTGCCCATATTAAGCTGGTCTTGAGCTTCCCAGGCTTTACAACCACCTTTTATTCCTCATAAATCACCCACTCTGCATGTCTAGTTTCAGCCGGAAGCAGACCACGAGGACGACCGTAGCCATTGCCGTCACAAAGGTAATGGCGCAGACAGCTTTGCCTCCACTTACTTAGAGGCTGCCATGGACACTGCTTCTGTCTACTCCCACAGCAGTGGTTGAGATGCCCTTTGTCACACGTGCAATTCCATGAGCATGTCCCTGTCAGGGAACCCTGCCGTTGAGTTTATCACTCTGTCATTCTTTATGCAGATAGCTACAGTTTTAATAAGAAAATATGCGGAAGCTTATTGAATGACCTTTGGTGTTCTTTTAAAAAATGAGCTTGAGTCATTTCTCCTTTGGCTGACTTATTTTAAGTGCTCTACTAATGGGCTTATTTTTAGTATATCAGCATTTGAGTAGAAGCCTCAGACATGGAATGTTATCCTTTGAATGTACTGCTGAGTGGAGTTTGCTGGTCTTCACTGTAGAATCCGTGACTTGCCACCATGATTGAAGTAAGCCTGTAGTTGTAAAGTCCAGACTTAGGCAGGAGGGACTTGAGAACCCTTTCATGGTACTGTGCTTTCTGGAACTGTTTATACAACTTAGAGATTATCTGAACACTGACAGCACTAAAGGAAATTAATATTGCCACCAGAAACATTCTTGTCATGTCCCTGTCACTCATGTCTGCTACTAAGATTCTATTCAGGACTTATATTTCATAACTGATCTTAGTAAGTTTCCTTTTCTTAGAGAAATATACACATGCTTAAAAACATATTCCTCTGAATTTGTTTTTAAATTTTCCTTATCTGTTTGAGGTCTATAACTCTATGCTTAAGTGTTTTTCTCAATCTTAATTTTTCATTCGTCTGCTTTCCAATTTTTTTCTCTCCTTTGATACCAGGCAAAGATATCCATACAATTGTGGGTGATTCTTTTTCTGAAGTGACAATGTTTACATTTATTAATGGAGTTGTAAAGTTCTTGTAAGTAAGGGATGGTGAACTGTCATCATGGGTAGAAAGAAACCATGAGGCCAGTTCGCACTAGCTGAAGTCTTTGCCTTTGACCACGTGAAGCCTCATGGGATGAGGATACTGACAGTTTGTACATGGTCATTACTCTGACACTGTTGTTTATGTGTCATACAATACTGAATTTCAAAGAGATTTGGCCTTCTAAATATGGAACCCATTAATAGGAAGCCATAAGTTTGGGGTAATGCATGCCTAATCTGAACATTTTTTTTCAACCTGGACAGTTAAAAACAACTTGCTTATTTTCTCATCTGTTAAAAGAAACAGATCTCCTAGATTCCACCCAGCCACCCCAACTCTGTTATAATCTGGCTGTAAATCTAAATCACATTTACACAGTACCTTAGAGCCATTTTTGGAAGTAGTAAAAGTAGTGAACAAGGAAACAATTACCAAAGGAGACTGTTAGGGACTTTGTTTCAACTATTAATGAAAAGAAAAGGCCAGATCGCGGTGGCGGCGGTAGTTTCAAGAGGGAAAATCCTGATGGACAGAGGTCCGATGGCCATAATAGGAAGACCTGAAGATGTGTGCACTGCTTCTCCCGAGAGAACATGCTGCCCTGAAAGGCTCACTCCACTTCCCTCCACTTCCCTAGAACTCAGCTGCAGAGCCTTAGATCACGGCCTTTGTTATCAACGCCCTTGGGAGGCGGGCACTGTTGGCAGCTGCGAATCCAGATACATAAAGCACGAGCTTGCAAAACTCACTTCTTATTCTGCCCACACGGAGTGTGAGAAAATCATCAGATTCGGGCAGTACCTTCCTCCTTAACAACCGCCCCTGCTGGCGGTATACATCCGCGTCTGCGGTCCACAGCTGCTGTAGCTGGCACTTGCTTCGTTCCTGCCCACAGAACACATCTCATGTCCCATGTCCATTCCTATTGCAATAGCCTCACTCTTCTATCAAGTCTGCCCTTTATTGAGTTAATCTTGATTCTCCTCCATTTTGGGCATGTATGCTTTCCAAAGTTGATTCAGGCATTTAACTTTTCTAAGCCCGAGTTTTCTCGTCTTTCTTGGAGGATTTGGGACATGTTTAACAGCAATGTTTAAGGATGTCCTACTGCTGGAGAGAACTATGACTCACCCTAGTAGACTGAGACCTGTCTGAAAAGATCGGGAGAAAGATGCATTGAGTATTTGGCAATAGGGCTGTAGAAGGTTGCTTCATTGCAAGTGAGTAGCAGAGAGCACAGAGAAATACAGGCCATGATGGTTCCTAACATGGGAGGGGTTAAAGCTACATCTAGATGTGAGTTAGTTGCAAATAGGATTTGTGGCTTACGGCTTTGTGGTACGCTTGTGGGCATGTTGAACTTCTCTCACATATCCAACAGCAGCAGCAGCAGCAGTACTGTTTGGATTTAAGGCTCACAGGACTGGGCGAGGAAGGCTCATTGCTATTTATGAAAGCGGCAGCCTGCTTGTTTCTATCTGAAGCACTTCTTCTACTTTCTGCTTTATTTATGGTAATTTAAATTCTTATCAACTTTTCATTATTACAAATATTCCAGTAAACATTTCAGACAAATCTTGATCAAATGTATATGCTCTGAACAATAGAGTCAGAGAAATGGGATCTCTAGGTGAAAGTTTTCGCATTTAAATTATGTTAGATGATATTAAATTACCCTGCGTAAGGCTCCACCAGCTCATTCTCTTTTTAAGTGTCAGCGTGTTTAACTGTTATTGTGTAAAAACCTTTTATACAAACTAAAGGATCCTACCACAACATTTTTACTCCTGTGTACGGTGCACTTTGTATTCAGTGCCACCTCCAGGCACATTAACTTCAATCTCACAAAGTGAATGAATGAAGCCATTTGAGTTCTATCAAAATGAAAATGTCACCAAGCAACTCACAGAGTAGCTGAAAAGATCAGGGAAGGAAAGGGATTGCCATGCAATATTCTCAGTTGTCATAAGTTGTGGAGAAAATATGAGGGGAGTTTGTTATCTCCTTTGCAAGAAAACCAGGGCTTCCAACCGCAGACTGTTGTGAACTCCAAGACAACCCCCTGCCCCAGGCTGTATCTGGCCTGTAAATCACTGAACTTCAGACCTATGTGAAATTCCATCTCACACATTTTTAATGAAGTCAAAATAAATGCAATTACTGAACAGAAGCCAAAGATCACAAGAGGTTAGAAGTGGAGCAGGAACGTGGCCAACACTGTTTGTTTGCATTCTGACACAGCCTTCTTATGAATAGTTCCTTAATGGGAGGGCAGGGCTGGCCCTCCCTCCTCTGTGGGCATCTGCTGCTGATTACATTGCAATTGGAGAGGCTGTGTGGTACCCAGGAAACTTGAGACCCTAATGAGGACTCAGGCAAGTAGAATGTGAGGGACTGAAACCACAAGACGCAAACAGCCCCCGCCCAGGTAAAAGTTTTTCCCAAAGACCTGGCATTCACCCTTGAAAGTGTGTTCAGGAAAACCCTGTAATAACTCATCCTGTGTCTTTCTATTTTTACCTATGCACTCATCCTCCAAACCTTAAAATACACCTTATTCCTTTTTCTTTTACCCAAATAAGACTAAGCAGCTGAACGGGTAGTATACCCTTATAGAAGTCATTGTTTGAGAAAACCTGGACTAAAAAATTTATACTCTGGCTTGTGAGTAAATCTGCTACTGATTCCGACTCCACATAATATACCTGAAAGTCTTAAGTAAATTCAGTATCAATATCATTGTGTTTTCCACAGAATAATTACTGTCTCCTAAAACCAAAAGGCCAAAGTCTGAGAAGAATGGAGGATAAATGGCTGGCTAGAGAGTTTATTTCCGTAACCCCAGTTTCCTGGAGAAACTGTTCTGGTTGGGTGGGGTAATCTTTGCTCTCATTAAGCAAAAAAAAAAAAAAAAAAAAAAAAAAGCTGGTTAGATGGGGCAATGTCTTCCTCTCTCATTAAGCTGCATTAGGCATTCAGAAAAAATCACTTTGGATTCTCAGCATCTCACTCTGTATCTAGTTTCAGTGATCATACTGAGAAACTCAAAACAAAACTGATTTTTGTTTGCATGTTTGTTTGTATTCTGACACACCCTTCTTGTGAACATTCAGTTCTTATGGCTTTGAAATATTTTCTTAATATACTGTTTAAGAAAAATACTTTGACTTCTTCCTTTCCAATTTGTATCTCCCTGATTTCCTTTAGTTGTAGTATTGCTCTAGCTAAAACTTCAAGTAGAATGTTGAAGAGATATGGAGTGGGCAGCCTTGCCTTGTCCTAGATTTTAACAGAAATGCTCTAAGTTTCTCTCCATTTAGTTTGATATTGGCTATTGGCTTGTTGTAAATTGCCTTTATTACATTTAAGTATGGTCCTTGTATGCCTGATCTCTCCAATACTTTTAACATGAAGGGGTGCTGGATTTTGTCAAATGCTTTTTCAGTGTCCAATGAGATGATCATGTGTTTTTTTTCTTTCTGTTTGCTTATGTGGTGGATTACATTGATGGATTGATAGGGTAGGCAAGTCCTTCATAATTCCTGCTTTACAATTAATGTCTGTCAGAGATACTGGGCCAAGAGGCTAGAAAAAGATGCTCTAATGTATGAAGAGAAATTGGGGACTGTCCAGGCAGCCAGTTGTCTGTCATTTCTTAGTTTTGGAAGATGCTTGCTCTGCACTTCCTGAATAATCAGATATATTTATCCTTCTCAGGTCTCTGATGTGGTTGAAGACTAGATAGCTATAGTCTCACAGTTAAATTTTAAGGTGTTTAAGAATGGATGTTCTAGATCTAAGAAGATGTTTTTAAGTTGGTAATGCAAGTTAAGATGGAAAATGAGTTAGGTATAGAACTTTAAACGCATGGAGATAAATAGATAACAGAATATTAATATCAGTTGTCAAATATATATAGACTGGACATTGGGAAGTATGTTATACCTTAAAATTTTCATAATTGTGACCTAATTATTTTTAAAAAAAGAATTATGAGTTCTGGGGGAAGGGGGAAAAGGTGGGAGGGTGGGGCCAGGAGGGGCAGAGGGAGGGGACTGTGATTGAGATGTAACTTGAAGTAATAAATAAACATAAAAAAAGAAGAAAAAAGAAAAAATACTTCCTTAAGATCCTGTTCCTTAAGAACAGGATCAGTTCTAACGACTTTGAAATACTTTCTTAATTCTCTCTTATACCACATAATTTCTCTTTAAGGTAAGAGATGGCATCATTTAAGAAAAATCGAGTGAGTTAAGCTAGCATTTAGCCTAATAGAATTGCAAGGCCAAGCTAGCTTCATCTTGGAAACAGCCCTTTATCTGAAACAAAAGTCACCAGCCAGGAATCCCTATGAGACCAGTGGAGATCTGTTTCCAGTGGGATCAAGGAGGTCCTTCCATTTCAAAGGAAGCACAGCCAGTGCCTTCTATTTTTCTAAGCTGAACTTAGAGTTGCCTTAAGATATACACAAGTGCATATGAAGGTATACTTCAAATGTATCTCCTGTTTACACTGGCCTGTGGGATTTACAGTACCTGCAGCTGAGGTTGCCATGACTCCCACCCCAGGCAGGGAATTCTGCCATTTCCAATAAGCAGCTGAGTATGAAGATGTTTTGGTCCTGATGGTGTCACTAAACCTTTTGCTTTTTGATTCACCAACATGAGTTTCAAGGTCATCCTTGAAGGAGCTGGGCAGATGGCTGCCACGAAGTCCACATGCCCACTTCAGACACCATGGTTGGGTACTTCCACTCAGGCCATCAGAATCCCAAGATTGTCACATTGAGTGGGACGGTGACCAAGGGGATATTTATCCAGTTCTGGACTTACAGATGGGGACTCTGTGCCTTCCCTTTCTCCCTTTTTTCCTCTCTCTCTTCTTTCCTTCCTCCTTCTCTCCCTTCCTCCTTTCTTCTTTCTTTCCCTAACCCCTCTCTCTCCCTCCTTCCTTCCCTTTCTCCTTTCCTTCCTTTAGTTTGTTCCTATGTGCATATGTGTGTGTATCCATATGTGAAGGTGTGTGTTTATATGTGTGTGAGTAAATAAGTACATGCAACTATGTGTGAAGGCCACATGTTGATGTCAGATGTCTTCCTTGATCATTCTACTTTATTTCTTAGTTAACCCAGAGCTTGCAATTCAGCTAGTCTAGCCAGCCTACTTGCTCCTGGGATCCCCTGTTTTTGCTTTCCAAGCACTGGGATTACAAGTGGGCTGTAATCACCCACCAGCATTTATATAGTGCTAGGGATCCAAACTCTGACCCCCCACATTTGTGCTACAAGCTCTCCATCCATTGTCTTAGTTTGCTTTCTATCATTGTGATAAAAGCCATGATCCAAATCAACTTGGGTTGGAAGGTGTTTATTTCACTTCACAGATTACAATGTATCATCAAGGGAAATCGGGGCAGGAACTAGAGCAGAAGGCACAGAAGAGTGCTGCTTATTAGCTGTTTCTTCATAGTTTGCTCAGTTTGTATTCTTCTACAACCCATGACCACCTACTCCAATCTGATAGAGGCATTTTTTTCCATTGAGGTTTCCTCTTCCAAGATGACCTTGGCTTTTGTCCAATTGACAAACGAACAATAGCAAAACAACCAGGACACCACTGAGCCATCTTCCCAGACCTCCATAGTTCTTTATGGGCTTGTTCACAAAGGAAAAGAACAATTCCAGAAATACATAAGAAATCCGCTTCTGAAAGTGTCTGTAAATTTCTTTCTCTGCCTTGAAAAGTGAAAGGACTTGGGATGAACTGGTTGGGTTAAGTAAGGCACGGGGGCTCCTGGGTCAGGAGTAAGATAATGCAGAAAGGATTGGACTCACAGAGTACAGTGCACACTTTAAACTTGTTCCCTCAGCAATACATTCAGGTTGAACTTCTCTCAGTTAATAACACACTGCTCTCTTTTACAAGTGAGGTAACTATTTCACAAGCAAGAAGCATGGTGAAGACTATGTCACATTCCCAGCTGTCTGTGGCATTCTTACCTTGAGATCTGGTGGCAGCTGGTGAGTGGTTGTGGAAGAAGCTGAACTTTGTAGGAACTTTGCAGGGGGAAGGACACCTAAAGCAAACATGGCTCTAAAAGAGCTTTGCTTGAACCGACACAATGTACAGGAAATTAAAATAAATATAAGGTATTATCAATATTTGAAAATCAGTAAGCTGCACATAAAACTCCAAACTTTTGTCATCTTAGTAGCCCAGAGAACTAGCTGGGTGTCCTCTTGAGCAGGGTATTCCTGTATCTGGCTCCCACTCACTGTCTCCTACCTGTAAGCATTTGAAGCCCATACGACCCTCTTTCTTACTGATCTTCAAACCCACCCAGGCTCACACTCACATAAGCAGGCTGAACAAGTCAAAGAATTCTCATGTGAGTGAATTCAGATCACCTGTACCCAGAAAACAGTTGTCCTCAAGTACCAGTAGTCACCTGTGTCCCCATGATAGTCTACCTGTGTGTATAATTGACCTTTGGTGTCAACAAATTCTACTCCACATATTCAACCAGTCTGGTCAAAAAACATTGAGGAAAACTATAGCTGTATTTAATATGTGCAGACCTATTTTTGCTTTTGCTTCCTAAATTATACAGGAGAACTATTTACATAGCATGCACATTGTATAACCATTATAAATCATCTGCAGGATATTTCAGGTATGCAAACACCATGACATTTTATACAAGGGAATTGAGCTTCCTTTGGATTTGGAGTGTTACTGGGGAGTAGGTTGGAGTGCTGAAACTTTGGCAAACACTGAGGAAGGACCATGCATCCATGCAGGGGTTCTGACTCCCCCTCTACTTCCTGCAGGCAGACATCACTGACCGTATACCACACAGAACAATGGCCAGGTAGCCATTCTAGTGGCTCATAGAAGTATCTGCCAGTATACTTAAAGACTGATGGCACGGCACTGTCCTTAAATTTCAACTTTAATCAAAAGCAAAATGTGTGCATTCACATTGTCCTAATGTAATGTTTGGGAAAGTGTTAGCAAGCTGAAGTTGGCTTGGAATTGTTTAATCAGCTCCTCAGCTAAACCTCAAAGCCCTGAAGGTGTTTGGAAGCCGTGGTAGTCTGAAATGTCATTCTGTGCATAATCCCCTTTAGCTGTGGTGTAAACTACCAAGTCTGGTTAAGTTTTTGACAAGTGTGACCAAGCCAAAGCCACATCAGTTTCCTCTGAGGGTAATCTGACATCACTAATTGAAATGAAAGTGTTTAGCTTGAATTAATTTGCAATTATTAAATGTTATGAAATACAATTCTGGAAAAAGTCTCCCCTTGGTTTATTTTTAACATATGAGCCTGTCCCCAGTATGACACTTATCCCATTACACCCCGCATCAACACTTCCCTGGGCTCACAGACATGCAAGGAAATAACTCAGTCTCCACTTTACAGCTTGAGAGGCCAAAGCAGCAAAAGGTTATATGACTGTTGGGGACCACACACAGAGAAAATGGAGGAACCTGTGTTGGCCCCTGCTTGAAGCTCTGTGGGCATCTCCAAAGGACCTCTCATGAAGAGTAGAGGCTATCAGAGGGCCAGACATCACACCCTCGATGGTAAGGTGAGTGGCTCAAAGTAGAGTTATGGCAGGAACCTCCATCCCCGCCTTCAACTGTCTCCTTCCACTCAAACATTGAGATGAGATGCTTTTCACAGGCCCCTTTCCCTGACTTTAAAAATAGCTACAGCAATATTCATAACTGCTCTTTTACATACGTTTTTAGAATCCATGCTTGAAGGATTTCTACCATATGATGAACATTCAGTGGCACTGAATTTGAGGAGGCCCTTTGGCCTCCTCACAGAGAAGATTACTATCTCCTGTTATTTTTGAGCGAGGAATCCTGCATCTGCTCCTCCTAAGTCAGAAGGCTGTAGGAGAATGGACAGTATCAGTCCTGACTCTCCCCGGCCCTGTGAGAGCCAGTTCGACCACACTGAATCCTGTCATTTCTGCCACTGACATTCTTTGTAGGATGCTGGGAATCACTGAATGTAAATATCTCCCCCTCTTTGATGCCAGGCTATGCATCTTCATGTACGTGACAAACATCCCCTTCCATTCTAATAGGTACTCCCCAGTTTAAGCATCCCACTGCAACACATTTACTTAACTCACCTAACACTGAACTCACCATTGATGACAAATTCAACATGAATTTCCTTTCAATATGAAACATAATAGTGACGGTGAACCTTCAGGAGAGGACTAGTGGAAAGAACATTGATCCTTTGAAATGTGACCTGGAAGGGGATCATGGGCCCTCAGTTTCATCCTCTTCTTCCTGCTTATTTTATTCCTTTCTGATTTGTGGTGTATTTTTGCTCTCCCACGAAGTCCTAACATGATATGTCATCCTTGCTAGTGCACCAAACAAGGAGGCCATCAGACCTTGAAGTAAGACTTCCAGAATTATAATCAAGATAACCTTGCATATTTTTAAGTTAATTGTTCAGTTATTGTGTGCCAGTGCAGAAATCTGGCTAGCAAGCTGGCATTTCCCAAAGGCTGCTCCTTCCTCCCCAGAAATATCTTTAGCTGCCTGTCCTCTAACCACTAGTCTTCTCCACATTGACTGATTTGTAGTGCTCTGTGGTCCTAGGTATAGACTTATGTTCTTTATTCTCCTTGGAACTTGGCATGTAATGTCACCTGTGGATTTATGATGCATTGAAAGTTCTAAGGTGCTATGACTTTGTATCCCATATCCTCTCTCTTGTCCATGATCAGAACTCTTGTTGAGTATATATTTGAGCTTCTTAGTCTCCACCCCATGCAGCTGACATTTGAACCATTCACCTCTACTGCTCTTACATAACTGTGACCCCTGCAAATTAAAAAAATGACTGGCCTCAAAATATAGTGCCATTCATGCAATAGTGGCACAAATGATGTGGGAATTACCAACCACTTTCTGTTTGTCTCTAAGTCCTGCTCCATGAGATGGAACCCATACATAGCACTGCTAAAGAGGCCAAGAACCTGTAGCTAAATGGGTCATATGTCCTAGGGGAGAACCTATTCCTACAATTCTGCTAAATGGACTCAGGATTAAGATGATTCCTAAAGACTTATCATTATACCTATCTACAGATCTGTCTATAGATCTATAGTGCATCTCTCAACCATCACTAGAGAAGCTTCTTTTTGCACTAGATGGTGATTAATGCAGAGGTGGTGGTAATACAACTAGTCATGGTACAGAGAATGAAAGACTGCAGAATGTTCATCTGTAAATGAGACATCCACATAACAGCCCCTCCTCCCAAGCCTCAGCAATCATTGCAAAAAGAGAGAGTGGAGAGTAAGATCCAGAGGCGGCTGAATAACTACTAAGGAAACATTGTTTTCAGGCCACAGTAGGCCAGCTGCACACTTGAACAGCATGCACAAGACCTGAACAAGCTCAAGAAAGACAAAACTTTAACATGGAGAGGGGATGTAGGCATGAAACCTCACCCCTGTCTAAGGAGCTATTGGAAATTAACAACCGCTGGGAGAAGTAGAATCCATTCCCCTTAAGGGCGTGGCCTCTAGTAGGTCAAGAATACTGCAGTGGATGGTCACACCTCTAAGAATATATGAGCAGCACAAACTGTACTTGATGGGTTAAACAAAAAAGAGTACACAAAATTATGTGAGTAGAAAGTGGGGGATAAATATGGGAGGAGGTGGGGAGAGGGTGAATATGATCAAATTACATTGAATGAAATTCCTGAAGAACTTAAGAAACGAAAGAAAGAGTTCAGAAGTCCTAACACTAGAAAAAAATGCTTATAAAGATATTGATACTGAGCCCAAGAGATAGTATTTCCTTTAAATACTATATATATATATATATATATATATATATATATAGTATTTGTACAAGTGTCCTGCCACTGTTAGATGTAGTATCCATGAGAGTTTACCCATCCTGTTATTCTGTTCTTCAAGTTGTTCAAATACTCTTAATGATATTTTATCTCCTTAGTTTACTCACTACTTAGATTACAGTGTTATAGTGTTGGAAAACTAAAATATTATTTTTAATTATTTTAGTTTAATTGAGTTTCTTGTTTTTTCTTTTTTCTTTGGCTTTGTGAGGTAAGGTCTGATCATATAGTCTTGATTCACTTGGGGCTCATAATCTAACCAACTTGGCATCCCAAATGCTGGAATTATCAGTGTGTACCACCATGCCAATCTGAGAGCTTGATTTATTGATGGTAGTATCTCCTTATAATTTACTAATGTTATTATCATAATGCACTTCTCTTGGGAAAATAGTGAGGAACATGATCCCCCTAAAAGCATATAGAATGTGGAAAAACTATATCAAATTTGACTTTTTCAGATATCTAGGGTACCTGGAACTCAATAAAAGCAGAGGTTTCAGAGCATTTTAATTTACTCTTCCAAATATCCAATAATAACAGAAACTAGAAGGCACAGGACTGTGGGAAATACAGAAAACAGCATGGAGCTTCACTGATGTGAAGGACAAGAATGGTTCTGGATAACCCCCAAAACTTCCTCATTCCTACCTCATCTATCTGATAGTTCCACGAAACTATTATATTAAAGAGTTTATTTTTATTTGCTCAAATTTAAGTCTTTCTCAATGAATAGAATCCTGCTCCATGCATTTGTGAAAAAAAAAAACCAAGCTCATTTCAATTGTTTAACATCCCAGCTGCTTGAACAATAGTTGGGCAAAATCAAGGCTAACCAAAATATTTCAAAGGAAAACTTGGAGAATGAGATGTCCATAAGTTGCTTTGAAAGGCTCTGACATAGTTCTGGGAATCTAAAAGGCTTTGTGTACAGACTCGGTACACACCCAGGAAAGACCTGAAAAGAACCCAACTTCTCACCTCTGGCTACTCTTGAGAGGAAATCAGTAAATGAGGCCCAAGGGAGAGTTTTGGGGTACAGGGACACTGAAGGTATACCCTAACATATATTGATAAGAGTGAAAGCCTTCATCTTTTTTCAAGTACTTTTAAGGATATCTGTCTAATCGCCAACTGTACAAATGCTAGCTAGATTTTAGTCACTAAACAAACAGCATCAGCAACAGACAATGCACAGAACAGGATTCAATTTTATTGACATCATTGTCGTGTCATAATAAGTCAAATTCGCCAAGTTCAGCAGCAGATCTCCTTAGATTTGCCATCAGTTTGGCCCTGCCTAGAGCCATCTGGGAGGAAAGTCTCAAGTAAGATTGGCCTGTGGGGTCTACCTTGTCCCTCCTCAGTGGGAGAGTAGGCAATTAGTCCTGGTGTGATTTGATGTGTCAGGGCAGGTTGGTAGCGACCTGTCCCCCAGGGGAGCTCCCCTTTTCTGAGACAGGGGAAATGGGGGAAGTGGGTGGGATGGTGGGACTGGGAGGAGAGGAGAGAGTGGGACTGCAATTGGGAAAAGAAAAAATAATTGGCCTGTGGGGGATTGTCTTGATTGTTAATTGAGGTAGAAGGGCCCAGTCCACTGTGAGTACCACCATTCCCTAGGCAGGTAGTCCTGGGCTATATAAGAATGATAGAGCTAAGTGGGAGCTAGACATCAAGTCACCAAGCACTGTTCCTCCATGGTTTCTGCTTCTTCACTTCCTGCCCCAACTTCTCTTGATGATGAACTATAACCTGTAAGGCAGTAGTTCTCAACCTGTGGGTCACAACCTCTTTGGGTGTCACATATCAGATATACTGCATATCAGATATTTAAATTATGATTTATAAGAGTAGTAAAGTTACAGTTATGAAGTAGCAACAAAATAATCTTGTAGTTGGAGGGGGTCACCACAACATGAGGAACTGTATTAAAGGGCTGCATCATTAGGAAGGTTGAGAACCACTGCTGTAAGCTAAAATAAACCCATCCTTCCTCTAAGTGACTTTTGGTCAGAATGCTTTTATCACAGCAGCAGAAGACAACTAGAACGAAGACTTTAAGTTCATTCATATTTTGTTCAACTATTAACCATAATCTACTGAATTTTCAAGGGTTCTCATCTTTCTAAATTTAAACTAATTTAGCACATTACTTATAATCCTAAAACCACTAAAAATGGACTCAGTAAAATATAGTAAAATAAAATTCAAGAGGACTAAAATATATAATTAAAAATGTTTTAACACAAAAAAGTTCTAAAGAAGGAATAGTGTGGGGGAGGAGAGAGAATTATAAATGACACAAGTCTTTTTGATAATTATGTAAACTTAGTAATTTTAACTTTGTAACTAAAAGAGGAATGTTAATAAAATAGAATTTTAAACACACACAGGCCAACTAGATACTACATGAAGAAACATACCTTAAGTTCAATAATAAAATAAAGCTTGAAAGTAAAGCTTCCAGGACAGCTATATCCCATAGATAGTAACTGACCGACAACTAGTATATCTGTCTAATAATAGTCAAAGCCCACCATAAGACAAAAATTATCAATATGAAAAATTCTATGATAAATGTGATTTATGAAAAATATTCACTATGAAGAAATAGAAACTTATAAATATTCATGTACCTAGCAACATAGTTCCCAAATACGTGAAGAAAACCTAAAGGCACTGAAAAGAGAACTGGGTAGTTCAACAATCACGACTGGCAGTACTGATGCCTTGCTTCAGCACCAACTAGATCAAAAGGCCGAGAGATGGCTGCAAAGCACAGTAAGCAGCCTACGCATACATATCAGACACCTGTGGTCGTCTATTTCATCCAAAAATTGTAGGACGTGCATCCTTCTCAAATGTTCACAGAATATAGTAGAATTTACATGAAGCCATAAAGAAGCCTCACTAGTCGCTAATGTATGAAATTAGACAAAATAGATTCCATAATGATGAAATACTATCAATAATCAATAATAAAAAGAAATCTGAGAAATTCTCAGCAATGTGATAATTAAAAACACTGCTCAAGTAACCCACAGAATAAAGAAAGAACAGAGGGACATTATAAAATACATTAAGATGAATTCAAGTGGAAGCACAATGTGTCAGACATGATGGGATGAAGCTGAACTCTCATAGTAATGGCCTCCAATGAGAATGAACTCAATAAAATCACAAAGAAAGAATTTAGAAGAATGATTATAAAAATGTATAGCGAAATAAAAGCAGCATAAACTCCTGAATGAATTCCAAGATATAAGAAAAACAGCAGTATTAAATAATAAGTTAATATAGTACATGAAAGAAAAGACTTCAATAAAAAGATGGATATGCTGGAGAAAAACCAAACCAAATGTTGGAAGTCAAATTTCAGTAACTCTACTAAAATCTCCATGGAATATCTCACCAAGAGAGGATCAAAAAGAAATAGCTTTGGGCCTTGAAGACAAGAGAGAATAATTGGAAAGTTCAGACAGCAGCAAAGATAAATATTAAGACAGCATGAATAGAACATCTGTGATCTATGATGCACTTTGAAAAACCAAATATACAATCACAGGTATAGAAAAGGGAGAAAAATTCCATGCTGAAATCATCAAAAATATTTTCAATAAATCATAGAGAAAAATCCCCAAATCGAAGAAGAGTACCCCCAGGTATATGAGGTGGTTAGAATGCCAAATAGAGAAAACATGAAAGGAACTTCCTCACACCATATTGTAGTTAAAATACTCAACATATGAAATGAAGAAAGGGTCCTGAAAACTACAAGATAACAACACCAAGCAAATAGACCTAAGAAATATGAAGATACTACTTTTCGTATAGCAAACAAAGTAGTCTCCAAGTCAAAATAAGCCAGAAGATATTTAAAAGATCACTTAATTTTGATCAAAGGAGAAAATATCCACGAGAAGACATTACAATTTTCAGCATATATACACTGAACACAGGAGAGCCTCATTTTGTAAGACAAATACTCCTAGACATAGAGACAGATTAACCTCAACTCAATATTAGTGAGTGAATTTAATATCACCTCTTACCAATAGAAAGACCATCTTGACAGAAACAAAACAAACAAAAGGAAAAGTATTTGAGTTAAATTACATATATCATAGGTCAAATCTATAGGAGCATCTACAGAAATATTCCATTCAGGCATAACAGAATATACCTTCTTCTCATAGCCTATGGAATTTCCCCTAAAATAGACTGTGTAATAAGACATAAAGCAAGTCTTAACAAATATTGTGAAGTTGAAATAAATTGTTGTATTTTGTTTTACTCCAATAGAATAAAACAAGAAATAAACAGTAAGAGAAAACATTGACCATATACAGTCATGGAGGAAGAGCAGCACAGTACCAAATGATAAATGGGTCATTGAAGAAATAAAGAAATTGAGTTTGATGTTTAGTAATGAATGGAAATGAAAATACAGTACACCAAACGTATGTGACACAGTGATAGCTACAAAAGCTGTCATTAGAAAGCCAGGGAGACAACCAAATGTAGAGTTAAATGATGTACTTTAGGGCCTTGGAAGAAGGAAGAACAAGCCAAATCTAAGTGAGTAGATAAGAAACAATCAAGACCAGGAAGAAATTAATGACACAGAAATAAAAAAATTATAGAAGCAGTTAATGAAACAAAGAGCTGGTTATTTGAAAGTATAAACTACATCAACAAACACTTAGATCAACTAAGCAAAAAAGAGAAGACTCGAATTATTAACATTAGAGATGAAAAGTGAGACATTACCACAGATACCTAGACAATTCAGAAAATTATAAAGGCATACCTTAAAAACTTATACTTCACTAAACTGGCACATACCAAAGAAATGGAAGAATTTCTAGTGTTCACCTTCCAAAATTAAGCCAAGATAAAATACTCAGTTTAAACAGGTCTATGCAAAACAATGAGATTGGAGCAGTCATAAGAAATCTCCCAACAACGAAAATAAATTCAGACTCAAATGAATTCACTGCTGAATCCTGCTTCTCAAAGTATTCTGTAAAATAACAAAGAAAAGAATACCATCAACCCTTTTTGACAAAGCTAGCATTATCCTGATAGAAGAACAAGATGAGGATCAAATGAAAAAGAAAAAAAAACCACACACACTGACAAAAATGATCCAAATATTTGCAAACCAAATTTAAGAGAACATCAAAGAGGTATTCACTCTGGTCAAGCTGGCCACATTGCAAAGATTCAGGGATGGTTCGCCATATGCAAATCAGTAAATGTAATAGGTGATACAGATGGAATCAAGGACAGAAATTCTATGACCATCTCAAAAGATGTGGAGAAGGCTTCTGACAAAACCAAACATCTCTTCACTATAAAAACCCCAAAGGGACTAGGAATAGAAAGAACACATCTCAATGCAACAAAGGCTGTGTGTGTGACAAACTTATATCTAATAGCGATGTGGGTAGCATTTCCACTCAAGTCAGCAGAAACCCAAGGGCATCCACTTTCTCCATTCTTAGCCAGTGTTGTGTTTGACTCTTAGCTAGAGTGATGAGGCATCATTTCCTGAGTCTCTAATGTCTTTTTGGAAAGTCTTTACCTGTGCTGTATCTTGAAGCATACTCTCTGCTTTCTGCTCAAGCAGTTTCAAAGTTCCAGGTCTTGTGAGGTACTTGATCAACTTGGAGATGCTTTGTCCGTGTATGAGTTTATATGGTTTCTCTGGTATATAGAAGACGGTGAGTGACAGGCATCAGGCTGCCAATGACCTAAGATGGAATATAGCATCTTCACTTTTATTAGAAGCTTGGCTTTCCAGCTGCACTTTAGGGATCAGATAGTCACTTCAATTTTTGTTTTAAATCATCAAATATGATTTATAAATAAGACAAAAGACTAGTCTACGTGGCCATGTTTCTGCATTTCCTGTAACTCCTGTTCCTTACTTTATCTTTGTCTTTCTGTCTGAAGTCATGCTAGGCAGTCTGTACAGTTATGCCGCTAACAACATATTCCATTAGTTTTCTTCCATCTAAGAATGTTTTATTTGCTCTTTATATTTGAAGATTGATCTTGCTATAAACAGATTTATGATGATTGTTTCTTTTTCTTTCAGAATGTAGCAGACATGTGCACTCTTCCTGAACCTCACCAGTCTAAATGATATTTGTGCATATGTAATGTGGTTTTCTCTGGCTGCTTTCATGACATTTCTTATATTTAGTTTTCAATTTTAATTTTGACTTCTCCTAGCATAGATTTCTTTAGGTTTACTTGTTTCAAGCTTCTGCAGCTTATATCTAAAACTGTATCTTTTGCATATTTGGTTCAGTCTTGAGACATTCTTTTGCTTTGTTTTTGTTTTTGTTGCTGTTGCTGTTGTTTTGAGTCAGGGTCTCTCTTTGTAACAGCCCTGGGTGGCCTGGAACTTATGTGAACTCAGAAATCACCTGCCCCTGCCTCCTGAGTGCTTTAAAGGCACGTACCACCACACCAGCCTGTGAGTGATTCTTTATTCAATTATTCTTCTGTCCTCTTCTTCCATTCTAGAAGGGCATACTTCAAGAATTTCAATATTATCCCATAGAAACGCGAGGTTTTATGCTTTCCAGCCTATCCACTCCTCTTTCTAGGCTGGTTCTATCTGGTGTCTTAGCTTCCAAGCTGATGAGCATATATTTTACCACCTCCACTCCACTACTGCATTCATTCAACAAAGATTCTCAAACCTTTGTTCTAAAATGTACAATTTCTACATAGTTCATTGCTTATTCTTTGTTCAGACCCTAGATTATCTTATTTGATTTCAGAAAATAAATTTGCCCTTGCTATTTGAAGTGTTTCTATGACCACTTCCTTTAAAATCTTTGTCAGATTATTCCAAGACCTGGATCATCTCAGGGCATAGTTTCTTTTCCTATTTAAGTTGTAATGTCCCTGATTAGTGATGCCACTGCCCCCACCTCTACTGGCAGGCAATTGCCAGGTTCAGCTCTCACCTGCTCTGCAGTTATAATAGTGATCTAATTTTCAGAGCCGGTCTGTGAATGTTCCAGTTGTTGTTTTCTTAATCGGATGTTGCAAGGGCTTCTGCTGGCACCTGCTTGAGAAGGTAGAAAGGTACCCTCAGGCTGGAGCCCAGTACTTGTGGGTCTTATGGCTCCCCACTCCCACCTCAGCTACTACAGGCATGAACAGAGGCCTTCCTGGACCAGGTCTCCTGATGTGCCCCCCCCTTCTTTCTGCACCCAGGTCTCTTAGCTATCTATACAGATGAATCTGTATATGTAGTATTGAAGTACCAAGCTCTGGGTGGGGAGTACTTCCTAAACAATAAACCCTCTGCCTCAGTGTCTTTCTCTAATTTGTCTACTCTGTCTCTGAGTGGAGAAAGAGTCTCCCTTGTGGGAAACAGAGGCTTCCTAAGCAGGCTACTTGTGGTAGCCTCAGGCTAGCTGTGCTCTTCCTGTTTCAATATCTAATGCGAAGGGACGTCTAATTGATGCAAACAGGACAGGCTGCTGATTTCCAGTGGAGACCATATTGTTCATCTTATCAGTAATGCTATATTTGCCTCTCCCCACCCCCATGATCAGAGGGATACCATTGATCTCGAAAAGGATGAGCATTTTTGAGGCAACACATCCTCTCTTGGAATACTGGAGCAGAGGGCGTAGGGCAGAGCTATTCTTCCTAGCCAGCTCACCTTCTACCTACCATCTGTCAGAATCTTCAAGCAGTCGCTCTTGGGTCCGGTCCAGTGTTTACAGTTACAGCCCTGCAGAAACAGGAAATTAAAGCTAAGTCATATCATCGAGACCAGACATCTGCCCTTGGCTGCCTCTAAAGGTCAGGTTTTTAAAATGTTCTCGTGGTTTCATTATGGGTTTTTTTTTCCCCACCAATCTCTTCCTTCATTCCCTCATCACTTTATCAATTAAGAGATTTTTTTCTGGGGTTTCTTGAATTTTAAAAATTATGTTAAGGTATGTATATATTAGGTATATAGGAGGAGTCTGTAGGGCTTAGATGTTCTGAATGTAGATGTTCTAAATACATTAGGCTATTTTCAAAATCATTACTGGTCATAATTATCCCATAAGTTTCTTGTGTGGGCTTGTAAATTATGGTGTACATGCCAAACAACACCATAGAATGACTGTGGTGCCAGCCCGAAGACATTTCAGAGCTTCTGTATAGCCCCTGGTAATGGGGGAGGAATTCCAAGAACAGTACCACTTTCAGCCGTCTCACATTTACTAACATGTCTGTTGCCTTGTCCCCGACTCTGGCATGAATACAGGGCAAGTGACCTTGAAGACCAAGAACAGAGTCAGTGTCATCTTGTGTCAGGGGATATTTTACTCGGATGGATTTTAAAAGAAAAGATAACGTAAAAGGTTCCTGGTCCAACTGCTCTTCTGTGATGATCTCAAAGGGCAGTACAAAAGATGACCTAGTAATGCAGATTCTACCTGACTTTTTAAAAACATTTCATTTTATTACTCTATGTGTATATGTATTTTGCCTACATGTGTGTCTGTGTACCTCATGTGTGCAGCTCTTCCTGGATGCCAGAAGAGGGTGTTGAATCTCCTGGGACTGAAGGTACAGTTGTGAGCCCCGATATGGGTTCTGGGGCTAAAAATCTGGTCCCCTGGAAGAGCAACTAGTATTCTAACCTCTGAGCCATATTTCTCACCACAACCCTGTGTTTTGTTAAGGAAGAAATTCATAGTGATATTTAATGTATTTGCATAATATCTGTGATGGCTATTTCTAGCCTGTCAACTTGACTGCATCTGGAACCAACTAAAACCCAAGCTGCTGGCAACTCCTGTGAGGAATTTCTCTGGATCCCATTATTTGAAGCAGGAAGAAAAACTCTAAATCTGGGTGGCACCTTCTGATGGCAGTCCAGATAAATGTGGAAGAAGAGAATTTTGCTCTTTGCCTGCTGTCCTCTCTGTCATTGGCAAGTCCATCTGTCCTGTTGCTCCTGCATTCCTTCATCTACATTAGAGTGTACTTCTTTGGGATTCCAACACAGACAGAAGATCATAGCTCTCCAGGAATCCTCCAGGCCTCCAGCACCATATTGGAACTGCTGAGACATCCAGCCTCATGGACCAAACAACTACTGTACTCTTGGCCTCTCTAGTGTGAGACAGACATTGCTGGACCATTTGAACAGTGTCCTGTAAGCCAACCCCTCCCCACCTCCATATATCAGTTCTGTTCCTCTAGAGAACCCTAAATAACACATTCCTGTAAAGTGTAAAATAGAAAATTATGTATCCCATGCTGCTTATGAGATTCGTTGGGAACGTCTGAGAACAATAATTGTAATCCTCAACGCCTCACATCCCCTGTGCATTTGTCCCATGTTGGCCTTAATTCAGGTGGTTCAGAGCATTGAGTGTATCTTAAAAATAATAAATGACCCATTCTCATGCAAATATAGATGAATACACACAAAGATTTTTATTGACACAATTTGATGAGGACTTCAGAGAGTTGCTTAAATTTGTTCAAATGAGAACTCTAAACACACATACATCTAGGTCACCAGGCAAGTTTGCTGAAGCAGATTTGCAATTAAATACCCAGGTCCAAGTCGATAACCAAGTATGTTACACTGAATATAAGAAGATTAAAATGGTCATGAAAGGTCCCACTGGGCAGGACACCATATAGCCTTGCCCATTACAATTTATCCTGACAAGTAGAGCTTCAGTTACAATTATCTGGCTTAATATGTGCTAACACAAAGATAAAGACTCCGTGGATTGGAAATGCCAAGCAAACAAGAAAATGTCAACACTGCCATTTCTTATTTATCTCAACCAAGTTTATGATCGACCACATTAGGAAGCAAAGCTGTAAGGATTATAATCTTGTATGACATATACTTAACTGAAAGTTCATTTACACTGATCAAGAAGTCAATTTATATGATTAAAATGTACTGCCATTAGTAATAACCCCTGAGCCAAGTGTGACTTGGCCTTGAGTAGAGTCATGAAAATTAGACATTAAAAATAGTCTTCCTTCCTTGTTATTTCTTACTCTATGCATACTGACATTCCATCTGGACTATAATTTAGACATTTGTAAGCATTAAGAACACATATCTCAAAATGGGCTTTATTGACACAAATGAGGATCAGGACATTGGAGGATGCCTTAAATCTCTATAGCCTTGGCAGTTGAGCTCACTCAAGCAAGCAGTTTAGGGGTTAGAAGACAAAGACATTTGGAGAAGAACATCTGGGTGATGAGAGAGCATAGAGGAAGAGGAGGGCCGCTTGCTTGCTCCATGAACTTCCCAGCTGTGTTCTCCACAGGAGCTTCTGGGTTTATGTTCACACTAAATATTCTACTGATAGAACTTGAGCTGTCTGTCAGATCTCTCAAAACTTGCTGCAATGGTTAATTTTACTTACCAACTTGAGGGATGACTCTAAATGAAATCAAAGCATAAATGAGCAGTTTGGACCAGCAAATCTGATTGGCTTTACCAGTCAGTTACACACCTGACCAGAAGCAAAGGGTGAGCTGCTTCAGCAGGAGGGAGTCCCAGCAGACGTGCTGGGGCTCTAGATGGATCTTTCAAGCTCCATTTCCCAGTCCCACTGAGGATTTTGTGTGAGTTTTTGCTACGACTGCCTGAGTCAACTCCGTTTCATAAATATCTGTGCAGATGGTTTTAACTTGATATTTTGGCTTCTGATTTTTAGACTTAATAGTTGTCCAAAATCAGTATATATTCAGCAAAAATCACATTTTGGATTTTGAATTTTGATTTCCCCCCCAGTTAGCAATGTGCTATTCTATCAGGATTCTGTTGAAAATTTTCCAACAATTTTTGAAGTGTTTAGCTTTTGTTTTCACATTCCATCATGTCTACTAACCCCCTACCTCTGTCTTCTGCTGTGTATATTCACAGTGAGTACCCATACGACCCTACCATTTTGTACTTTCAATACATTAGTCAATACAAGACATGAGATAGCAAACACTTGATTGGATTTCACACTAGATCATTTTGTCCTACTATAGACACATGCAACTGTTTGGGACAAATGAAAGACAAGATAGGCTAATGATGTCCACTGGGATTAACCATGGCAAGTCAGGGAACATATGGACAGAAATTGAAGGACAAGTTCTGTTTCTGTTATTGAATCTAGAGCACTCCTAATAACACACCTGACCCAAGAGATGGAAGGTGTGTTCAGCGTTAGTGCAGACGTAGGAGGCGAAAACAGTGTTACTGAACCACATACCTACTCTGGGTGCCCTTGGGTAAGCCAGGTGACACACTTTTGCCTTGCATTTTTACAACTGCATACAGGAAATGACAGGAGTACTTCATCACATGGTAATATAAGAGTATGAGTTGATGAATGTAAGGTTGATTGTAGTAGTCTGAGTACGCAGTTAGTGTGAAAAATAGCTCTTATGATTATAGGGGTGTTTCCCCTAAATTTTTATTTTAAAATGATGAGTCATTACTAGAAATGCAGGACAACCACTGGAACGACCCATTTGCCAAAGCTGTACTTCATATGTTATGCTTGCTGCTAACTAGCTTTGCATGTATTCAATGGCCAAAGCAAGGTATTATTTTAAATACCAAGTCACAGTTATTTACTGTCCTAAAGCCAAGAATCAGAAACTCCTCTGTTCCACTTATAGCATTCAGGGCCTTATCTTTGCTTAGCCCTTCCCTTAAGTAAAATAAGAAAGCTGGAGTAGATCTGTTACCCAGGTATGACATCACCCCCACCACCCTCACCATTCCCCCCCCCCCACCATTCCCACCACCATCTTCACCACCCTCACCACCCCCACCATTCCCACAGCCCCCACCACCCCCACCATTCCTATCACCCCCCCTCAACTATCCCCACCATTCCCACCATCCCTACCACCTACACAGGGTCTTTGCTTTGAAAAGCTCTGAG
>CAJQZJ010032121.1:11016980-11093683 GCA_907164525.1 Lophiomys imhausi
AAATTCATGTAACAATAATGAATTTATCTTTGATTTACCATTATACCAATGTACTTGTAAAATAGTTTAAATATTTATAATATTACATATGCATAATATTATATGGCACAGCATACATGATAACTATATATGTGACATATGCATATTTTAATAGTGACAGGGACTCATAAAGACACATTTCTGAGAGCCCACAAAGGTCTAAATGAAGTGAATAGAAAGGACAAGGTGCCCATTATTTGTAGAGCTATGTATGACAGTTAGCCTCTGGGTTAGTATCTACTGGATGCTTGTCACATTATCAAACTAGTGTAACTCGGGGAAAATGGGGGTGACACAGACAGTGAATATGACCGAAGTGTACAGTATGCATTATGGAGATGTCATAGTGAAATCTGTTATTTTTATACCGTTAATATAATGTATTTTTAAATATAAACTACTTTAATTTACTAAGAATTGTAAGAAACCAAAAAGCTCCTATACAAATACAAGATATAAAAATGGATTTCAATAAAGAGACAGAAATACTGGAAAAATCTAACTGACATATTTTAAAAGTTCAATAAGATAAAACCCAGTGAAAGTCTTTCAAGAGAATGGATAGAGCAGTATTTTAACAAAATAAACCTAAAACTAAATACAAAAATATAAATAACGGAGACTTGCGCATTACCTAATGATGATAGCTGTGCTCGCTTCGGCAGCACATATACTAAAATTGGAACCTAATGATGATAGTATAGTAACCCAAAAGTTATTCTGTATACTTAAGAGAAAAAAGGGACAGAAAAACAGAGGGAGATTGATGCAGTGAGGAGCGTCAGCTGAGTGAGGAAATACACTGCAATCTCTGTGCCAAAGATGGTGGCGTCATTTTAAGTCTGTTCTTGGTTACTGTGCCCAAGGCCAGCCCATCACAAAATGTTTGGAAAGCTGTTTGGGTCAAGCCACTCTGAACACATCCTGAAGCTGACTACACATCTGGAAGTACCACCTCCCTGTCTTCTTTCTCTCCACCCTCAAGTGGATGAAGCTATTGTCTGTCATCCCATCCCTCACCCCACCTCAGCTCTGCGCTGGCTTCTTTGTGACTGGCTTCATATTTATCACTCTTCTGGTCATATATTTGCCTCTTTGCTTCTGTGTTTACATTTAAGAAGACCACCTGCCCTTATGACACTCCATATGCCAGATTGGAAATTTTTCTCTCAACAATATCTTGTATTGCTGATTTTCTTTGTTGCTGTGACCAAATACCCAACAAGGATCACTTTAAGGCAGGAGTAGTAAGGAACACTTCAAGGGAGGCAGGGTAAGGATCATTTTAAGGGGAGGGGGAAGGGGAAAGGGTCACTTTAAGGAAGGAGGAGTGTGTTTAGTGGTTTACAATTCAAGGGAATAAAGCCCATAATATCAAGGAAGACCTGGCAATGGAGTGTGCGAAGCAGCTGGTCACATTGTGTCCACAATTAGGAATCAGAGAGCAGAAAGGGAGTGGGGTTCAACTACCAAACCCTGAGGTCCACCTTCAATGACCCAGTTCTTTCAGTAAGACACCATCTCCTCAAAACAGCATTGCCAGTGAGGGCCAAGAGTCCAGACACAAGGGCCTGTGGGAGTCGTTTCATATTCAGACCTCCAAAGCCCCCAGAATCCTACTCCAGGACACTCCTCCTAACCCAGTCCTCTGGTAGAAATACACCATCAGTCAGGATTTTAAAACGTCTTTCAGTCTTTCTTGAAAAAGAAATGGATGTGTTCAACATTGTTGGGGATTGCTTTTGTGCTTAAGAATCTTCAGAGACACTCAAGTTTAAAAGAAACTGTGTTCAAAGAATACCACACTGTGTGAGCAGATGGCTCTCCGTGGCAGAAAGCATGGCTTCCTCAGACACACACTCAGACTATGGGAGCTACCACTTACTGACTGAGAGATTTCACAACGAGGAGGACTTCTGTACTCCTCAGTCCTCTTGTCCACCCCGTGGTGACAAGAATATCTCATAGGTAAAGGTTTAGAGGTAAGGGGTTCAGTACATACATCCCTACAACAGTGACTTGCTCTTAGTGAGTGCTGCACAGCATTGGCTGTTACAATGCTTTGTTTCAAATCCCATCTGTATATGTCTCAGGTAGAAGGGTGGAGAAGGGTGGGTTGGTTCCTTAAGTCTTTGCTACTCTGTCAGAACCCCGCCATTTACTATTTATTCCGGTGTGATTTCACTGCATCACTATGGGATCTGAACACTAAAGACTCTTTGGAGAGAAAGGGTAGGCTTTGTTTGATGGGTGCTCAGAATGAAGTTCTTCTGCTCATGCCAAACATGCACAGAATTAGAACCAGACATGGGAGAAAACGGACCCCAGATGTGGAGCCAATCATACCCCCTGGCCTCTGCTACTGTCATTACTAACTTCAGATTCCTGTGACAGAGTCAACAATCTCCAGCACTGATGGTTTCAGGAGCCTGTGCAAAAGCCTAGAGAAAAATGAGGCTGGGATCTATCCAGGGACATCTGGCTTGAAAAATAGCTCAGAATGACTTCCAAACATCTTGTTCTTGATAAAGACTTGCCTTTTGCCAACCAATTCTCCCCCTTCAGAATCCCTAGTTCATTCTCTGTGGTTCTGACTCCTTTATCCCAGATGCCATTGGTCATTGTGAAAGAGCCACAGGATGATTTTATGTGGACGAGCTCTTAACTCCATCCTACCCTGCACCACCCTAGTCCCACAACATGGGCCACCCAGCATGGATGGTGTTCTCTCACCTTCCTTAAATTCATATTTTTCCAAGGTTAGACACAATGCCAGCCAGTGCAATTTCTTAATTGATGTTACTACAATCTCCCAGGAGTCCCACTGCAGTCTCCCCGTGAACCCTCTGATGCACTGAATGCTTGGCAAAGAAGAAGCCTAGCAGAGCCGAAGGTCACAAGCTGCTCCAGGGGCTTTCCTCCACTCAAATTCTTTTCTGAGAACTTCATTGATTGATCCCCAGAAACTGAAAAAAAAAAGCTGAAAAAAAGAAGAAAGCTAGAAAAGAAAGGAAAGGAAAAGAAAAGAAAAGAACATTGAGTTCACTCTATTTTGGTAGGCCAAAAAACTGACTTAGGGAAAGTTAACCATAAAAGACCTGAGATGGGACATGTCAAAAGATCTTTGATTAAAAGTGTGTAAGACTATCTTTGAAGATAGGGAAGACTATGCTCGAGAGGGGGAAATTGACAGCCATGTACTCTGTATTTCAGGGCATAGTCCAGGGTACAATGCAACTGGGAGCTCTGTGCTGAGTGTTGGTTGGGAAGGCTTGCAACCAAGGGGCTCGTATTTAGTTATAAATTAGAGTGACAAGTAGATGCAATTAAAAATAAAATTCCTCTCCTCCCCAAGGTGGCTGAAAATGAAAAAAACAAATTCTTTCCTCTGTCCCACTTCCCCAAGGACAACTTTGGGGTCTATACACACACACAAAAAAATATGAGTGTAGAAGTATTTTTACCATTTTCTATTTCTTGCAAGACACGTTGTAGAACTGAAGCTATTTCTGCTTTAAACATCTATTCAAATTTTGCAGTGAGAACATGTAAGCCAGATCTCCTTGTCAGGAGCATTTGAGCTGCAAAATCATCTCCTTTGCACAGAGGTTATCTCATTCTAGATGAGCTGTGCCAATGATTTACGGTTCACAGGGAATGGCCCTTTCTCTGCTGTGCTGCCAAACACAAGGGCACGGTTTGTAACGCTCTTTCTTTTTCAGTGTTGTCAGGGTCTGTATCAATTCTTCCTTTCATGATGCAATCACAGGCATCCTCACTCCCATCATCTTTGTCATCTCTTATCTTTCTATGTAATTACTGAGAGTGTGTGTGTGTGTCTGTCTGTGTGTGTATGTGTGTGTGTGTGTGTGTGTGTGTGTGTGTGTGTGTGTGTCTGAGTGTATGTATGTCTACTACGTGCCTGCAGTCGGTCAGAAGAGGGCATTGAATCTCCTGGAAGTGGAGATACACATGGTTGTAAGATGCCATGATGGTGCTGGGAACTGAACCACAGTCCCCTGAAAGAGTCCTCAGTGAGTCATCTCACAGTGACAGAAGCTTGCAGTTTTAAAGAACAACCCTTTGAATCTATTGGGTTTTTGTGTTTCATTTTGTTTTTTTCCTCTCTATTGTGTTCCAGTTTTAAATATCATTGATTTCTGGTCTTACCATTCTGGCCATTATTTTAGTTTATACTGTAGGCATCACAGCTGCAAAGAACTATTGGTTGCTTCCCTCCATTGAATAAGCTTGAATAACACCTTCCAGTAGTATGAAAGCATGTCTTGAAGGATAAGGCTTTTAAGTCAGAGCCAGTTCATATTCTTGAGTCCTGTGTCCAAATTTATGATGTCTTCAGCAATAGGGACTTACTCTCAACCTCAGGAAGGCAACTAAGGGCAAATAATAGCCCATATTGTTTTAGGAATCTCCTTATTAGATTCTAATAACCAACAATTCAAAAACAGATTTATTGTGCCTGGTACTAGGGTTGGATCAGTCTATGGCTCTTGGGGGAAGAATTATCACCTCAAGTGGAGTAACTTCATTCAAATTATATATATATATGTGTGTGTGTGTGTGTGTGTGTGTGTGTGTGTGTGTGTGTGTGTGTGTATGTATATAATTTTACATAAATATAAAAGAATTCTCTATGGCCTTTCAAACATCATCAGTGTTATTCATCCTTCTTCCCTCTCCTTGCTTTTCTATTCTTGTCCCTCCTCTCTCCCCAATTAAAGCCTCACCCCATTTTTTCCTCATTTTCCTCTTCATATCTCCCATATCCTGTTAGTCCCCTCTCAACTTCACATTTATAAAGGGAACAACTCATCAGGAAGATATACAACTGCAAATATGGAAGCCCTAAGCATTGGAGCTTCCAATTTCTCAAAACAAAGGCTAGTGGACATAATATTTGACAAAAAATTTGTGCAGTAATAATGAATGATTTCAGCACCTCACTCTCATTTTTACAAAGGTTGTCCAAATTGCAAATTAGTCAAGGAACTTCAGAGTTAAACTATACCACAGATTGTGTGGGTATATACAGAATAACTCACCAAAAAGAAACAGAAAACACATTCTATTCAGCATCCCCTGGAACCTTCTCTAAAAAAAGACTACATTCTATGCCACAAATCATTTCTTATCAAAAACAAAATAATAGATAAAATCTTTTGTGTCTTATCAAATAATAGTACAATAAAACTAGAAGTCAATGACAAGGAAAACTTTAGGAACTATAGTAACTCATGGAGACTGAGCATTACACTCTCGTAGGACCAACAAGTTGTTAAAAATATCACGGAGGAAAGTAAAAAGTTCCTAAAATCTAATAAAAATGGAAGCACACCTTCCCAGAACCTCTCAGATCCAGCTAAGGCTGTCCTACAAGGAAAGTTTTTGGCTATGAGTGCTTACATTCCATGGCTCTCTGAGTTCAAGGCCAGCCTGGTCTACAGAGTGAGTTTAAGGACAACCAGGGCTACATAGAGAAGCTCTGTCTCAAGAAGTCAACAAATAAACAAACACTCAGAAAAGCTCACATAAATGGCCTAACAGTACACCTCCAGGTCCTGGAGAAACAAGAGTGACTGAACCTAAGGCAGCAGAGGGAAGGAAATAATAAGGATATGGGAAGAAATTAATAAAATGAAGACTAAATAAGGAGTGCATAGAATCAACCAGAGTGCTGGTTATTAGAAACAAATAAACAAGATTCAGGATCCCTTAGCCAAACCAGAACAAAAAGAGAGAACACTGAAATTAGCAAAGTTAGAAGTGAAGGGGAAGTTAGTACAGATTTCAGTAAAATACAGAGACTCATTAGGGAGTTCTCTGAAAACATTTATCCCCTCAAACTTAAAAAAAGAAAGAAAGAAATGGAGAAATGCCTAGGCACATGCGACCTTACAGAATCAAAGCAAAGAGACATAAACAACTTCCACAGATCATAACAGTCAACAAAGGTGAAGCAGTAAGGAAAAGTCTCCCAGAAAGAAAACTCTATGGCCAGGTGGATCCAACAGCAAATCCTACCAATCCTTTAGAGAAGAGGTAACCCCAGTCTTCCACAAATGGTTCCATAGAGTAGAAAGGACATTCTGCAAAACCAGCTCTACCCTGACACTAACACCAGATAAAGGCACAATTAAAAAGAGCTAAAGCCAATCTCTCTGAGAATATATGCATAAACATTCTCAAACTCCCCTTGACCCCTACCCTTGAGTCCATTCTTGTGCTGTTAAAGTTGATTTGCATACCTCCACTAGAATGGAACCCCCATACTAAACCCCTCCTGACAGCCTAGTGCCATGGGTCATGGTCTACATCTGCCAATATCAAGTTCAGTTTCCTCTGCACTGAGTCTCATGTTCCTCAAAATGCCATACCATTTCATGCCCTATTATGCATCCCCCCATATCCAGGCTTTATTCAAGATTTATAGGAGAGCAGAGCTTATGGAATGTACTTGCGATACATAATACACATGATGTGAATTTGTCTAAACTCACCTTGTTTTGCATGTCTCTACTGGGGCCCTTAGCTCTGAGATCCTTGGCCCTACTCCTCTACTAAACACCACCTCAGACACTATTTTGAGTCTATGTAAGTTTAATGACTTAGTGGTTGCATAAAATTTCATCGCACTGAAGGTCCATCGTTTATTAACCTCCGATGTTGGGTATTTAGGTTATTTCCAATTTTCCTTGGATTTCAATGAAAATTGTTAAAACACTGAATTCAGGAGCTACATTAGAGCATCTAACAAATTATGCCCAATTCTTCAGATTCTGAAAGAGCACTATTATCAGCTGGGCTAGCTCCAGAAACTCAAATCTCATGAGCAAAGAGTTGTTGTAGAATGGTTTTAAATTTTACTTCTCATCAATTCATCCAACAATTCAATTAATATAATTTTTACTGATTATTTTTTAAGTAGACAACATACTCCATGTCCAATGCGGAACAGTGTAGCCTTGGAATAACTAACCCCTCACTCACCCTTACAGCAGCAGTTCTTAACCTGGGGGTCATGACCCACTTGAGGGTTAAAATGACACCTTCACAAAGGTCACATATCAGATATCCTGTGTATATCCCATATTTACATTAAATGACAGTAGCAAAATTACAGTTATGATGTAGCAACAAAAATAACTTTATGGTTGGGGTCACCACTAACATGAGGAGCAGCATTAGGAAGGTTGAGAACCACTGCCTTAGAGGGTCACAGATCTAGGTGTGGAAAGTGGGACTGGAAGGCAACTGGGGATTCTAAAGTGATACTAATGGGTAAGTGGTAAGACAGCACTTATCTCAGGACAGGAAGGCTGCGTCTAGTTAACTCTGGTGGTCGCAGGGTCAAGATGGTGACTGAAGATCAACGAAAGACAATTAACTAGAAAGAAGGAAAAAGTGACACAACATTTGGTGTTTTGGGCTTTTTGTTGTTTTATTTCTTTGTATGGTTTTGATTTTGAGACAGTCTTATGATGTGGCTGGAGTCAGCCCTTGACCCAATCATGGAACCCAAGATGGCTTTGAATTCTGGCTTCCTGCCTGAGGATCTTTTGCTTTGTCTGGATAAAGTGAAGGGATGGTCTGGCTAGAACAGTTTAAACGCTGGTCAGTGTTTTAAAGGCAGTGAGTTGTGGTCACAGGCAGGTGGAACGGTTGTGGGTCAAATGTGAGCCCACAGGCACTATGATGACTGTCCTGGCCTCAGGTACTGAGGCTCCTTGGCTCTGAGACCCTTGGTCCTCCTCCTCTGGCGCCTCACCGCTTTCTGCTATTTCTTTTGGTTAGCATACAAACACCGAGTTTTACTATGACTTGTTCATACAAATATTTATGTTTTTCTTATTAAATCCCCCACTGTCCTCCCTTGTTCGCCTTCTCCTTTTCTTGCTGGCCTCCTACCCTCCAAATACTGTCTTCAGGCTCGACTCTCTTCTACCTCCTTCTCCCCCCCCCCCCTTGCACCTCTTGAGCTGTTCAGTGTCGGCCTCTGCCAGGGCTGCATTCTGGAACCAGGTGTGAGCAGGAGTGCCCACTGTCTATGGGACTCAGTGGGCCATTCAGGAGCAGGAAGGGATGGGTTCACTCAGGCATGAGTCCAGGCACGATGGGATCCGGATCTGCAGTGGAGCCGTGGAGTCCACACAGGGAGTGGCATCGGAAGTCACGGCGGCGAGAGCTGAGAAAGCTGGTTGTCCAGCGGGGCCCAGAGTCGAGCTGTCAGGCGCCAACTTGGAGACAGCCATCAAGGTCGCTGCAGCTTCTTGAGCCGGCAAAACTGCTGCGACCATTCACAGCTGGCGTTCCTACTGCCTAGCCACCACGGCTGCCTGGGCTGCGTTGCTGCCTGGGCCTACCCTGGGCCTTGACGGCGCCACTGCTTACACACTACGGAAAACAGGAAAAGAAATAGATAAATAATAAATAATGAAAATATGGAAGGAAAAGATGGGAATGATAAACGCGAATCTATTCGAGAAAAAGCCTTTTCCTGTACTTTAGTGGTGAGGCTAAGTAGCCAGGCTACACAACTCAAGGACGGTGTTTGAACCAATCATAGCACTTCTTTGGACCAACAGCCTCTGAGCACCAATCACAGTCACTAGGGCTTATGTTTGGGACCGATCCCAAACTTGACTATTAGAACTGAGACTTTAGTTCCTCCACCCGGAGAAGGGCTCCCCCTGTGGCCTAGGCAGCGGTACTAGGGTCATCTAGAGTTCATCAAGGGTTTTGATGGCAAAAAACCATAGCTCGGATGTTTAAAACAGCCTGGCCTGGGTGGTGCTTTCAGAAGCCAGGGCATTAGCTGCCGCCGCCTCTGTACAGCTGTCTCGAGGTCTATGGAGTGTTCAGCATGGCTGTTGCTGGCTCGAGGTTAGCGAGGTTGGCTCTTTGCCTTTTTACTCAGAGCTTCAAGGGGGAAGTCCAACAGCTGCTAATTAGGAGGCCCAAGCACCTCATCCCCACTGTCTGTGTTTATTTATAGGAAAATGAACATTAATCAAGGGTGTTTACAAAATAGACTTAAACGGCTTATTGTTAACACTAACAGAGACTTTTAACAGATTTAAACACTGTTTTAGCCATGTGCCCAGTGCCCAGGGAGAGGTGGTCTCCTCATACGTCTCAGGATGACACCCGTGTCTCTCCCACCACTCTCATGTATCTCTCATTCCCTCTCCCTCCCTTCTTCCCTCCACCCTCACACCCGTGTCTCTCCCACCACTCTCATGTATCAGGCTGGCCTCAAAAACCCCTAAATACTCACGAGTGACCCTGAACTTCTGATTCTCCTGACTCCTCCCAAGCTCTGGCAGCACCACTATATTCAGTTAATGCAACCCTAAGGATTCAACCCAGGGCCTCATGCAGGCTAAGCAAACACTCTGCCAACCAAGTTAAATCCCTAGCCTCTAGCTACCTTCTTGAGAGACTGGAAACCATGATTATTAGGGATAGGATTCTGTGAGGATGGGCTCTCAGAAGCCTCCATGCCAGTCTAGAGAGAGGAAAGCATCTAATGGAAAGGCACTGAAATTGTCCACCAACGATAGGTCAGGTTTCTGGCCTGGACTCATAGTCTGGACTTAGAAGATGGCCCAGAGAGCTGTTCAGATGAGCGATCCCAGTTCCTTGAACACCCTGTATACTGATTCCGGGGTCTGACTTCCTCACCATTTTTTTTTCAGGGTGCTCAGTCCATTCCTTTTTCTTTTTTATCACCTGGAAACTTACTGAAACTCCTCCAATGATTATACCCCACTGGTGCTACCCATGGCCACTGTACTGTTTTCATCTTGGGTGATGTGTTCTCTTTGAGATTTCATCCAAGAAATGCAAAGAAAAGGAAATAAACCTGGCTTCCATTTGCCATTGTGACTTAATGAGAAGTTAATGAAATAATGCTACATGAAGCTGCTGGCCCAGCCGCAGGTGCATGGCTCAAAGCTGGTACTTACTGAACTTCCCTCAACTACAGTTTTGAGGTTTTGTTTTATTTTTTTTCTTTTCTTTAAGCCATGAATTTCATGTCTGTTTTATTTTAAGTGTCTAAGTGTTAAGGCTTAATGTTTTCTGTTTGTTTTGGAACAAGGAGATGAAAATATACATGTGTATACAATTGTACTGCAGTTCGGCGATATGGGTCACTACTTTCTGCTTGGAGGATTTATGGAGATGTCTTTTGTGTCTATCCATAGTTTGTTCCATGACTGTCTATGGAGGTGTTTGAAAAGAACGAGAATCGGTAAATTGAATAGTCTTTAAAATCCTTTCTTTGAGGGTTCTGCCTTTGGGGACATGTCTGGAAATTATTACCCCTCAGCATTATAGAAAGGATTCATCTTCATTCAAGCCCCATGTGGTTTGAAAATATCTTTAAAGTCTGTATGTTAGTGTTACATTATGTTATATCTTATATTAATTATATTATATTAACAGCCTGCAGTTTTATTGGGGGGTGGTAGAGCTCTAAATCAGTGAGGCCCTGAGCAAGGGATTCAGATCACTGAGGGCATGCCCTGGAGGGAGATACTGGAACCCCAACCCCCTCCTAGCTCTCTCTTTGCTTCTTGCATCAGAAGGTGAGCAGTCTTCTCCATCCTGACCTCCTATAATGGTGAGCTTCTCCAACACAGCCTCAAACAAAACTAAGAACCGCATGTGAGCCATAATAAACATTTCCTCTTCTGAAACTGATTGTCTCATATATTTTGTCACAGTGGCAGAAAGCTGATTAAAAAGAATATCATATTTTTGAGTATCATATTTTGAATTTGAATCAGTGTTGAGCTAACTCTGACATGATACAGCAATCTGTATATACCCATTACTAAATAATTACCCAGGCGAGTTTTGCCTCTAATTTTGGATGGGCTTATCTCCACCCAACTCTGAACTTCAGTAAATCCTACTAATTTGTTTCCATTTTCAAGCAACATACTGTTTCACATCTATTAATAAAATTCCCCCTCATTGTTCTTACATAACAATTTTTAGCTGGTAGCTAAGTTTTATGCAGTAACAAAAAGAATGTGTTGTTTATTATCTTCTTGAGATTTTGCCTAAGCCCTTTAGATAAATTAACTATTCTCTCATTAATAGTCATAAATTTTGAGTTACCCCAGGAGACCACTAGATCTTGTGTCTAATTTCAGTCTAAAAGGACGTATTAAGAATGTCTCTGAACATGTAAGTCAGCCAGCTGCCAACATTTAATTGGGTTAGATCTAACACTTATGTTCTGGAGGTCAACTCATTTAGTACCTGAATGCGCATTTTTGCAGTTAATTTATCTTGGAAGCTTCATTAGGAAATAATATTGCTGAAAATTAATCATTTCATGGGTGAATTCCAGGGAGGTTTTCCGGTCACAGTGGGAGACTGTAAACACTTACCCGGTACATTTTCTCAGTCACTACAGCTATACGTCATGATTCAGAAGTCCATGGCCTTGGCTCCTGTTGGCCAGAGGCTTCAATCACTTCATAACTGCTTTCTGAATCCTGCTCAAATGGGATTCTTTGTTCCCTCTGTGTGATGCTGGTCAGCCTTCTTGTCAGGAGTGAGCCTTTTCAGGCTTCCTGTAGACAACAACATTCCATCCTTGAGGGTTTGGATCTGAGACAAACTTCAGTTCAGTCAAACCCTTTCTATATTTTAACTTCTGCCTGCAGCTTGAAATGTGTTCAAAATGGCATTAGGAAACATGTTTCCTGGGTCACTGCAGGGTCACTGCTACCTTATATGACACCTTTATGCAAATTAGACCATGGAGATAACTCCATAAAAGCAGGACTCATAGGAGACCACCTTTTACTGGGGAAAAAAAAAAGAGTAAAATATACATAGCCATACTAGTCACTGTAACCATATTTTAATTTTTCATGCAATATATTCTGATCATATTCTTTCCCATCCCCTTCTAGATTTCACCCCACCACTATCCACCCAGATTTATCTATGTTAAAAAACAAACAAGGTCGAGTGGTGGTGCACACCTTTAATCCCAGCACTCTGGAGGCAGAGGCAGGAGTATCTCTGTGAGTTCAAGGCCAGCCTGGTCTACAGAGTGAGTTCCAGGACAGCCAGTGCTACACAGAGAAACCCTGTCTCAAAAATACCCCCCCCCAAAACAAAACAAAACAAAAAGCCAACCAAACAAACAAAAACAAAATAAAAAGCCCATTAGTGCCCCTTCCTCCCACCCCACACACATATGTACACCATGAAGACCATTATGTTGGCTAACTACTCCTGAGCTTGAGGTAGAATGTGGTTACTATACACAGTGTTGGCCACTGGGAGAGGAAAAAAAAAATCCCCGTTTTCTTCATGATAACCATTTTAAACATATCAGTGGTAGTAGACACAACTACCTGTTTAGTCAATCTCAAATATCTTCATCTTACAAAGGGAAAAGTTTCCCTGTGGTAGAAGTTTAGATTTCTTTAGAAACAAGGTTGTGTTGAATGAATGTGTTTTTTGTTTTGGTCTGAAGTATGGGATGTGGGGTGCTTTGTCTACCACTAAAAAACAGACTCGTGTGAGAGCCATGCAAAAACATCCTGATCAGCAAGTAGTGTTTTGCCAGCCGAAAACTGTCACATGTGGGGAACATGTTTACGTCTTTTAATGGACGCACTCCTTGAAGAACTTGTGATCTTGGTCAACAGGAAGTACCTTGTGTGGAGACCATGAGGTTGGAAAACATCCTTGTTATGGATGCTTCAGTGGCACAATTACTTACTTCAAGTTACTTATAGAAAATATCCTTGTGCGGATTTTGGTGGAGGTATAAATAGAAATCCCAGAAATACATGGGGGCTTTTGCTTGGCATCACTTCTTATCATTTCTCATTGCTGCTTCACACCAAAATACTCCAGACAATGCTTTGCCAAATCTTGCTGCTGCCGCCGATCAAGGCCCAGGTCGGACTGAGCCCAGGTAGAGAGAGCCGCTGCTTCTTCAACTGTCCTGGTTAGTGCTCCCCAAAACTACTACTGATTCCCTGGTTAGCTGGGTTCCCTTTTTAATCCAAGCTTATGTTTGAACTTTTGATGGCCCGCCATACTGTTTTCCTGAGTCACTGCAACTTTTTATCCATGTGTTTTAAAGGCCTTTGGAACTGGTTTGTTGGAGGAGTACAGAAAAGTTGGAGCTGCGGGCTGAAGAACCACTAAATTCTGTAAGCAGAGCTCATTGGACCATTATAGTCAGAGCTTCAGAGATCAGAGTGTTGATATAAATGTAAAATGTAAATATGACAGTAAAAATTGCCCACGTTTCAGAGGGAATCAAGACTAAATTGGGAACTGATCTAGAAGCCCTTTGTCTTACATTTTGGCCATGAATGGGCCCGGGTTCTGCCTATGTCCTGAAATTCTTAGTAAAACTTAATCCAAAAATCATGGACTAAGTTTTTTAACCAATGGAATTTCAAGACAGTATAATGCTGTGGTTGTGGTATATTTACTGCTCAGTGCTGTTAGTTTCATAGTAAGAGAAAGCAATGGGTGTGACTGAGGTTAAAGTTGCAGGATGCTGTAGATGCATTTACTGTTCTTGGAGACAGTGTCTTCAAGGAGGACACTAACACCTTGTGCCAGGACAATGGGAAAGGCCTGCCCACCTACAGATTCTGAGTATAACAACAAACTAATTTGAAAAACTTTTACTTGAGAAGACAGTGCTTAGAGAGAGCTTCTAGGGCACCCTGCTTGAGCTAGGCTCCATAGGGAAAAGTTTTCCCAAACTCACTCAGAGAGATACTCAGAGGGTACCATAGCTGCTCCAAAGATGAGGCTCCATCTCAAGAGGGGCATCAGAACTTAGCATTGGCATATATATGGTGCTGAGTTTGCAAGTATGAAGGTACAAAAATGGGTGGGCAGTTGTGATTTGCCCCATAGTTCCAGAAAGGCACTGAGTGCAGGTATTATACAGCAGGGTCAGATTCCCTGCATGGAACTCTTGAGTGAACTACGTTGAATCCATGAAGGGAGAGACCTCAGGATGTAGGAGATGCCAAGAGTGCCAGACAAGTTGCCTGGTACAGCTCTGGACATCAAATGGAGTCTGCCTAAGAAAGAGCCAGTGCTTGTGGATATGATACAAGGATTGAGGGACCAACATGAAACTGCAGGGTTTGCTGTTTGTCTGCTCTGGTTCACTTTCATTGATATCCCTTGTTTCTCCCATTTGGCATGGAAATTTTTGCCCTATACCATTATTCTTGGAAATTTGTAACTTTTAAGAATTTTTTATGCAAGAGCATACAATTAAGAGAAAGCTTTGCATCTAAGAAAGGCCTTCAGGATTTTGAACTATTGAATAGCAGCAGATCTGCAAGACTGTGGTGACTTTTGAAGTTGGACTGAATGCACTTTGAATTATGAGATGACCATGCCACTGTGAGGGGCAGAATGTTATGGTTTAGAAGTGAAATGCTGCCCTTGGGCTCATGTGTTTAAACATTTGGTTCTCAGATGGTGAAGCTATTTGGCAAGGTGATGGAACATTTAGAATATGGGGCCTAACTCAAGGAATTGTGTCATGGGAGAGTAGCCATTGAAGTTTTATAGCCCAACCCCACTTCCTCTTCTCACTCTGCTTCCTGATCTGTCAAGATGTAAGGAGGCCCAGAGAGTCAGGTGCATTACTGCTGCCATGGAGCAGCCTGGTGTTATCTTCCCCATTGTGGTACACTGTGTGCACCTCCACCAATTGTGGGTCAGATATAAATCTTTCATCCACTAAGTTACCTTTTGTTTGATATTTGGTAACAGAAAGATGAGCAGTAATTAAGATCAGTCTTCAGTCTGTTTTAAGAAGAACTCTGGGCTGGAGAGATGGCTCAGCCATTAAAGGCTAGGCTCACAATCAAAAATATAAGAACAACTTTGTTCCAGGACAAAGCATTAACTTTTGTACAGGGTATAGAACAAGGCACCAATGGATTCTTTCCATTCTGAATGTTAAAAGCTATTGGATGCTGTACTTCAAGGATAAGAACAGAAATTCCAGAAAGAAACCCTGAAGTACAGCATCCAAGAGGGCACATCATCGCTGGGGTACAGCCCAAGCCAGAGGATCCAGTCCACTGAGAAAACTCAGCTCTCTTTCTGCTACTCACTGGATGTTGCACAGGGGACTTTTAACCTAGTCATCCTTATTCTATGATCAACTCATCCCTTTAATTTACTCAGATCATAACATTTGAAAATCCCATTTGACCCTTGAATTATATGAGCAGTTTCGTGTTTTACATATTGCCCTAGGCATTATGTGACTCCCATGGTTCATGTCAGATGGGTGCCATGAAGAATGACTAACTTCGCTTGTTAATTTTACTCTTGCCGTGAAGGGTAATGAACATGGGGGTCTCCTAACCATTGCACATAGGAGAAACCTCTCTGACATTAGCCCTGGACCAAACACCTCCGAGCACTGTTTGTTTTACTTGAATACCGTAAGCAGTCATTTTTGCCTGGTTTTACTACTGCTCTTTATCTGGATCTATTGGTCCTTAGAGACTTCAAGGTGAACATGCCAATCAGCTATGGCAATTGTGCAGTTCTTTCTGGCATCTTTTTGAGTGCCTTATCTAGTCCTATAATATTGATAGGTAGTATCTGTGTTCTTTAGAATGGGAGGAGGTTTGCTCATAACAGTCAATCTTTGATGTGCATGGGGTATTTGTTCTAGGAATTCACTGCTAGATACCAAAGTCCTCAAATGTTCATGTGTCTTACAAAATGACATAGTATATGCATATCTTCTCACATACTTTAAATCATTTCTAGATGACTTACAGTACATGGTATAATTGCTGTGTAAATGCTAAGCAAGTCATTATTATATTGTGTTTTCTAGAAAAATGACAAGAGAAAAGGTGTGATTATGTTTGTTATTGCCAAAAATTTCTGTCCTTATCAATCCACTGTTAGTTGAATCTTCACATGTAGAATCGGCAGATATAAGTACTTTGTTTATTGAAATATCTGTATCTGTTTGACAACCAAGAAAACACTGCTTTGCTTTGTATAGAAATCTATTTCAAATTACTTTAAGTGAAATTCTATTTTTACTGTCTCATTAACCGAAAGAAAGGCTGGGCCTTAAAAGATGCTATTGGGCCTCTCCCATTCCCTGTCTCTGCCTGTAGTTTTCTTTTGTCCACGCTGTCTGCATCCTCAGTAAATTCTTCCATCAGGTACCAGCTTGGTCCCTGAAGAGATTATATGCTAGGCAACTCTTTAATGAGCAAGAATATCACCTCCCTGATAGGGTGATGTTATGCATTCTAAATGTTAATTAACTTGCTCCCAGAAGCTTGCTTGCTATACAGCAAGTAATGCTGTGTTACCTTGCTTTTCTCTGATTGGCTAAATAAATGCTGAGGCTGCAGATTGGGCAAAGACAGAGGAAGGCAGGACTAAGGTGCTCAGACTTCAGAAGCAGAGAGGTTGATGGGAAGAAGAAGCCTCCAGAAAAGAGGAGGAGGAGAAGCCAAAGCAGGAAGGAGGACACACACGCCTTGGGTTAGAGAAAAGAAACTCATTCCACATGGCCTGGAACATTGGCATAGCATGGAGAATAACAGCCCAAGGGGATGTATGTATATATGGGGTCACATTTGGGGAATTGAATTAAGAGCTAGCTTAGAAGGGCTAAGATTCTACAATCTAGGCCAAGGCTTGTTAAAAATCTATCAGGTGTCTGTGTGCTCATTTATTATGGAAAGTTAAGGATTAACACTGCTGTCAACCAATTAAATATAATATAAATACTGGTAAATAATATAATTTATTACTTCTACACCTCCCTATTGACTTGAACCTAAATGTTAGAACATGCTACCTTTGGCCTGTCTTAACCTACATGCACAGCTGTAGACCAATCAGGAGGAGACCACATTCTGGTGGGCCAGTCTCAGTCACTCAGGCCTCAAGACAATGGGACAGAGGCATCCAGTTAACCAGGACATGGGATTGGAAATGTGGGATACGACGGAAGAGAAAGTTTGAAGAAGTCCTGATCAGGGTCAAATTGCTTATTTTATTTTTAAAATGCATAAAATAATCCCCAAATAATTTCAACCTAACTACTCATAGTGTAGGAATCTCTTTCAGTGTTCTCCACCTGTCTCTTCGAAGACATCCCAGAATAAATAATCACTACAAGAGCTCTTAGAATTGATTATTCCTAATGCTCTTCCATTTCACAGCTTAGGCTCATTTTGGGTAGCTGGGAAAGATCTCAAAGCTCATGGGTGTATTAGTTACTTTCCTTTCTTCTATGACAGAACCCCCTGACAGAGAGAAGAGGTTTATTTGAGCCCACAGTTCAGATGGACCTGTCCATCATGGTGGGAAAAGCATGGTGCAAAGAGGCTCAACATACGAGAGCAGGAGCTTGCAGTGTGGCTTGTCACTATTTTGATAATTGAGGGAGCAGAGAACTCAGCCAGAGCTGGGAGAGAGTTTACAGCTACTCACAGTTGCTCATTTCTGCTAGCTCGGCCCTGTTTCCCATCTCCTGAAACAGCTCCATCGACTGGGGACTGACTGTTCTCACATGAGAGACTGTGGGGGATATTTTAAACTTAATCTCTAAAAGTATGTGATGACATTAGTGTTTGGAGATCAATTAACTTTGTCTCTGAAACCAGGCTCCTCCCTCTTAAGTCAGGCCTTTGTGGTGGAGGTCAAGGCAGGCTCTCCAATCTGCTTCATTTATGAGGGTTATCTGTTCTACTTCTTTTGAGCTGTTACTCCTACTTGGTGCACACTTTTTACTGCAGAAATGAGTTTGATGTTCTTATTGTAGACTATGCAGACAGTAGTTACTACAAGCACCTCATTATGCTGTTATCTAGAATTTTCTAGCATATTTTATCATAAAATTGAGGTGCACAGTCTGAAATACTCTCATCTTTTTTCCTTTTAGGTAATTTTATATTAGTTATATTCTACTAAAAAGCAAGGAGCTACCCTGCTCAGTCTTTCGTTCTCCCTTCACAAATGGCTGCACGTTCTTGCAAATGAGAATGATTTCCTTAATTATGAGCTAGAATTATTTGGATCCTTTCAGTATCTGCAGCTCACAGTCCTCAACGTGCTGATATTCCATTCCCACCCCTGTTAAATAACCTGTCATTTCCTCGATTCTTACCTTCTTCATTCCTTCAAACATTTGGTCTGTCTCATCTAAGTAATAAAATTTATGAGGTTAGAGTTGTTCAAAAATTACTTTGCTATGATCACATCACACCCCAGGTTTGCACCCACAGTCCTCATGGGTGCTGGATTACAGAAGTGTGCACAACTGCACTCAGCTTTGTATGCCCACAGGGTCAGCCGCTGTGCCTCTTCTGTTCCTTGAACTGCCTTCTAACTATCAGTAGTTTTCACAGTTAATCTGGCTAGAAGTCAATCAGTTTTATTAATCTTTTCAGAGTCAGCTTTCAGTTTTGTGGACCTTTCTGTTGTTTTGGTTTTAGATTTCTTTCATTTCTGTTCTTGTTATTTACTTTCTTCTGTTTGTTTTAGGTTTATATTGCTCATCTTACACATTTTGTCTATATATTTTCCTTTCTGTTACATTTACCAAGAGCCACACATTTTCTTTAAGCACTCCTTGTATAGTGTTTCACAAATTATATATAAAAGCTGCCTTTATTTCCACTTAGTTCAAAGTATTTTTGTTTGTCCAAAATATTCAGATTTTAGTAAGAAACATGTTTAATCTCCAAATATCTGAGAAATTTCCAGCTATCGTTCTGTTATTGATTTCTAGTTAATTCTATTATGGTCTGAAATAATATTTTGTATGAATTATATACTTTTCAATTTGTTCAACATGTTTTGTGGCCCAGAATGTGATCTATCTTGCTGAATGTTCCCTGAGAGCTTGGGAAGAAATGTGTATTCTGTAGTTGTTGGATGAAATGCTTCATAGGCCTCAATTGCGTCCTGTTGACAGATGGCTGTTCCACTCTCTGTGTCTTGCTGATTTCCTGCCTGCTGGATCTGTCCATACTGACAGAAGGATATGAAAGTTGCATTTATAGTGTTGAATCTATCCATTTCCCTTTGCTTTCTAGTAGGTTTTCTTGATTTCAACATTATGTTGTGTGGTATATAGGTTGGGTACTGTGTCTTCTAGGACTCTTGGCCATTTGTCCTTTTATATTCTCCTTTTTAACCTAGATAACTGTCCTGATTCTAAAGTTAGCATAGCATGAAATCAATGAAGCTGCACTGCTTTTCATTTTGAAATATTTATCTTTATTTATGTGTTTGTGTGTGTGTGAGTATATATCACATGTGTTCAGGTACCCAAGGAGGCCAGGACAAGGTGCTGGATTCCCTGGAGCTGGAGTTACAGGCAGGTATGACCTGGCTCACATGGCTGCTAGGAACCCAACTCAGGTCCTTTGCAAAAACAGCAAGTGCTCTTAAGTCCCCAGGCGTCTGTCCTAGGCTAGCAAGACATGTTTCTTTCTCCATATCTACTCTTTGTTCTTAAGCTAGGCTTCCACTGACGTGGGCACTATAGAAACCATAGGGTCTTGTAGCTTAGTGTTCTGAGTTGCTATTTCTGGTAGGCATTTTGAGATCTGGTGCTGATGCACTCTGAACAACGGTGCTTGTGTTTGCCACTGCCGAATGCTGTCTCTTTGTCTCTCATTTCTTTTGTGTTTTCTCTAGTTAGCATCTAGCATTTTTATAATGCATCTTCTTTCCTTTTTTAGCATATCGACTATATTTTTATTTCTTGAAATTATTTGGAGGTTGCCTATAGTTTTTAAGTGTTTCTTAGCTACTTTGTTACTTTGCTTGTGGATTCTTCTCCTTCTCTTAATATCTTCTCTGGTTCAGCTCAGCTTCTCCTGGTTCAACTGTCACCAACTGTCTTCTCAGTCTGCTACTCAATTCACTTTCAACTGTTTCCTACGTTCACTTGGTTCAATTTCCTTCCTTCTTCTAGCCCTCCTCAGTCTTCTTTCTTCCTGTATCAACTCTCTTCTCTGACCCTGCTCTTCTTCCACTTGGACTTACTCCTGCCTACTCCCCAAACCTCTCTCTCTCTCTCTCTCTCTCTCTCTCTCTCTCTCTCTTCCTACTCTCTCTTCTTTCAGCCTGTGCTGACTCCTTATATACTCTTCTGTTCCCAGAAGTCCAAGAGGCAACTGACACTGAAGGGCATGGGGTCATTTAAAGGGTCAGGCACATAAAATATATCATACTACATTTCCCCTCTTTGTTTTAGCGAATAATTATGCAGTTTTGTGGCTGCTTCTCCATTCTTTTCAATGTCTTTTCCAGGGTTCTCAAGTGTCTTATGTGATCTTTCCGTTGATCTCTCAGGAGCACATGCACAACTGAGATAAGAACCTAACAGTGAAGCTTCTCTTTCCTGTAACTTGGGTACTGCTTCTTGAACATTTTATATGCATTGACTGTCTTATCTTCTAGAATCTTATCTTCTGGAGTTCCTTGCTGAAGTCTCTTAATCTCAGCTCCCAGCTCTGTGGAAGTTTGCTTGCAGCCCCAACTTGGCCATGTGGGATGCAGCATTCAGTATAGTCTGTCTTAAAGTCCTGTTCATAGGCCTGTTGTTGCTCCACATTGTAGAAGGCTCTGTATGGGCAGAGTCCTTCTCACAGGCCTGTCAGTGGTTAGGTGCTGAACATTTCTTGTCCCGGTTTTTCTGACTGGCAGGGAGGATAGTGGCTGGTCATGTTCTCTTCTTTGTCCTTTTTGGATAAGTGGCCAAGGTTTCTCTCTGTCCTCAAGCATTTTGCATTTCTCCTAGGCGTCTGTCACAGCTCAGAGTTTCTGCCAGAGAAACTGGTTTTCATTTTCTAGGCGTCCACAATTAAATAACACATGATGCAGCATTGCTGTGGCAAAATCAACCTTGTGTCTTAGTATATTAATCTCGTTATCTGTTTCAAATCGACTAGTATTTAAATCTCCAGGAAAACTGAACTCTCCATTTTTTTTCATTTGAGTCCTTTTTTTCTCATTTAAAAAATGTTCTTCACTCTTTTTCATATTTATTATTTTTCTCCCTTTTCTGGCTCACAGGATCTTTGCTCTGCCTCCTGAGCTGTTCAGAAAGAGCCAAACTAGGGTCATAACTGAGCATCTCCCAGTCCTCCGAGTTTCTTTCGAAAAGTGGGATTAGGTCATTAGGGTCAAATATATGACTTACTTGTTCTTTAACCTTGTTCTTTACCTTGGAAGTTGTATTATTTTCCAACAGCAACACATTGCCTCTGATATCTCTCTTGGACCTACACTCATTGGTCCAAAGACAACTCTTGCTACATTGCATGCACACTCCTGGAAGCCTGAGCCTTCTTTCTTATTTATGGTTAGAAAAACCATTGCTCTTATGTATGCCTTGTTCACAATTTTGCTTCATATGTCCATATTTTCCACAATTAAAACACCAGGCCTTTTGATATTGGAGACCTCAAGCTATAGCTTGGCCTATTATAGCTTCTCTTGGAATAAAAAATTTACTACTAATGTCTCTAGGACAAGTGGACTCCGGGGCACATCTTGTGTCAACAGTGGTGTATTATGAAGCTCTGTTCTGTTTTCTTTTCAGGAGAAGTTTGGTCTTAACCTCTTCTAGTCTTTCATCTGTTTTGCTTATTTTATTTGCCAGTGATTTTCTAGTTTTGACTTCTTCTAGGTAGAGCTGCTTATAGTTTTCCATTTCTATTTGATTACAATCTACTTGACGTCTCATTTTAGAGAATTCAGGTTCTAGGTCCCTTATTCTGAACTCCATCTGGGTTTGTACTAAAGCATACTGTATGTGTCTTAACTTCTCCAGCTTGTGTTCATATGCTGCTGTGTCAGTAAAAACAGGTTGATATGTTTTAATTTTTCTGCTAAGTCCTGCTTTTCCATTTCTTTGACTTGACTGCCCTTGACACAGTTCCTTCCCTTCTTTCTACCTGAGGGAAACTCCCTCTCTCTGGTTCAGTAACTATTTGTTCTTCCTTTTCTTGACATTTTTCTTCTGGTTTTGATTCCTAAGCTTCTCTATTTCCAACCCGTTTCAGTAGCTGAACCAGTCTTTCTTCCATTTTTTTTTTTTATTCCCAAGCTTCTCTAACTTGACTGCAATTTTTCCAGTTGCTCAGCTAGTCTTTTATAAATAAAATAGCCCTTAGTAGCTAACAAGGTGACATGCATGCATGACTAGGAGTTTGTTTTTCTTAACTATCCTAAACAGTTTAAGACGGTTGTTATCAAGAGGCCAGAACTTCACATTTCATTTTTAAGTATCTCTAAGTACGATACCATTAGGAAGCGTTACCTTAAATTTTGCATCAATATACAAAGATCTATTCAAATGTGGCTAAATATACTCTTAATTTTGTATCAATATACAAAGATCAATGCCTATGCGGCCCAATACAATCTTAATATTGCGTCCCTATACAAGGGTCAATACCATTGTGGCCAACTATAATCTTAGTTTTGTATCAATATACAAATATCAATACTGACGTAGACCAATACAATTTTATTTTTGCACAATAAACAATGGTCTATCACAGATATTCTCTAAGCTACTCAGTAATCAAGTTGTTAAGAGACAAGCAACATTTGCTTATCTAAATACAAGAGATAGATAGGGCATCTTCAAAAACCCCAAGAGATCTGCAGAATATGGCATTCAAAGATGTGGTCTTAAATTAAGATTTTTTTTGATATAGTGACATATCAGCTCCTGACAGCACCCCCTATTCTACTGGACATTGGGAAGGTACACCGGGCCATTTAACTCTCATAAATGTGGCATATTTAATTCTGTTGTTTTGTATAGAATTTACTGTTATAAGAGAAAGAACCATTTGTTGGAATGAAAAGAGAAGCTGTTGGGGGGGGGAAGAGGGTGGAAGGGTGGGACAAGAAGGGGGAATAGGGAAGGGTTTGCGACTGAGATGTAACTTGAAAAAAAATAAAGTACTTATTAAAAAATAAATAAATAAATAAATAAAATAGCCCAAAATGAGGAAAAGGAGGGGGAAAAAACTGCTTCTAAAAACCATGCAGGGGATGTCCCAATAACAGCTTCAGCAAACATCTTGTCAGCTTCTTGAAAGAAAGTATCCATCCCTTCCCTTTCTGTCTTTTGTTCCATGGTCTTTGAAATCAAGCCTCCCAGTCTGTGTAACCACAGTAATAGTCACATGTCCTTTAATGTTTCTTTTTCCTTTGAAGAACCTTCCACTTTGGGTGCTGAATATAGCTTTTAAATATTTATCTTTTAGCTACTTTGTTACTTTGTTTGTGGGTTCTTCTTGTCTCTTATCAATATCTTCTCTGACTCAGCTCAGCTTCTTCTGGCTCAACTGTCACCAACTGTCTTCTCTGCTAACTCAATTTACTTTCAACTATCTCCTCTTCATTCCACTCAGTCTCTTTTCTTCTCTCTCGTCCTACTCAGTCTTCTTTCTCCCTGGATCAACTGCCTTCTCTGACCCTGCTCTTCTTCAGGTCCTACTCTCCCTACGCCCCAATCCTACTACTCTCTCTTCAGTTGCCCTTATAACCAGCAAAAACCCATTCTCACCGTCAATGTGGAGTTCCTGTTCCTCCATCCGCACACACAGCATTGTTGATGCTTGTCCAAAGGCAGTGAGCATTCCATCATTGTTGCCAGCTTGGTTTTAAGCAGCCATATACCAGAACAAGGAAAAAGAAAATAATGTTTAATATTTCTTTTTTCTCCTTTACTAACACTTTTACTTCCTTTATGGAGATCCTATATCTCTTTCTTGTCAACGGAAGACATCTTTTAGTATTTTATGTAAGGCAGATGCATTAAAAACAAATTTACACATTTATTTACTTATTTATATCATCTTAAAACAGCTTTTTTATTTCTTCTTCACTTTTGAGAAATAATTTTCATCACATAGCAAATTCTAGATTTTTGGCATTTGGTTTAGTTTTTTTTTCTTCAATACTTTTTTTCACACCAGAGTCATTTTTGCATGGTTTCTGAAGAGAAGTCTAATCATTTCTTACTGTCTTGTTCCTCCATATATAAGTTAATTTTTTTCTTTTGACTCCTGTTAAGGTTTTTCTCCCTTTGTCTCTGCTTTTCTGATGTTTGAACTGGTATAGGAATTTTTTAATTGTCCTATTTAGTGTTTCTGAGTTTTCTGGATTGGTAATTTGAAGCATGCCATTGTGTCACTGATTTTGGGAAGATCTCAGGAATTATTATGTCAAATACTCCATCAGTTCCTCTTGTTCCTCTCCCTTCTCATAAATTTACTGTATTACCACACACACACTCTATAGCTTTGTAATTTTCCTATAGTCCTTTTCATTATCTTTCTTCATTCACATCTCAGCTGGGGAGGTTATATTGGTACCTTTGCAAGCTCACTTATATTTCCTCTGTTGTATCAGTCTACTTCTCACCTTTCAAAGGCTCTCAGTGTTTTTTTTTTTTTTTGTTCTTGTTGTTCATTTGTTTTTATTTCTAGGATTCCCTGTGCATTCTCTGTTAGAGTTTCTCCATTTATGCCATCCAGCTTTTCTTTCATATAGCAACTTTGTCTCTAATTAATAATAATGCTTCATTAATAATACAGTTATAACTATGTTTGTAACATAGTAAAAACATAGTACAAACAATGTTTGTAAAGTTAAAAACCTATTTATGGAGTCCTTTGATAATCTTGGACGACTTCTAGTATCCAAAACTATGCTACTGGTAATATACACTGTTTCCTGTAAGAATCCATTTCCCGATAAGATGTGTTGATCTCCTTGCTGCCCAATAATAGCCCTGAAGACAGTTGAGCCAAGTAGCCCAATTCACGGGAAGACTGGAGTTGCCTGCGCATGTCAGACTCATTGCTTTCCCAAGCTGCAGCACACGGGAGTTGGATGTGAATTTCAGTAGAGATGCAAGCTGAGCCGCTGCTCAACGAGGTGAAAGAAGCTTATGTGTCTGCGTTCGCAGGATAATCAGCCTGTACAACAACCAATTAGCACATCTAGCTGGAAACTGGAAGTCCAGAATCCACCTGGTGGAGCTCCACCTCTCTTGCAGGAGCTCTTCTCTGCCTCCCTCTCTTGGGCAGTGTAGTTCTCTGCTTGGAAGGACCTCCTTCATTTCTGTCGCAGGGCTTTTCCTCTTAAGGATCTGCCCGAAGTTGGCTAACCTGAAGTCTTTCATATATGCTCACATTGTTGATCATCCTTGGGGAGAGGCGTTAACTCCCAGCTCAATCTTTCAAAGCAGTGTTCTATGTGTGTGAGCCTGTCCTCCTGACAGGAAGTAGCTGCGCATCTCTCCCCATGCCCCATTTGACTATGAGCCTTTGGGGAACAAGGGCTGTGTCTCTTGTATTCTACAATCTATTCCCTGCACCCACCATGTAATGAAAGCTCTATGAATATTTGTGGATGTATGCAAAATGGCTGAAATAGAGAATGCTGGAAGATGTGAAGGGAGAAGCTTATCTCACAGATCAGCCTTGGAGGCATTCTGCTGCTGTCCTGCACTTCCTGCCCTTCATCAGAGTCCAGGAGCAGTCATCCTTAGCATCTACACATGTCCCTTAATGAAAGGCCAGTAGCCAAAGGAAAATGTCCACTATTCTGAGAAGAGCAGAAAACAGTCCTTCTCAACAGGCTTCCTTACTGAGATGGGAGGTTCTGTCTCAGCCAAGCACTGGGAAGAAGGAAGGCAAGCTTGGAGGGCTACAGACCACACCCAGAATCTCCTTTGGTTCAGTGCCCTCTGGCTGCAGATGGGCACCTTGTGGATGATGGAGTGCTGAGGGAGTGCTGTCTCTTGGAGAATCCCGTGAGAAATGCAAATGTGCATGTCCAGACCAGAGTCCTGCATTCCACAGCCCTGAGAAGATGTACATGACCATGGCCTGTAGATGCCTGTTTATGCCTGAATCACTATATCTGGCACCACATGACCCTGAAGCTTTCCAGTTGGGATACTGAGTGATATCCACCTCCTATATTTAAACTTTTTCTCATTATGCAGTGGGGTAATTTAAAAACAATTCCCAGATACTAACTTTAATCAAAAAGTACTTCCACTTCTAATATCCAATAGATAAGGATAGTCGATATACACCTTGTAACTTTATTCTATTTAGCAAACATATCAGTCATTCCTTCATGTCATAAAATGTCTAGACAGTGTGAACATTTCTCTGGTTATTTTTAGAATGCTTCTATGAATAGAATGAACCTATACAAGTTATGATCCAAAAAAGGCTGACCCATTGCATTTGGCCTATATCCCCATTAATATGTCCTTTAAGTCCCACTGTGATGGCTAGGGTTGATTGTTGGTCATACTCTCTACCTATGTTGGATTATCTTGGTTAGGTTAACAGGTGGGAATAGTCATTATAAAATAGGGTGGCACCTTTTCCTAGACTTGGTCCTTGAACTTCATAAAGAGAAATCTAGCTGTGGATGCAAGGTGACCAGCTACCTCAGGCTCTTCCTCCTTGGCTTCTCCACCTTGACAGATTGCATTCTCAAGTTGGGATCCAAAGTGAATGTTTTCTACCCAAGTTTGCCAACTATTTTGTCACAGCATGAGACAAGTAACTAATTCGCTTGTCTCTTCTATTTTACTTCTATTTTTCTTGTCACTAATTAGAAAGTGCAGATCAATTGTCCTATAAAGCTTTGTACTCTCTAGATTTGACATGTTTGTGCTGTTGGGTTATCAACATGTTATTCTATTCACTTCCAGCTTTCCCATCAGCAGAGGATATATCTAGAGTTTTATTCATGTATATGATCAGGTCTTTTGGAAAGGATATTGCATATATATATACCTTATTGCATCATATCAAGGGAAAATGCATGTCTAATTTCTTTTTATCTTGATGTTACAGTTGACAACTGGCTTAGGGTGTTGTGATGGCTATCCTTGGATGTCAACTTCAAACATCTGGGAAGAGAGAAACTCAGTGAAGAAATTGGCTTCATCAGATTAGCCTCTGGACATATCTGTAAGGGTATTTTCATGATTATTAATTTTTGTAGGAAGATCCAGCCCACTGTACATGGTACCATCTCTAGGTAGTGTATATCCCTGGGTTATGTAAAAAAGGCAGCTGAAAGAGCCTGGTAGCAAGCCAGTGAAGCAACACTCCTCCGTGGAAGTGAAAGGGAACATGATGTTTTGTCAGCCAGAAACTGCCACGTGCGGGGGACATGCTTTTTGCTAGCTGGAAAACATTCTTTGATAAACATACTCCTTAGAGAGCATGTGATCATAGTCAACAAGAAAATACCTTGTCAGGAGGCATGGTGTCTGCCAACTGGAAAAACGTCCTTGTGCAGATTTTGAGAGGATATAACTGTAAGCCCCAGAAATACACAGGGACTTTTGCTTGGCTTCTGTAAAAAAAAAAAAATATAGCTAATTAAACTATTTAACCAGTATTTAGATTATTGTCGATTGATTTGGAACAATTAATCTTTAAGCAGACATTATAAATGAGTACACAGACACCACGTGGATTTTAACAAGCCATGGCCTGAGTTGTGCAATCTTAGCCCATCTAAGCTAGCTCATAATTCTATTACCCAAATATGAACCTATATATACATACGTCCCCTTGGACTGCCATTTTCCACGATATGCTGATGTTCCTGGCCATGTGGAATGAGGTTCTTTTTCTAACCCATGCTGTGTGTCTTCCTTCCTGCTGCTCGTGGCTGGACTACCTTCTTCCTGCTGCTGGCTGGAATGTTTTCTTCTCTGTCTAAAGTGCAGGCTTCCTGTTAGGAAGTCCCACCTTTCTCTGTCTTTGCCCAATCTCAGGCATCGGCATTTTATTTAACCAGTCAGAGTCAATGTAAGAAACAGACAGCAAGCAGGACCAATTAGTTAACATTTAGAATGCTTAAAACTACCCCAACAGGCTTCACTTCGAAATACACCGGACAACGGGTCAAGACACTCCTAGCAAGAAGCATTCCAGAAAACACTTCAAGTTAGTTGCTGCCAAAGGTGGCCCAGGTCTGGCTAAAGAACGGCCTTCCAAAGTGAGGGGTAGGGTCGTGAGGGGGAGTGGGGGGCTCGGCAAGGACTGCTGCTGCTGTCCCTGCTAGGCTCCCCCACCATTGGTGCTGCTTCTGTTGCTGCTGTGTTTGCCTGCTTGCTGGTTGCTTCTCTTCCCCACCCCCCCAAACCTGGAATCAGCCACTTCTGCAAGCATTTCCAATTGTTACTAAGAAACATGTACTAAGACTTCACAGACTGGGGCCTAGGTGCGCTAACTAAGAACGGTGTGTCTTTGCGTCTAAGTGTTCTCAGGGGACAAAGCGGTGAAAATACACCTTCCATTTAGATCGGTGTGTCATTGCGTCTAAGTGTTCACAAGGGTCAAGGCTGTAAAAATACACCTTTCTTTTAGATGAGAAAAAGATAGCAAAGGTCCCCGTGGGCATTTCTTATGAAATTTAAATTACAGATTTTTATTTAACTTTCATATTCATTTCAAAAGTAAAACTGTAGACCCCCAGGACCGTGATGCCGGCTCTACACTAAGATTCTAGTGGTCAGGATGATGTTTGTTCTTAGGAGAAAGAATGTTTCTTTCCCTAATCCCCGCACAATTAATTTTTAGGTATCCTTTTAAACTGGATTTCTAGATTTTGGTTCAGATAATATCAAACATTGTAGTGAGATATTTTATAAAATCCTGATACATCCTTGTGGAAAGAACAGTGAACTGCGAGCAGTGCCACCCCTGGGAAGGAGATCCTGGGATGCTGAAGGAAACAAAATGAACAAACCGTGAAGAACAATCCAGTAAGCAGTGCCCCTCCACGGCCTCTGCTTCAGCTCCTGCTTCAAGTTCTGCACTCACTCCCCCCAGCGATGGACTATTAACTGTAAGCTGGAATAAACCCTTCCTTCTCCAAGTTGTTTCTGGATATGGTCTTTATCACAGCAATAGAAACCAAACAAAGACACCATGAAATGACCAGTAGACTTGCTTGATTGTCAATCATATTGACACCATAAAAGGACTAAGAGAGTTCCCTTCGGGAAATAATCTATAATAAACAATAGCACAATCTTCTTTTCTTTCTATGTTTTTTTTTTTGGCAAGTAAGATACAAAAAGCAATGTCATTGTTCAGGTATAATTCTGTCATTTTTTTCCTTTGAAAATTCTAGCAAGTCCTTCCAAACTTTCATTATTTTTAAATATATTTTAATTAAAATATAATAACACCATTTGCTTATTTTTCCATTCTTATGTCCAGCCTTTCCATGTCCTGAAACTGAAAGTTAATTAATTATTGTTCTTATTAGTAAGTATAAACTGTAAGATTAAGCCAGTGGAGCAGCTGGCAGCTTGGCAGAGGAGTGGGCAGCCTGGCCCACGTGCCTTAACTGGTTGCCTGATTTGTCCTGGGGAAAGAGCCCTGGGACCAAGGGTGGTCTACACCACCTGTGACCTAAACTCTGTTAACTAATATAAGTTGTTATATTAGACCAGTAGAATTACCAGAAGCTTGGCAGGAGATTCGCCTGGGTTCCAGGAGAGTCCAGGAGTCTAGAAGTCTGATAGCCTGAGACTGCTTGGACTGAGGGCCTATAAGCCGCCACTGCAGTCTTTTCCCCAATAATTAAATACACCAAGACCTTTTAGTGTTTTAACGCTTAGCCCTTAGCTGGGCAGACTCTCAATTAGCTACTCTAAGTTAACCTGGATCACCTAATCCCAAACCACCATGTGCCTGCGAGTACCTTCCAGCATTCTCAAGACGTCTGTCTCCTTCTATGTCTCCTGGCAGAAAGAAAAGGATTCTCTGTGTGTGCTCAGGGTCCCTGTTCTAATCTCAGGAAGTCCCACCTTCCTATACTCTTTCTGCCCTGCTAATTGGCCATAAGCAACTTTTATTAACCAATCAAGAGAATGCCTCAGAAGGGGCGGTAACCAGATCTCAGCATTGAATGCAGCCTATCAGAAGCAATGTTATCAGACTTTCCTCAACAATGTCCTCTTCCCCCTAACCTCTCCTATGTTGGCGTAGTACCAGTTTCCAGTGCCAGACATGATTTCCCTCCTGATGAGTGGGCCTTAAGTCCAATTAGGACTATTATTTGCTTCCCTCCCTTGGTAGCTTGCATAGTACTTTCTAGTACTATAGAAACTAGACCACAGGAAGGGGACTTTCGGGTCAGATCCAGCTTGTATCATCTGATCTGTGTGTCTAAGTGTGTGGTGTCTCCAGCAACCTCTCAGAGGGAACCCCAAGGGCAACAGGGAACCCCAAAGGCAGCCCCCAAGCATATATTGTTTGGGGAGTCACTTGGACGCCCCTGCCTAGCCTTACTGGAAAGGAGATATCTTCTAACTTGTACTGGGGTTCTGCTAGTGTATGGGTCTTGTGGGGAGCATTGTCAGGTATAGCATAACTTAGTTTAAGCACACACTCTTTCTATCTCTCTGTCTCTCTCTCACTCTCTCACTCTGTGTGTGTGTGTGTGTGTGTGTGTGTACATATACATATGTATTGTGAATAATTTTAGGTAAATATAAAACAATATGATTACTTGATGCTTTATCAAACAACCTTTGTGTGTGTTATTTGTCCTCCCTCCTCCTTCTGTACTGACTTCCCTCCCTTCCCCAGTTGAAGCCCACTCCCCCCATTTGTTTTTCATTTTCCACTTTATATCACCTGTATCCTGCTATTCCTTAATCAAACCACCTCTCCCCCATGGACCCTTTATATTCTCCTGGTTTCTGCTATTATTCATGGTTATATACCCACGTATGAAAATTTAGAGCTAAGAACTTCAGACAAGGGGGAGTATATTAAGGTCTGGGTTACCTCACTCACTATAATCTTTTCTAGATCCATCTACTTACCTGAAAATATCATAATTGCAGTTTTCTTCACAGCTGAAAACTATTCCATTGTGTGTATGTATGACATTTCCATTAGCCACTGTAACAGAAAATTTTTCTTTAAAACACTTATATTTATTAGTACTTAACAAACACCTATAAAACACGTATATTCTATAACCTAATACCTAAAACCTAATGCCTATCTAAGAACACCCTAATACCTATCTAACACCCTAATACCTATCAAAGAATACCTAACTAGTCCTATTTTAATTTTTTAAAAGGATATTAATATACTTAGAGTAACTCCATGCAGGATAACTCGGTTTTGGCAATTTTGGATACTACAGTCCAAGCTGGCAGTCCCTTTGAAGCTTAGCATCCATTGAACCTAACTTTGCCAGTTTATATGGCCAGTTTATTTCAACTGCTAGATCATGACCAGCTTATAAAGTCAGTCTGTTTTAACTGATAAACTGAGGTTGGATTCCTCTATCAGCTGAGACTCATTTCTATAGTCTCCTCAGCCCATGTATGCTTCCCATCCTAATGATTCCCTGAGAAGCTTCCGAACTCCGCTCACCTCGCTAACTCTTCCAGCACTCTTGAGCCTCTAGACAGACAACTTTAATGTCCAGTTTTTAAATAACTATCTCTCTCAGCAGGTTCTGTGCCATGCCTTTTCTGCCAACCTTCTTAGGCCAGCTTATGGGATGTGCCTCACGTTATTGCAACCTAAATACTGTCTAATGGCACACCTGGCTGTGCAATTTTCCAGTGTGTCTTCTCAGTCCATGAGGCCAAGTGGGAAGAGAGAGGCCCTGTAGAGTTCTCTGGCTTATATATCTCATCTTGCAATCCTTGTGGTCTTGAGGGGCCACAAGATCTCTTGAGATATCCAGAGGTCCTGTGGCTTCTCGTGGCAACTGACATCATCTGCGGCCACTTATGCTGTTTCTTAGCCTTGCCCCGTCAACAAGGCATTTCGTGTTTCTCACAGAACTATGATCTCACCTGGGCTTTGTCCATTTCAGCAAGTTAAAGGGACACTAAGCTCCTCCTTATGTGTTGCCAAATGCTAAGCTGAACCACCTACTAATTCATTGAAGGGGCCTAACTTCTACAAGCCATTCATATATTGAAGGACAATTAGGTTGTTTCCACTTCCTGGATATTGTGAATAGACCAGCTACAAATATTGCTGAGCAAGTATCTGTGAAGTGGGATATGAAGCCCTTTGTACATATACTGAGAAGCTTATAGCTGGGTCATATGGCAGATTTTAATTATTCAGGATTCTGCACATTGGTTTCCAGAGTGGCTGCACCTGTTTGCATTCCTACCAACAGTGAATGAGAGTCCCCTTTCCTCCCAGTCTCATGAGCATTTGCTTTGCTGAGCTAGAATCTTTTCTGGTTCCATATGAACACTATGATTTTTTTTCTATTTATATAAAGAATATTGTGATTGTTTTCATTGGGATTGTATAGCTCTGTAAATTGTTTTTGGTAGACTGGTCATTTTCACAGTATTAATTCTACTGATTCATGAACACAAAATGTCTTTCCACCTGACTTTTTAAAAATTTTCTTCCTTTTGTTTTTTTTTTTTATTTCAATTCACATCATGCACCCTGTTCCCTCTCATCTCCCACCTCTCCATAGATCCACTTTCCACCCTTGCAACCTCCCCTAACATAAAAAAATCTCATTGTGGAAGTTTTAGTGTGTCTCAGTGTGTTCCACAATATTCCCTTTTGTCCACACTATTTTGCTTGCAAATGTTCATTATAATGACTCCTTGGACTGGTATGAGGCCTCTGACTTCTGCTACTTTGTCAATACTGGAACCTCACTGGGACTCCTCTCAGTTATGCTGTTATTGTCCTGTGTCATGGAGATCCTGTAGTTTTGGGTCTGTGGGACTGGCCTCTTCATGCACTCCAGTTCATTCATGGGGTATATGTTGGGGTGGGCCAACTCAAAGCGTTGATTCTGGACCTGCTCTCCTAACTGCTACAGCATGTAAGGGGTTGGACAAGCTCTCCTGTTTTCATGACCCCATCATGGCCAACTCTGCTGCCTGCTACCTGTGGCAAGGGCAAGAAAGCGAAGGGGATCTCTCCATTGCCAACACTACCACAAAGCAGATAGAAGGCAGGCTGGCTTTCCCACATTCACACCCTCGGGGATGGATCACCCACAGTCCCCACATCCAGGGCCAGCTGTGGTGTGCTGTCCAGGAAGATTCAGGGCCTGCTCTTCTGAGTGCTGTAGTATGTGAGGGGCAGGGACAGCTCTCCTGCTCTTGTGACTCCCTTGGGGCCAGATCTCCTGTCCACCAAAGATGATGAGGGCAAAAATGAGGGGAGAATATCTCTCTCTTGCCAACACCACCACAAAGCAGACCAAAGGCAGGGCTGTCTCTCCCACATTCACTCTCTGAGGGTTGGATCTCCCACAGCCCCCACATCCAGGGACAGCTGTAGTGTGCTGCCTAAGCAAGATGCAGAACCTGCTCTTCCAAGTGTTGTACATGTGAGGGGCAGGGACAGCTCTCCTGTTCTTGTGACCCCATTGAGGCCAGATCTCCTGTTCACTGCTGGTGGTGAGGACCAAAGGGAAGGGATCTCTCCTTTGCCAAAACCTCCACAAGGCAGACAAAAGGCAGGGTTGGTTCTCCCATACTCACACCCTCAGGGTTGGATCACCACCTCATCCAGGGCCAGACAGGGCTCCCCTAGTCTCTGGCTTGCTTCCTGTCCTGGGACCCCATCTGGTGCTTGCCTAGTGCTGGACTGGTGGTTGTCACAGGCTAGCTTCCCTTCCAGGTCCCATAGCACTGATGTGGTGTTGGTATCCAGTTTGTTTCCCCCCCCAGAAATGTTAGGTTACTATTCATTCAGATGTTCATAGGTAAGAACACTGAATGTAGACTTAGCCTACATCCTCTCTGCCACCTACTGATGCACATGTGACACAGCAGTCACATCTGCAATGCCGCTAGGGGCAGGGTCTTTCCATTTTCTAATGTCTTTTTCCATTTCTTAGGTAAATTGAAGTTGAAATTATAGAGGTTTTTCAAATTCTTGGTTAGGTTTATTCCTAAATATTTTATTGTCTTTGATGCTATTGTAAAAGTGGATATGTTCATGATCTATTTCTCTATATGTTTGTTGGTGGTGTGTAGAAAAGCTACACATTTCTGTAAGTTGATTTGTATCCTGCCACATTACTGAAATGGATGATTGTTTTCAGGTTTCTGGTGGGACCTTCAGGATTCCTCATGTATTATAAAATATCATCATCAAATAGGGATAGCTTTATTTTTCTTTTCCTATTTGTATTCTTCTCCTTTTCTTCTCTTGCTTTATTGCTCTGAGTAGTGCTTCCAGCACTATATTAAAAAGACACGGACATAGGGGACAGCTCTGTCCCATTCCTGATTTTTAAAGAGATTGCTTTGAGTTTTACTCCATTTAGGATAATGTTGGCTGTGTGTGTGTGTGTGTGTGTGTGTGTGTGTGTGTGTGTGTGTGTATATCCTTTATTATGCTGAGGTATGTTCCCTCTGGTCCTACCCTCTTTAGGGACTTCTTCATAAAAGCATATTGGATTTTTGTCAATGCCTTTTCTACATCTATTGAAATGATTATATGATTTTTGTCTTTAAGTCTATTAATATAATTCAATTTATGTATTTACTTTAAGGTGTGTGTGTGTGTGTCTGTCTGTCTGTCTGTCTGTCTGCCTACCTACCTACCTGTCTATCTGTCTGTCTTTAGCTGGTTTGGGTGTTCAAGTAACACTGGCTTCTTAGAATGAGTTTGTGAGTTATTCTTAGGTTTTTAATCTTTTTTGAATAACTTATAAGTGTTGGTTGTAGTTCTTCTTTGAAAGTCTGGTGGAATTCTACTATGAGTGCATTTGAACCTGGGATTTTTTTTTTTCACTCAGAAAGCTTTCTTTTACTGTTTTAATCTCTTCCTTTATTGCAGATCTGTTCAGGTGGTTGATCTGTTCTTGATTTAACTTTGGTAGTTTGGATGAATCAAGAAATTTATCTATTTCTTTTAAATTTCTCCAATTAATGAAAGGTAGTCACTTATAATATTCTGAATTTCTTTTGTGTCTATTGTAATGTTTCCCTGTAAAACTCTAATTTTGTTAATTTGATCTGTCTCTTTATATTGGTTAGTTGGATATTTGTCTTCTCAAAGAGCCAGCCCTTTGATTCTTTGACTCTTTGTATTGTTTTATTTGTTTTTATTTCATTGATTTATGCTTTGATTTTTTTTTTGTTTGCTTATTTGGTTGGTTGGTTGGGTTTTCTTTCTTTCTTTCTTTCTTTCTTTCTGGATATTGGGGTGGGTTGTTTCCTTGTTTTTCCAAATTTTTGAGTTATATCATTGAGTCATTATCTGTGCTCATTCTGATTTTCCAAGTAGGTACTTAGGGATATAAACTTCCCTCTTAAAACTACTTTTAATGTGTCTCAGAGGTTTAGTTGTGTTATGTTTCTTTTCATTTGGTACAGGAACATTTTTATTTCTTTCTTGACTTCTTCTCTGACCCATTCACCATTCAGTAGTGAGTGTGAGTTGGTTAATCTCCATGAATTTACACATTTACCAGAGTTTTGTTTGCTGCCAATTGAAGTTTTATTGCATAATTCTCAAGTTGGATATATGGAATTATTTCAGAGTTTGTGAATTTGTTAGTTTCTTCTGTGTCCCAACATGTCATCTATTTTAGAAAAGTTTCTATGTGCTGCTGAGTAGAATGTATATTCTTTGGCATTTGGGTGGAATATTCTGTAGCTATCTGTTAGGTTCAGTTGATGTGATGTTACTTAATTTTGAGGGTTCTGTTTATTTTTTTGTCCAGATGATCTATCTATTGAAGAAAATAGAGTGTTGAAATCCTCTACTATTATTGGGTTTGGGTTAATCTGTGTTTTAATCCTATTACTTTAATCATTTAAATTTATTAAAAATTTAATCATTTTTAATAAAGTTGGATACACCAAAGTTTTGTGCATATATGTTTAATGTTATATTTTCTTGTCTTTTTGATTAGTCTTATTTTGAAGTCTATTTGTCAGGTATTAGAATGGCATGTCTACTTGCTTCTTAATTCTGTTTGCTTAGGACACTTTTTTCATGCTTTTACTTCAAGGTTGTGCCTATCTTTAAAGCTAAGATAAGTTTCTTGTTGACAACAGACAGATTTTGTTTCTTAATCCATTCAGCTATCCATTCATTGTCTTTTAATTAAGTAGTTGGGGCCATTAATATTTAGAGTTATTATTGAAAGGTGTATGTAGATTATGGTCATTTTCTTGTTGTTTTGCTGTTTTGTGTTATTGGCTGTGTTTTGTATTCCTTTAATTATAGCTTCATTTGTTTTTTTTTCTGTAGTCTCTTGGATGTGCATATTCCTGTTTTCAGTTTAAAGTATTGCTTTCAGTCTCCTGTTTAGTATTTTTTATTGGGTATGAAATTTTTAGGCTATTTGGTTCATGGAAAGTTTTTATTTCTCTTTCAACATGGTAGATAGTTTTGATGGGTAAAATAGTCTGTGTTGGCAGTTGTGGTCTTTTAGAAATTGTAGAATATCATTCCAGGCTCTTCTGGCTTTCAGAATTTCTGTTGAGAAATCAGCTGTTATTCTGAAGGGTTTTATTTTATATGTAAGACATGTTTTTTCTCTTTAATATTGCAATATTTTCTTTTTCTGTATATTTAACTATAGTATTCCATGGGGAGTTTCTTTTCTGGCCTTGTCTAATTAGTGTTCTGCATGTTTCCTATATGGGTGGGTGTGTCTTTCCTTAGTTTGGGGAAGTGTTTTTCTATGATCTTGTTAAGGATCTGATCTATGCAAAAATTGGAGTTCTTTGCCTATAATTCAAAGATGTGGTCTTTTGATGATGTTCCTCATTTCCTGCATGTTCCTTTAATCTAGATCCTCTACTTTGACTTCCAGCCCTGATATTCTATATTCTGCCTGATTCATTCTACTTGAAGACTTTTCCATGCATTGTCTGATCGGGATTCTGAGTTTTTCAATTTTATCTTCATTTCAGCTTGCATTCTCCTCAATGTTTCTATTTCTTTATTGACTTCAGCTTTTGAAACACTGAATTGCCTGTCATTTAACTCAGCATTGTATTTGTATTTGTTTGTTTGTTTGTTTTTTTGTTTTGTTTTGTTTTGTTTTTTTGTCCATCACTCATGTATTTATTGCTACCTTCTTGGAGTTCAATGAAGTTTGTTCACATTGACTTTACATTCCTTGAATTCTTTTATAAAATATGTGATTGATCTTTTAAATTCTTGTTTTGGGGTTTTTGCAACTTGACCTAGGCATGCCTTCTTTTTTGCTTGTGTGTATGATGTGAGTATCTGACCCGCCTTAGATTGGGTTGGTCTGGAGATGTGTCATCAGAGATGGGCCAGAAAAACTTGGTGGATGAGTTCTTTAATTGGATCAGGCATGGATGGCTACCAAACCATTCTTGAGCTTGGCCTGGGGGTGTAGAGACAGCAGTGGTGGGGGGAAGGCTGGGAGAGGAAAGAGTACTGACCTAGAACTAGACCTGCAGACAGTGGAGATGGGAGTGGGTGTGGTGAAGGGTGGGAAAGGGAAGGAGTGCCTTTTTAGGCACAGGTGAAGAGAGTTTGTGACTGTGCATCTGGAGCTAGGCTTCCAGGTGTGCAGATCCGTGATGCCATTCTCATAGTGTGATAGTGGCTGGTTAGAGCTCTATAAAGATGTTCAGCAGCTAAGAGCATGCACTGCTGTCACAGAGGACAGAAATTTAGTTCCCAGCACCTTCAAACAGTGGCCCACATTGCCTGTTACTCCAGTTCTAAGCAATCCAACACCCTTTTCTGGGCTACAAGTGGCTTATACTCATGTGTACACTCACACACACACACACACACACACACACACACACACTACACATAACTAAAAAAACAGCTATGAAAGATTCAGCATTGTTAAGTAAATTTATATTAATCAAACAAAGGTTATCATCAAATTGTCAAGGCATGGGACCTATAAACAGTAACAAATTCAAGCTTTAAGGAAATTGATAATTTAATTTCCGATTTCAGTTTCCCTAAGTTGTGTGTATATGTGTGGAGGGTGAGAACTAAAGAAACACAGTAAAGCACAATGCCCCAGTAAATTCAAAGAATTTTAAATTCAGTCTGTCTCCAACATTGCCACAGCACTTTATCAACTACGCCTCTGTGTTGATTCGGTGTTCTCAGAATTACACATAAATGTGAGCTATGCACAAATCCCCTATTTAATGCAGTGTTTATCAACCATTGAAGCTCTATTATGTAAATAAATAGTTTCATTCTGTTTGGTGATAAAACACACGATGCACTGACTCTGCTATAGGAACTCATTTCTCATCTACTCCTCTCCCTTAGCTCTTCTCCCTGGCTGGGCTCCGTGATTAAAGAGGGACAGGGCTCAGGGAAAAGGGAGGCTAGAGGCATCAATCTCTAGCAATGCCAGATCATAAGACACAGTATGAACTAAAGTCTGCTTGAGAAAAATGGCAGAGAAAACATCTAATTAAAAAACAAAAAACAAAAAACAGGGTATAAAAGCAAAGACTTTTGTTTAAGACACAGGGAAATTCAAATGGCCAGATCTCAGCCACAAGCACTGCTTCTCCCACATATTTGGGACCTGTTACGTCAGTAAACACAAGAGGCATTTGTACTTTCCTGCACATTCTGCCATGGCAAAGGTGAAGCAAAGAACACCAAGGGATTAATCAGCGACATGCATGATTAAAACCAGAAGGGATAGAACGACCTACAGGTCGAAGGAAATTAAAAATCTGAGCACAATACCACAGAAAGGGAATACACAGCATGCTCTCGTGGGGCACCTCGCCACAATGATGTTGCAGTCACACAACAGGTTTCAGTGACCTCCTGTCTGCAAACTGTGGAACAAAGGTTTGTCTTCAAAGTAACGGTGACACAAGGGACTGGGTATGCCCTGAAGTCACATGGTGCATTGTCAAAAGCCTTCACTGACATTCTTTCTTCACCCACAAAATAGCAAAGGTCGTTCACAGAAAGGACATGCATGTCCGCATGTCTGTGTTTTTTCTGCACAGCACTTTATCAACTTGACTGGATGCCCTCTGGTTATTTTGACAGTGCTCTTTGCCACATTCCAGTGAGATAATCAGTCCCTGTGCCCATTTTGTCAGTGATAAGGATGAGATTGTGGAAGTCAATATTCTTAGACTGCACAGCGTGAGAACCATGGGTCCAGGAATGCAGCTCAGAACCCAGGAGGGCAGATTGTGCTATTGCGCCTCTGGAGTGGGCTGCTGGACTCTCCTTAGATGTAGCTAAAACCTTCTGCAGTCACCTCCTGCCTATGCCAGCAAGCACTTGGAGCAACTAATAAAAACCAGTCTCTCCCCTGTCCACCCAAGCACTCGTGTTGTCACCCAAGATGAGCATGTGGGTTGAGGAGAAAGAGCTCATACATTATCCATAACTGATACCTCTGACTTAACACTGCACTAGCTATTAATGACTCTGGCCTTCCACTTTCCCTGCCACAGTATCAGGTGATGCTTCTTCTTCACTTGCTCTGAAGACTTCAGGGGAGATAAAGGGCAGTGGAAATGTTCGTTATTGTGAAGATTTAATGGTCCCACTCCTCCCAGGCACATATAAAGCCACCTCCAGCTACTGGAAACCACCCTAGCTTATCACAGTTTCTGTACCAGAGCTCTTCAGTTTCGAGCTAATTTTAATTCCTGTTGCCTCGTAGAATCTACATGTCTGTCCAGGCATGTGACTATTCTGAAGGAAGAGCCTATTCCAGAACTCAGATTTTACAACCCACCTCCTGCTACAGAATTAGAGCATGGTGATGAAGATCTATCCTCTGTCAGCTTTAACCAAGTTCTCATACTGCCCCCAAAGACTGGGGAGCTGCTGAGGTTTGGAGAGTACATCGTAAAAGTTTATGTGTTGGGAGCTTAGTCCTCATTAGGGTAACATTAAGAGCTGGAGTATAGAGGAAGGTTAGGTCCTTTGGGGCCCTGCCCTCAGAGTGAAGAATATAGTACTGACAGGATCCCTTCTAGTTCCCTTGAGTGGACTGTATACAAAAGGGAAAACCTGGTCTGTTTTCCTGTCTTACCATAGAATCTCTCTTATACTTTCTCCCACCATGATGCCATCCTCCATGTGTCATGAAATGAAGAAATATGAAAGAAATGAATACTTCTTCATAATTGCTCATGTACATGTATTTTGATAAAACAACAGAAAACTAAGACAGGAGTTTGGGGATTGGCCTTCTTTTTTGAGCTTTCTGTGAGAAAGACAGAGAGAAAGAGAGAGAGAGACAGAGACAGAGACAGAAGCAGAGACACCAAGACAGAGGCAGAATTGGAGAAGGGTGACATGGGTCAGAGAGTCAGTCTTGCCATGCTGGGAACATCACCTGCAGTCCAAGGCAGCTTTGCTCTGAGTTCACTGTGTCTGTGGGTTTACCAGAATGACTGGCACAAGCCAGGCATTAGTCCATCTAGTTAGACAGCACTGGCTCTGCCCCTCCCTGCCCCTGAGGGTCACAGATTTGGGGATTAATCAGAAGTCTCACTGAATGAGCACTGTGTAGGGAGTTAGACTGATATAAATCAGATTTAGTAAATATCTAGGTTTCTGATACAGTCTCTTAATCCGGGGCTTGAACATCAACTTGGCTGTGGGTAATTAGCTTATCAGTTTATGGACTAAAAACAAGGATGAAGTCACATGAAATGAGGGGAGTCACTATGGACTGAAAAACAAGTTTGAAACCAGGTGAAACAAGGAAAGACTTTTTGACCTGGCATTGTTTTCAACTGCTAAGTGGGCAGAGCCCAAATTAAGCTGACGCAGGTGGAACAAGGAGAGATCCTATTTAAGGACAAGTGGATGAGCCCAGGGAGGGTGTGCTAGGGGCTCCATGCTAGAGAGCTTCAATGCTAGCGAGTCCTCACACTAAAAAGGACAATGAGTAGTTTGTATCCTCTGATGGAGAAAGTGCTGGTGAACTGATGGCCCGATCTCCCTGAGGCAGAAAGAAGCTGGTGAGCAGAGAAAACCTCAGCAAGACAGCAAAAGGCCAAGGACTAAACCCTGTGGCTCAGCTTTTGCCTAGAGGGGTTTGACCTGTCTGAACAGTGGACTGAATGGAACTGTGGCCGGCTTTAAAGACTGAGGCAGAGCAGCAGAGTTCTGATACGAAGGAAATAAGTTGGCCGACAGACAGCTGAGGTCTCCCAGAGAGAAGAAAGCCTCAAGCCTTATTTAAGGTGAAACCGCCATAGCCAATTTACCCTGACGGATCTACATCTGAGATATTCCAGAAGAAAGACTGCTAAGTGCATTAAAGGGTCTACCCCAGACCTTTCCCCAGATACTGTGTTCCTGACGACTGAGGACCTGCCCCAGAGACTGTATCCTTATGAAAATAGTTGTAATAGTTATCAATAGGTTTAGTGGCTAGGTCATAGGGGTTGTAGGAATTCATAGGGGTTGTAGGAATTTATAGGAATAGTAATTAAATAAGTGTATTTGTTATAAGTGAGTATAGTTATTAATAAATGTTTAATAATTAAAAAGTAAGGTTTCAGCACTAGCCATGGGGCTTGCAGATGTGTTGAGTGACCTTATTGAATGACAATATGAGAATGCAAGTGAAATCTGTTATAATCAAAGGTAACTCTAATTCCCCAAACTCCAAAAAGCAGTTTGAATATCCAGAAATGGCCTTAACCTGAACTGCAGGAGGATTTCGGGCAGTTAGATAAAAGCCAGCCTTCCTCAGTTACTTGTGAAGCTGGTTCCTGTAACAGTAAATTTTTATTTATCAAGCATACATTTATTGATACTCAACAATTACCTAATAATTACCTTTAAATATCCTAAATCATAAACCCAAACCCTACCTCTAAAATCTAGCATCTAAAACTTCTTAACACCTATAATACAAACATTTAACATTAGCCTAAGGTTTCTCAAGAGGATATTTTCTTCTGAGCATGGGTCTGTATGGATGGGTGGCCTTCATCAAATCCTTCAGTCCCAAAGTCTCTGAATTTTGTTCATTAGATCCTAAGACAGTTCATCAAGCAGGAATCACCTTCGTGATCTTAGAGAACAATTATTATTTTTTAAATATTTATTTATTACTTTAGGTTACATCTCCAACTCAGTGTCCTCTTTCCGCTGCTTCCAGTCCTGCTATCCCACCCTCTACCCCCTATCGCTTCCATCCCATGAATTTCATGTCTGTTTTAAGTGTCCAAGTGTTAAGGCTATGGTTTTCTCTTTGTTTTGGAACAAGGACAAGAAAATATACATGTGTACACAATTGTATACAAAAGTCTATGTTCATGTTCCCCTTGGTGCATTGGCTGTAGTATAGTTGCCCGGTACTATATGGCTAAAATCCAATTATAAGTGAATAGATGCCATGTGCATCCTTCTGAGTCTGGGTTAGCTCACTCAGGATGAGCTTCTCTAGTTCCATCCATTTGACTGCAAATTGCATGATTTCCTTGTTTCTAATGGCTGAGTAGTATTCCATTGTGTAGATGTACCATGGTTTTTTTTTTTTAACCCATTCATTGGTTGAGGAACATCTGGGTTGTTTCCAGTTTCTAGATATTACAAATAAGGCTGCTATGAACATAGATGAGGAAACGTCCTTGTGGTTTGGTGAGGAATCATTTGGATGTATACCCAGAAGTGGTATGGCTGGGTCTTGAGGTAGAGCTATTCCAAGTTTTCTAAGATATCGCCAGACTGACCTCCATAGTGGTTGTAAAAGCTTGCCCTCCAACCAGCAATGGAGGAGTGTTCTGTTCCCCTTTCTCCACAACCTTGCCAGCATGTGCTGTCATTTGATCTTTTGATCTTAGCCATTCTGACAGGTGTGAGATGGAATCTCAGAGTCCTCTTGAGTTGCATTTCTCTGATGATTAAGGATGCTGAGCATTTCTTCAAGTGTCTCTCAGCCATTAGGGATTCCTCCTTTGTGAATTCTCTGTTTAGCTCTGTTCCCCATTTTTTTTTTGATTGGATTATTTGGCTTCTTGGCATTTAATTTCTTGAGCTCTTTGTAAATTTTGGATATTAGCCCTCTGTCAGATGTGGGGTGGGTGAAGATTTTTTCCCAATCTCTAGGTTGCCATTTTGTTTGAATGACAGTGTCTTTTGCCTTACAGAAGCTTTTCAGTTTCATGAGGTCCCATTTATTGATTGTTGGTCTTAGATCCTGAGCTGTTGGTGTTCTGTTCAGGAAGTTGTCACCTGTGCCAACAAGTTTGAGGGTTTTTCCCACTTTCCCTTCTAATAGATTTAGTGTGTCTGGCCTTATGTTAAGGTCTTTGATCCACCTGGACTTAAGTTTTGTACAAGGTGATAAGTATGGGTCTAATTTCATTCTTTTACATGTGGACATCCAGTTGGACCAGCACCATTTGTTGAAGATGCTGTCCTTTTTTCATTGTATGGTTTGGCTTCTTTGTCAAAAATTAAGTGACCATAGGGTGTGGGTTCATTTCTGGGTTAGAGACCAATTATTAAGCATATGAAAAGTCTCCCAGACTCACCTATCCAGACACCTCAGGTCTGCAAGGATTGCTTCAGCATTCAGTCCATCTAAAACCTCCTGGGCTCTGAGCCAAACCAAAATCCCTGGGCTCCCAGGAGAGACAACTCCTGCAGGGCAGCGGGTGGATAGATAAGCCTCCCAGTGTCCATGATGGGAATTGCTCTGTCAGATGAGGAGGATGGTGAGACAGGCAAAGGCGAGAAGCGCAACGCTCTGTCTACGTGAATATTGACTTAAATATCTTCAGCAGAAGCTTTTCAAGTCATGCCCTGGGCCCCATCTCTTCAAAAGCTTTTTGAAGAGGGGCATGAATTACAGGTGGTCTGCAGAATGTGATTTGGGGGCAGGAGCCTCAGGGTATGTCCCTGCCCCCAACCCTATGATCAGAGAAGTCATTGGTCCTTGGCAATTTTCCAAGGACATGTCACTGCAGAAGTAAGTCTTTTATCTTAAAGTCCAGGCTTGCTATTTCAAGTTCCCTCTGCTACTAAATGCTAACTAATCCCACCATAGGTTCCCCTCTACCAAAAGAAGTCATTTTCCTTACCTCTGGCAGAAGGGACATACAACTATCTGTCGAACATATTAGCGCATCAATGTTCATGCTGGCCTCCAGGCTTCCTCAATATCATAAAAACCTGATTCACACTCAAAGTCCGTGGTAGCAGCCAAGCCTTTCTCACCTCCTTCTCTGCCCTAACTCCCTGCAGCTCACAGGCATTCTTCACCCCAGCTACACATTTTTCTTATAACCCTGCTATTCTCACTATGTTTGCTCTTGATAGATAGATAGATATAGAGATAGAGTGAATATATATATATATATGTATATATGCAAGCAAGCATGTGTGCATGTGCTCTGCTCCTGCTTTCCTCATTATTTTTTCTCTATTCTCTATCCCCTGCTGTTCTCTCCACTTTCACAGATAGCCCTGGCCATTCCAGTCTGATGGCCATGTTCACTCTACTTCTTTCTGTCTCTGCTCTGGACACTTCCAGATGCCTCCAGCTAGCTGTTCTCTCACATATCTACAAGAAAATCTTCCCTTTAACTATACCATGGAGTGGTTATGTTGTCAGTTTATACAGACCCAGTTTGCATCTCCCAGATGACTTTACCTTGTCTAATTCAGTTACCATGGAGGCCAGCCCTAGAGACACCACTGCTTATGTCATGAGCTATATGTGCTGAAAACAAAGCACACCATGTGTTTCTCCCTTCCTATGACACTAATCTGGAACTTTCTGTGATCTTGGCACATGGTAAATTTTTTTGTTTTTTTTAATTTTTATATTTTTGTAGTTTTTTTAAGATTTATTTTATTTATTTTATGCATATGTGTGCTCTATCTGCATGTACACCTGCATTCCAGAAGAGGGCACCAGATCACATTGTGGATGGTTGTGAGCCACCATGTGGTTGCTGGGAATTGAACTCAGGACCTTTGGAAGAGCACTAGGCAGTGCTCTTAACCGCTGAGCCATCTCTCCAGCCCCTGGTAAATCTTTTTGATGTGAAGGTTTATTTCTCAAAACATGAAAATTTCCAAATAAATTCAGACTTGACCTCATCTGTTAAACAAAATCTTTAATCCACCTCTTTGGACGTGGGTAAACTATAAAGAGGACAAACAAATGGGTAAGAAAACAAGCAAAGGGGAGTTTCCTTTGTGTGCTTAACCAACCAACGGGAGTTTGAAACTGTCCTGCATGTTTTATCAGTGTTCCTAGAATACAGTTCTTGACTGTGGGGACACCCTGGTGCCCAGGGGGCTTCTTGGTGCCATGACTTGACTGAACAGGAGTCTGAAAAGGAAAGTGTGCTGGGGGGTAAAAAGGAATTCTAGAACAGTCTACCTTAAGAAAATCCCACTAAAGCTTCCCTACCCAACAATAGAGTATGAGCATCCTACACACACCAAGAGATGGTTATAGAATATGATGGGATGACAGCACTCCAAATATGGGCTCCTGCCAAGTACCCCATCTGACGTACCCCATGTTCTGTCTGTCCTCACTCTCTTAGTTATTGCAGATCAGTTTTGATGGCCACCAACAATTCTCAAGCTAATATCATTACCCTGAATTCCAGACACACGTGTTCACAGAAGGTCAGAGGTCTCTCTAGGGACTCTTAGTAGCACCCTGACTTAATGTGCTCCAGACCCAGTTCCCAATGAGGCTACTCCATCAGCAAGACCCTCAGGCCAAAATCCCTAGCTTACCAACAGACATGGCTTATCTCTTGCATTATATCAATATGATCAACTTCTACTAGTTCTGTTAAATAAGAAATCACCCAGAATTTGGCCACCTACTGCCTACTGTCCAGCACCAAGGCAGCCCACTCACTATACCATGTGCCATTGAGCATCACCTTTCCTGCCTTGGTGCCTTCCACTTTTTCTGAACTCAGAAGCCAGAATCAGCAATGTACTGGATGATGCTCAGCCTGCTTTCAGCTTAGATATGGCTTCCTGTTTACTCACTCAGTAACTATGACTCATGTCTCCCATATGACCTGTTGTACATGACGGGATGTGTCTTCCTCAGGCCTTTGCAATCACTGTTCCTTCAGCTGGAACAGCAACTTCTTTGCTTCCTCTGAATGAATCTCATCCTGACCATTTCACCCATGTCCCATCTTAGTGCTTAGGTTTCATTTCTTTTATTTATATCTTGTTATTGACATTTGACATCATTTAATAAAATGTGCATTCCATGTATGCATCATGGATTGCTAGAAGTCTGCCAGCTGATAGAGCATGAGCTCTCCAGAACAGGAATTGCTTCTTTGATTCTTTACGTTGAGTGCTTAAGCAGTGTCTGGCACGGAGCAAGTAGCAGGGCATCTGTGAAATGAGAGAGTGAATGGCTCTGCATATGAAATGTTTACACAGCTCTCATTCCACAGTCACTTGAGGGTTTGTATCAGTTTATTCCGGGATCCAAGTTACTTCTATATGAAACATATTTCCAACTACTTCAAGTTCTGTATATGATGTCAGTTTGCAAGGAGATGGATCATACACATTTCTCTATTCCTGGAGCAAAGTACATCTTAGACTCTTGGAATTTTACAGAAAAGCAAGTAGGATGTCTGGATGAGAGAAAAGAAGTCCAAGTCCCAGCCTTGGACTAGATGAATGAATGGTTCTGCCAGAGTTTTTCTGGTTTACTTGCCTCATACATCCCCAAGATCAGGTACTGGGAAAGCTAGTAAACTCAGGCTAGGGTGTGGCTCAATAGCAGAACACTTTCCTAGTTTCTATCTTCAGGACCATCTTCAAGAATAGATCTTAATGGGCTGTGGTGGTTTGAGTAGGTATGGCCCCCTATTATAGATTCATGTGTTTGAATGCTTGGCCATAGGGAGTGGCACTGTTAGGAGGCGTGGCCTTGTTGAAGTAGGTGTTGCCTTGTTGGAGGAAGTGTGTCACTGTGGAGGCGGGCTTTGAGGTCATATATGCTCAAGCTATGTCCAGTGTGAGACACAGTCTCCTTCTGCTGCCTTTGGATCAATATGTAAAACTCTCAGGTCCTTCTCCAGCACCATGTCTGCCTGGATGCAGCCATGCTTCTCACCATGATGATGGACTAAACCTCTGAAACAGTAAGTGAGCCTAATTAAATGTTGTTCTTTACAAGAGTTGGCATGGTCACAATGTCTCTTCACATCAATAACACCTTATCTAAGGCAGGAGTGATGTATTGCTGTGATAAGCCTGACCATGCTTTTGTTTGGAAGAATGTGGATTTTGAAACTTTGGGTGAAGAAAGCAGTGGGAAGCTTTAAGTAGAGATTAATGGGCCATACTAATAGAAGCATGGAGGACAGTGGTGCTGAGAGTGATTTGAACTGTGGGGGCCTGGCTCAAGAGGTTTCAGAGTAGAAGAATTTTAGTATGTTGCCTATAGACTGTTCTTGTGATATTTTGGTGAAGAATGTGTCTGTCTTTTGCCCTTGTCCAAAGAGTCTACCTGAGGCTAAGGTGCACAGATTTAGATTCATTGCAAAGGAAAACTCAGAACAACCCAGTATAGATTCTGTTTTGTGATTTACTATTATGAAGAGCATTTTGATGAAATGGAGAAAGATGAGCAAGGAAAATTACAAAATGTATGGTTCAAGGATTGAAGTAGCACCAGGAAGTGGAGTAGAGCTAAATCCTGTATTCAAGGAGATAGACAATTTAAAGATAATAGATTGAATCAACAGAGTAGTGACCTTCAGGCAAGATCCCACCCAACTAAGCTTCCATCTTGTGGAAAATAATTAAAGAAAAATTTTAGTCCAGGCATGCCTTTAATGCCAGCACTCAGGAGACAGAGGCATGCAGATCTCTGAGTTCAAGGCCACCCTGGTCTACAGAACACGTTCCAGGATACCCAAGCTTAGGCAGTGAAGGAAACCATAGAAAACAGAAAGCTGGTGAAGATGTAATTGAATGAGGGGCTGCGTCTCAACCCCAGCAAACAGCAGAACTTGGCAGCTTCAGTCATGTGGTTCTGGCTTGACAGTTAAGGATAGAAGAAAGGGGCTGGAATCTCCTCTGTGACTAAGGAAAGCTTCTGAGGTCAGGTGTGTGGCAGGGATGTCCCTGCATGTAGACCCAGAGCAGCCATTGTGTGAAAGGGGTTACAGAATCTCCCTTTCCAACCAAGGAAAGCTGCTGAGGACAGGTGTGTGTCAGGGGTGTCCTTTCATGGACACCCAGAGAGGCCATTATGTGAAACTGTGAAGGAGAAGCCTGGATTGCCTTAGAGACCACAAGATGTTAGAGATGCCAGAGCCGTGGGATACCTGCCAAGGAGAACTGCTAACAGGGAGTAGAACATGTCCAAGGGAAAGAAATATTTTGCAGCCCACAAAGCTGAAAGGAGTTGGAGATATGAAGGGCATTTTGACATCAGATATGGGAATGCAGAGTTTGGAGTTTGCCCAGTTGGTTTTCAGTCTTGCTTTGATCCAGTATATCCACCCTTCTCTACATTTTGGAATGGATGTATATTCTGTGCCATGATATGTTGAAAGTATATGATCTGCTTTTTGATTTTGATTTTATAGGGCATTACAGTTAAGAGTTTTCATTAGTCTCAGAAGAGACTTTGAACTTTGGACTTTTAAACATTGTTGAGACTGTGACAGACTATGGGGACTTTTGAAGTTAAACTGAATGCATTTCTGCATTTATGTTACAAGCCTATGGGGACCAGGGAGTAGAATGTCGTGGTTTGAAAAGGAATGGCCCCATAGAGTCATGTGTTTGAATGCTAGGCTATAGGAAGTGGCACTATTAGGAGGTTTTCTCTTGTTGGAGGAAGTGTGTCACTGTGGGGGTAGTCTTTGAAGTCATATATGCTCAAGCTATGCACAGTGTGAGACAGTCTCCTTCTGCTGCCTTTGGATCAAGATGCAGAATTCTCAGCTCCTTCTCCAGCACCATGTCTGCCTGGGTGCTGCCATGCTTCCCCACATGATGATAATGGCTAAACCTCTGAACCTGTAAGCCAGTCTCAATTAAATGGTGTCCTTTATAAGAGTTGCCATGGTTTTTACATCTTTTCACAGCAATAAAACCCTAACTGAGACAGGAGCATGTTTGGCACACATGTGCAATCACAGCATTTGGGAATCTGGGGGATGAGGGTAATTTTTGTTCAAGACCAACCTGTAATATATAGCAAGACCCTGTCTTGGTAAAAAAGTAATATTTTTAAAAAGGGGGCTGCTGGAGAGTGCAGCTCCGAGTTCTTGCCTAGCAAGTACAAGTCCATGGATGCATTGCTTTGTGTGAGAGAAGAAGGTATTAAAAGCTAGCATTCTGGAGAAGAATTCAGAAGCAGCTCCCTACACCCTTTCCAGGGAAGACAGTGATGAGGTTGAATGGGGAGCTATGAAGTTCATCTCTAGTTTGCCAGTGGAGCATTAACCTTTGCTGCCCAACAGCAGCAAAGAGCCCTACCCCATCCCAGACACACAGAGCAATGGAGAACCTGTGCATCTATCCCAGACTGGCAATAAGGAGCCAGTTCCTACTCCAACCATTAGACAGATATGAAAGGAAGCCTACTAAAAAATAACTTATATAAGAACTAAGTGTATCTAAAAAGCCTAGATTTCAATGAAAACATCACTCACTATTCCAGTGACCAAAGAAAGTAAGGAGAGTGAAAAAGAAATGGATAGACACCAGTGTGAGATGTCACAGCATCAGAGTTGTCCAAGAGGAATCTTAATGACAGCATTCTACAAAATGCTTCAACTAACAATTTAAAAACCTAAAATAAGAATGTAGACATTACAGAAGAGAAATATTCAAAATCTCATCGAAAAGAAAATAAAACCAAATAAATATTGCAGAACTGAGAGACGTAATAATTAAAGTTATAAAACTTAGTAAATGATGTAATGAAAGAATAGAAAGGACAAAGGAAAGCCAAGCTAATGTGAAGACAGAACAGACATGAACAACAGAGAAATAAGCTGAAAACATTTAGTGGAGCTCTGGATGAGAGTCATCTCAGACTCAGCTAAGTCCCAATGATGAGCTCTCATGATTGGGAGCAGGACGGGAATTACATAGCCACAAAGGAACACGTACTTGCCATGATACCACCTCAAGACTCTGCCAGCATGAAGTGCATCACCAGCTCCTGAGCAGGAGGTCCTGTGGTGTGGACAAAGGCAAACCAAACAAGCCATGGGGAGCAAGGCAGTAAACAGTGCTTCCCCATGGTCTCTGTTTTAGTTCTGACCTCCAGTTTCATGCCTTGGCTTTCCTCAGTGCTAAATGAACCCTTTTCTCTCCAAGTTTGTTTTGGTTGGTGTTTTATCACAGCAACAGAGCCCATCTAGGACAGGTGACCACAACCCCAAATTAAAATGAGCCTCCCCTCTTGGCCCTCATACGACCTCTCAACTGAGATGAGGGACTGTTATATAAGGACACCCCACCCCAGAGAAATGGGATGGAAGCGTTAGGAGGTAAAGAAAAAAAATGAAATGTGATGTTTTGGCCTTTTACTACTAACTGTCATGAACTGTTTAGGATAATTAAGAAATGCAAACTAATGGTTATGCAAGCCAGTCATTCTGTTAGGTACTATGACAGCCTATTATAGTTACTTGCTAAGCTAATCAGAAATAAACCTGCTAAGAGACAAGCAACATCTGCTTACCCTAATATAAGAGATAGATAGGGCCTCTTCAAAAACCTCAAGAGATCTGCAGAGTATGGCATTCAAAGATGTTTTCGCAACTTTAGATTTTTTGATATCAAGACATGTCAGCTCCTGACAGCACCCCCTATTCTCCTCCAAGTAGAAGATGAGCATCGAAGAATCTCCAGTGGGAGATGATTGAATTAGTCGCAAGCCTATCTCTTGGTAGGAAAAGCCCCTTGCTCTAACTGTAGACAGAATGCTGTCCAAAAAGTACAAAACCTGGAAGCAGGTAAGTCGACAGCCTAGCTCTGCCAAGACAGGGTAGGTAAGTCCTTCATAACCCCTGCGCTACAATCAATGGCTGTCAGAGAAGCGGGGCCAAGCGACTGAAGAGCGATGTGGTAATGTATGGAGAGAAAACAGTCCAGGCAGCCACTGGTATGTCATTTCTTAGTTTGGGAAGCTGCAGGCCCTGTACTTCCTATAAAATCAGATATATTTATCCCTCTCAGGTCTCTGAGGTGGTTGAAGAACAGATAGATAAAGTCTCATAATTAAATTTTGAGTTGTTTAGGAGTCAAGAGAGTGTTATACATCTAAGAAGATACTTTTAAAATTGTGTTGCAATTAGTATGAATGTTGAGTCAGATATAGAACTTTAAACTCATGGAGATGTTTAGATAGTAGAATGTTAAAGTCAGGTACCAAATACATATGGACTGGTCATTGGGAATGTACGTTAAGCCATATAACCCTCATAACTGTGGCCTAATTACCTCTGTTGTACTGTATTATATTTATTATTATAAGAGAAAGAGCCATTTGTTGGACTGAAAGGAGAAACTGTAGGGGGAAATAAGATATACCTTAAACTTAAAAGAAAAAAAAAGGGAAGAGGATGGGGGGTTGAGGGTGGGAGGGTGGGACTGGAGGGGGAATAGGGAGGGGACTGCGATTGAGATGTAACTTGAAGAAATAAAAAATAAAGGAAAAAAAAAAGGCATACACCACCACACCAGGCTCAGAAAAGCATTTTTTAAATAAATAGGAATAAAAGCAAAAAAAAAATAATATAAAAATAAAAAATAAAATGAGCCTCCCTCACTCGGCCATCATTAACTGCCAATAATTCTTCAAGCAGGACATCATGAACCCTCCCTGATCCAAGCTGGACATATTGATTGACTTTTCGTATACATGTAACCACAGCTGATGTGAGGTCCCAAGGGCAACAGCTAACTCGTGTCCCAAAAGTTTTAGAGCACTCCACCCCGTCCTCCAGCTCTTACACGCTTCCTGCCTCCTCTTCCTTGATGTTCCCTGAGCCTTTTCATGGAGAGAGGAATGCATATGAAGCTATTCCACTTAGGACTAAGGACTCAAAATCATGTACTGTCAGCATTTTGACCAGTTATGAGTCAGCATTAATTGTTACTGGCTGCAGAAAGAAGTTTCTCTGACCGTGAATGACAGCAGCCTAGATTTACAAGTATAACAATAAATATCTAGGAGGCACTTTGACAGCAAGACAGTTTTTCAAAATAACAAGAGTAAGTTCGGAAATAGCATTTAGAAAACCACAATAAAATAAGATAAATAGCCAAAGGTAAACCTAACAAAATATGTGTAGGATCTTGTCCCAAAAAACTGCAAAGTGTTGGTGAAAAAAATCAAAGATCTAAAATGAAGATATGAACGGAGTTCATTGATTGAAAGTACTGATGTGGTAATGGTATCAGTTACTATACTGACATACAGATTTGTGAAAATTCCGAGATTTTCATAGGTATAGACCATGTAGGTATCCTTAATACTGCCTATAATTTACATAGAAATCCATATGAAATAGCAAAAGCTATCTAAAAAGGAAAATAAATAATAGAAATGGCTCACTTCTCTATAGAGAGCTGCAGTAATTAGTTCTATACAGTATACATCACGAGCTGTTCACATGGTAACACAGAATTGAGAGCACAGAAATAGACTTACATACATTACATACATATGTTTCCTGGTTCTCTGACATAAAGAGAACACTCCAGTTTTTGCCTTATTGATGCTATGAAGCAGAGGAAAAGGATCATGACATTTCATTCTGGGCTCTAGGTGTTCCCTAGCTAAAGAGAATTTAAACATTTGAAATAAAAAAAACATACATAATTTGGCTGTACTGGGAAATGGCAGATTTTGGCCCCCTGAGTTATTTCATACAGTCAGTTGTACATGGACCCCAAAGTGCACATAACCTTGGAGATAGCCATCAGAACACTGGACTGGGGTTCAGTTCAGACCAATGCTGGCTGTGCCTATGAAAATGTCTTACAGCCATTCTGACCAGACCCAAGGAACCCCTAGGTCTGACTACCACTCTCCAAAGAGCTGAACCCAGAACCCCACTTAAGAGACCTCCAGAGTTCCCCAACCTACTGGTCTATCATTACCATTCCCACTGCATGGATCCAAGACTATTTGGAGTCTGAACACAGAGTTTCAAGTAGAACTTCAAATAGAGGTGATGGATCCATGAGGCCCAACTGCTGTGTTGCTGTCTGCATCCACCTTCTACCTTTCTGGAGATCCTTCAGGTGAATTATTATAGAGAAAGAACCCTGTACCACACACACTCATGGTAGAACTAGGTCCACCTGGTTGAGTCTAGGAAGAAGGCCCAGTTCTAGAGTAATCATTTAATATTATATTCAAGGTATCATTAAAATTAAGGTCACCCCTATGTTTGGTGGGTGTTTGGTTCTTCAGTTTGCTATTATCCTAATATGACAGATAGTGGACCACCAGAATGATGTTTGGCTTTCAGTCTTTGGCCACTTTGGTTTCTGGGTTTAGACTCCTACTGGTTCTAGATCTGAATTTCTAGTTGCAACTGTGGATTCAGACCTCAAATAGTCCAAAATGGGTGCTGTGAGTGTGTTGGTGATAGACTAGAATTAGCAGGGAGATCTGACTCTGGAGATCTCTTAAGAAGGGTTCTGGGTCCAGCTCCATGGAGAATAGCAGAGCCAGGGGTGGAGAGATGGTTCAGCTGTTAAAGGCTAGGCTCACAACCCAAAATATAAGAGAATAGCAGAGTCAGATCCAGGGGTCCCTTTGTCTGGGCTGGCTGACAAGTTCTAAGGGAATGAAGGTGGGCCTAGAGGAGGAACTGGGGTGGGTAGTGCAGGAAAGACTAGGGTGTCTAAGAGAAGAGGCAGAAGGGATAGGAAGAAGGGTACAGGCAGCCTACCTTTTTGTCGACATGAATAACATTACTCATGTAAAGCATTTAGTGATGGGGCAGCCCCTTAATGAATCATTTTTCTGGATCTCTCACCTTTGCTGAATGTACCTCAGTAAAATGCATATGTGCACATGGTGTATAGGTAGTTAAAATAAAGTAATAGTGATATATATATATGACAGAGATGTATGGATTGAATACACAGATACTCATTTGATGTAAATACTTCAGAGGCATGTCAAGGCCACAGTTGGTTTGCTGGGACTCTTAGACTTCTAAACTAGTAGAAAGAAAGGCACATTCCAAGAGGCAGCTAGAGTCTGTGTGGAGGTGTCAAATGGGTCAGTCCAAGAATGTCCCTAAAAGCATAGGGACACAGCGCAGCTTTTGAGGTAAAACCCTAAAACTCTCAAGAGGCCTCCCAAATCAAATCTAAAGAGCAAGTGCTGGCAGGGTATAGTCCAATGTATGACCAAGAAGCCCTATGAACCAGTAGGATCTTCATAATGGGAAACCAATGTGAGGCAAAAGTAACTCAGAATCCATTCCAGAAGGTCAACTGTATGTCCCAGTTCTCCCCACACAGGTCTAGTTTAGGCATGTCCTGACATAATCATGTTCAAAAATGCTACCTCTTGGTTTGGGAGAGATTATGCATGGCCAGAGAATATATGGACAGGGCAAGGGTTATAGGCCTACAAGGTGTTTGGCCCCTGGTGAATGAAAATAGCTGGAAATTTTTATTTTGGTATTCAAAGGGTAGAAAAAGAGACTTATTTGTTTTTCTATGGATCTTGCTTGGCACTCAGCATGGGTACCCTAGCTGAGACCACAACCTCAGAACCACACAAGGCCTTGGACTTTTCTGTTTATTTGTCTTTTTAAGAATGGAATGGCCTCCAGAAGAATGGCCTGGCTTTCTCATTCTTGGGTTTTTTTCTATGTGATTTCTTCTTCCATGTGGCCCAGCTATTTTGGCACAGTGACACAGTGGGGTTACCCTGTGGGACAAAGGCCAGGCAGCTAGAAACTGTGAGCAATCATGGTTTTCCCATGGCTCAGGTAAATGCCCATATCCTGAATACTCTTTTCCTTCTTTTGTTGTTGAAGGAAAAAACCCTTAACAAAATAATAGCAAATAAAATTCAACAACATATTGCAAAAGAAAATACACCAAGTGAGTTATCCCAGGGATGCAGGGCTAGCCCTGTAATGAAAAGGCAATCCATTTAATCTACCCTGTTAAATGGAAAGAAAACGTCACATCCATCATTTTAATAGATACAATAGAAGCACTTCACAAAATCAATTTTGTCCACAAAATAGTGTAATAACAGTACCTATGTATATCTACTATGACTATAGGTCATAACAGTGTAATTATGGTACCTATGCATAGGTTTCTGAGATGACTCTAATTAGTTAACAAAATGCCACAGAGCACTGCTGTATAGGTTAACTTTCATTGGGATAACAAAATACCCAAAGCAGGCTAACTTTATGAAGAAAAGAGGCTTCTTGGGTTCAAGGGCACAGTGCTGGCCTTTGAGCTGGCAGAGACCCCAGGCAGTGCACAGATAGCATCATATAACCAGATACAAGGAACACATGTGTCTCTATCCCTCCTCTTAGAAAGCCATCAGGATTCAAAAAATGTGGGCTCTCTCCTAATGAACTCATCTAATCTAACCATTTCCCAAAGGCTCTACCACTAATCCCATAGCTGGGTTATATTTCTAACCTCAAGACCATTAACATAAGACTTCAGAGATTAAATTCCTATACAAGTCAGAAGGAGTACACCCTATCCAAACCACAGTGAGTGCATTGCCATGTGAGAGAGGTCAAGTATCAGTGCTATCATAGATCATAACCCAGATTACTTTATGATAGGGAAGACTTGGGGACTGAAGAGTTGGCTCAGTTGGGAAAGTGCTTGCCATACAAGCATCAGGGCCTGTGTCTGATCCCCTGAACTCATGATATAAAATAAGCCGGGCATGGTGGTGTGAATACAATCCTAGTGCAGAGGAAGTAGAGAAGGGCAGACTCCTGAGGCTGACTGGCCCCAAGCCTGAGTGAGCCCCAAATCTGAGTGAGAGACGTCGTCTTAAAAAACAAGGCGGACAGTGCCTGAGGAGGGAAGATATTCAAGGTTGTCCTATGGCCACCACATGTATGGGCAAATAGATGCATGTGTACCACATGTGCACCTGCACACATAAACACAGACACACATGTACACACACCACACACACACACACACTTGATCACTCATACACACTAGTGACAAGAATTAAATGAACTCAGTGGTCTCAAATAAAGGTTCTGGGAGATGAAATTCATCTCTCATATGGAAGTCTTGCCTTCTGTGGGGATTTTACACTTTAGCATAGCACTGATATAATATAAGACCTTTACCTAGTCAACCAACCTCTAGAGAGGTAGAGCTGGGGTGTATTTATCCCACCCTGTGTCTGAGGCTGGGATCATACATCTGAGGCAATATTTCTAGTCTTCTGCTCTACTGATACCCACCAACCGGGTTTACCTGCTTCTTTCAAATGCCTTAAACTTCTTCCTGAAAGACTTCTCCTCTCCTTCCTACATACCGATCACCTACACTTTTCCGAACTACAGTCCCCACTAACTCCAGGCAATTAATGTAACTCAGCAGAGCCTTTGGAAACCCCTGTTTAAAGAGGCCATGCCCCATGTTCCTTTCACATTTAAGAGGAGCCCACAGAGGCTGGCACAGGGCCAATCACTGGAGAAAACTACCTTTTATTATTTTACTTAAGGAGGAAATTTTAAAATTCAGCGTGCAAAAAAAGTGATCCAAACCTCTACTTTCTACCCTAAACCTTTCTCCATGTTTATTGCCCACCATAAATTTCTTTAAAAAGGCAACCGATGCAGTAAAACCATCACAACAAAGCTGGAACAAATACGCAAGCCTAGGCAGAGGCCAGATTTATGGTCAGAAATATGGAGTGTGTCTCAGCGGGGGCAGGTCATGAAATAGTATGAGCTAATATTGGGGGTGTGAAAACAGGCCATTGTTGTTTAGTTAACTAAAGTCACACAATTAAACAATTCTCAAAAATCAATTAGCCATATGCTGTAAGCAGGATGACATGTTTTTATAACTTCTCCCTGGATGTTTTATTGCCAGAGGATGCTCATGTGGGCATTAGAACAAGAAAATAAAACACCAGCCGGAGAGTCAAAGTGCAGAACTCCAGCCATGATTAATTAAGAGTCCGTCCGATCCGCAAATGATGGGGTCGCTGAGCAGGCAGCATGCCTTGGAAGGCTGCTTTCCAGGTGCCCACATTCCACTGCAAAAGTCTTTCCTCCCATCTCTCTTTGTTTTTTCTGTTCTTTTTAATTTAGCACAGATACAGCTGTGAAAACTGGATATTCCATTTGAACTCCATATTTATGCTTCCAGCCAGCGGTTCCAAGGAGACGTCATTTTAAAAGCTTTTCATAGAAAGTGAGAAGCACATTTCTCGGGGTGAAGTCCTGGTGGCACACTGGTGTTAAGGAATGCTTTTGTCTTTCTGACGGTCAGAAAAGCAGCAGACCTGTCCTCTTTAGTTTCTGAGCTAGCAAAGAAATAGAGTCATGGGGAGGGTTGTCAAATGGTACTGGAGAACACAAAGCAGGCACCATGTTTTGAACAGCTGCAAATTCTCCAGCTTCCTGTATTCACCATCAAGAGGTAGGATTTCTTTGCCTACCCCGTGGATCTTGGCTGGCCTAACATTTAAATCAACAGTGCAGAGTACACTGGGAGGGTGCCACCTCCATACCAGGCCCTCTGCACCCCACTGAAGGTTCCACTTTCATTTCTGGAGTCCTGCAGCCACTGTATGGACAAGGCCATGTCACCTGCTGGGTTACAGGAAGCTTGTGGCCCACTCTTCCCTGTTTATACCTCTGCCAAAATGAAAACAATCCCCAGACAAGTAAGAAAGCCACCCAGATTGGAGGAACTCCCCTCTTAGCTCATCAAAGGCATGAGCCAGTCCCACTTCCATCCACTGAGCCTAGCTCTGAACAGCAGGCTTGTCCAGCTACCCACAGACAAGCGAGTGAACATCCAAAGTTGTTTATTCGCCACCAAGCTACCAGGTAAAGGCTACATGAATGACTACAGTAAGCAGCCCAGAGGATAACATAGCAAAAGACCTTCAAATCAGTGAGCTTGCCCACAAGACCTCTTGAGCTGCGTTACACACCATTTGTGCAGCCTGGCAGTCTACTTGACTTTCACATTGAAAGATTTAAGTAGCCCTGCAGAAGGCAGTTGGCCCTGCTGTTGTTCTGTTGCTGGCTGTGTAACTTTACATCTCTGAGCCTCAAATTTTCCTTCCAAAATTCAGTCTAATAATTTAGCACTGGGTTTCTCAAGGTGGGGTTCCTGGGCCAGTGACTGCAGCCTCTCTGGCAACACTGTATTTCCTCTGACCCTCCCCACCCAACGTGCACGTACTGGTTTAGAAACGTGGGGCTTCTAAGACTCCTGTGCTCTGTCAAGCCCTCGGGTGATAACAGTTTCCTGGGTTAAGTGTGAACGCCTGTGTTGCATAGGGTCGCTGTGAGCATGTGAGCACCCAGCAGCCCCTGGTGAGTCTTGGTTCTGGATATCTCCCCTGTGTTGAATGTGCTTCAGTAAAGCGCATATCCACACATAGGTGTTCATGTAGTTAATGTAAAATAATAGTGAACTACATGCACAGGTCAGAGATGTTTGCCTTGAACACACGCATACCACTGCCTAGCTGGTTGGGGATGATCCCACTTCTGAATTAGACAGAATGAATGGCAGATAAAAGTGGCTTTCTGCCTTCTGAAAACAAAACAGGCCGTCTGACTCACCACCAAACCAACAGGGTCTTCCCGCCGTCTCTTGAGAGGAGTTGCAGAGTAGCTTGCTGACCTGGCTCATGGGTGAGTGGGAGAGACTTCTGTCAGGACTACCTGGTGCTGCTTGGCCTGGGGGGTTGCAAGTCAGGGGCTGTTCATGATAGTGCTGTGTTAGTGGCTGACTTCTGCAAGTGTGGCTGATGTGCATTCACAGGCCATATATACTGCCCATCACTGGGCACATACCACACATAGGACTGCTGTACAATCTGCTTCGAGTTCTTTGGTAAGAACTTTAAATAAGCCAAAGTGTGATAGACAGAACTGACTCTGAAAACTGTATCACTACAACCCCTCAGTCCACAGAGGCACATGGGTAGGGGAGGGCTAGAGGAGGAGGAGAGATAGATGAGGTTTAGTCAGCCCTGCAATGGGCTCACCTCTACCTGTGACTTTCTGCTATTCAGAGAAACTCTGCCCTGAAAGAAGATAAGTTTCCCTGTCCAGGTCAGCCATTTGAAGCAGCTGGAGTTCCCTAGGAAGAAGCCCAAACATTAGGACACTAAGCAGTGTTCTTCTGAAGTCTTTGCTTCAGTTCCTGCCTCCAGGTTCCTGCTTTGGTTTCCTGTCTTGATTTCCTTTGATGATGGACTGTAACCTGGAAGCCAAATAAACTCATTCCTCTCCCAAGTTGCTTTTGGTCAGTGCTTTATCACAACAACAGAAAGCAAGCTAGGGAAGAAAATAGAAACAAGAGTAGGGTATTGCTGTGATGGACCCGACCATGTTATTTTTTTTTGGGTGAGGATTGTGGAAACTTTTAGCACTTGACACTGGAAGAGCTGCTGAGTGCACAGAGATTAATGATCAGTACTGTGGGAGTGGGAGCTTGGAAGATAAGAATGTGGAGAGAAACGCAGGTTATAGAGTCCTGGCTTGCTAAGTTTCAGAGGGATTTTTGAGAGTCCCTCAAAGACTCTGTTGGGGCCATTCGTGTGATATATTTAAATTCAAAATTTTTGGAAATGAAAGTCTGTGCTTTGCAGGGGCAATGGGCACTGACTTGCCGGGTCTAAACACCCAGAGGGCAGGACCATTGAGGTGCAATCTTATGGAAAATATTCCTTCAGTGTCGGCAAACAGAAACTGTTGTCCAGATAGGGTCAAGATTGATTCTTTTTTTTAAATTATTCTACTTCTTTTTTTTTATTTCTTCAAGTTACATCTCAATCTCAATCACAGTCCCCTCCCTATTCCCCCCTCCAGTCCCACCCTCCCACCCTCAACCCCCATCCTCTTCCCTTTTTTTTTAAGTTTAAGGTATATCTTATTTCCCCCTACATTTTCCCCTTTCAGTCCAACAAATGGCTCTTTCTCTTATAATAATAAATACAATACAAAACAACAGAGGTAATTAGGCCACAGTTATGAGGGTTATATGGCTTAGCATACATTCCCAATGTCCAGTCCATATGTATTTGGTACCTGACTTTAACATTCTACTATCTAACCATCTCCATGAGTTTAAAGTTCTATATCTAACTCAACATTCATACTAACTTGCAACACGATTTTAAAAGCATCTTCTTAGATCTATAACATTCTCTTGACTCCTAAACCACTCAAAATTTAATTATGAGGCTCTAGCTATCTGTTCTTCAACCACCTCAGAGACCTGAGAGGGATAAATATATCTGATTTTATAGGAAGTACAGGGCCTGCAGCTTCCCAAACTAAGAAATGACATACCAGTGGCTGCCTGGACAGTACCCATTTTCTCCCCATACATTACAGCATCGATCTTCAGTCGTTTGGCCCCGTTTCTCTGACAGACATTGATTTTAGAGCAGGGGTTATGAAGGACTTGCCTACCCTGTCTTGGCAGAGCTAGGCTGTCGACTTACCTGCTTCCAGGTTTTGTCCTTTTTGGACAGCATTCTGTCTACAGTTGGAGCAAGGGGTTTTTCCTACCAAGAGATAGGCTTGCGACTAATTCAATCATCTCCCACTGGAGATTCTTCGATGCTCATCTTCTACTTGGAGGAGAATAGGGGGTGCTGTCAGGAGCTGACATGTCTCGATATCAAAAAATCTAAAGTTGCGAAAACATCTTTGAATGCCATATTCTGCAGATCTCTTGAGGTTTTTGAAGAGGCCCTATCTGTCTCTTATACTAGGATAAGCAAATATTGCTTGTCTCTTAGCAGCTTTATTTCTGATTAGCTTAGAAAATAACTATAATAGGCTGTCATAATAACTAACAAAATGACCGCTTGCATAACTATTAGTTTGCATTTCTTAATTATCCTAAACAGTTTATGACAATTAGTAGTAAGAGGCCGAAACATCACATTTCATTTTTTTTCTTTACCTCCTATCCCTTCCATCCCATTTCTCTTGGGTGGGGTGTCCTTATATAACAGTCCCTCATCTCATTTGAGAGGTCGTATGAGGGCCAAGAGCCTCCTCATTCATTTGGCGTCTATGAGGCAGTACCATCAGTGAAAAGTGTCTCATTGCCCGGGAGAGAGAACTAAAAACCAAACAAACAAATAAGCAGACATATAGATAAAAAATACTAAAAAATAGAAAAAATATATAAAAAATATAATAAATAAATAAATATTAAAAATTAAAAGTCTATGTCCAAGTTCCCTTTGGTGTGTTAGTTGTAGTATCGATACCTTCTACTATATAGCTAAAATCCTACTATAAGTGAATAGATGCCATATGCATCCTTCTGAGTTTGGGTTAGCTCACTCAGGATGAGCTTTTCTAGTTCCATCCATTTGGCTGCAAATTGCATAATTTCGTTGTTCCTGATAGCTGAATAATATTCCATTGTGTAGATATACCACAGTTTTTTAACCCATTCTTCGGTTGAGGGGCATCTGGGTTGTTTCCAGTTTCTAGCTATTACAAATAAGGCTGCTACAAACATAGATGAGGAAACTTCCTTATGATTCCATGAAGAGGCACTTGAGTGTATACCCAGAAGTGGTATGGCTGGGTCCTGAAGCAAAGCTATTCCAAGTTTTCTAAGATATAGCCAGACTGACCTCCATAGTGGTTGCACAAGCCTGCACTCCCACCAGCAATGGAGTGCTGTCATTTGAGCTTTTGATCTTAGCCATTCTGACAGGTGTGAGATGGAATCTCAGAGTCATCTTGAGTTGCATTTCTCTGATGACTAAGGTTGTTGAGCATTTCTTCAAGTGTCTCTCAGCCATTAGGGATTCCTCCTTTGTGAATTCTCTATTTAGCTCTGTCCCCCATTTTTTGATTGGATTATTTGGTTTCTTGGCATTTAATTTCTTGAGTTCTTTGTAGATTTTGGATATTAGCCCTCTGTCAGATCTTGGATCCCACAAGGTTGATTCTTAAGCCATCAGTGAAAGTTTGTAGTGTCTAAAAGTTGTCCATGCGATAACTCATAAACTGTTTAGGATAATTAAGAAACGGAAACTAATAGTCATGAAAACGTGTCATTTTGTTAGTTACTATGACAGTCTATCACAGTTATTTTCTAAGCTACTCAGAAATCAAGTTGCTAAGAGACAAGCAATATTTGCTTATCTAAATATAAGAGATAGATAGGGCATCTTCAAAAACCTCAAGAGATCTGAAGAATATGGCATTGAAAGATGTTTTCTTAACTTAAGATTTTTTGATATCGAGACATGTCAGCTCCTGACAGCACCCCCTATATTACTCCAAGTAGAAGATGAGCATTGAAGAATCTCCAGTGGGAGATGATTGAATTGGTGGTAAGCCATTCTCTTGGCAAGAAAAACCACTTGCTTCAACTGTAGACAGACTTCTGTCCAAAAAGGACAAAACTTGGAAGCAGGTAAGTCGACAGCCTAGCTCTGCCAAGACAGGGTAGGTAAGTCCTTCATAATTCCTGCTCTACAACCAATGTCTGTCAGAGAAATGGGGCCAAAAGGCTGAAGATTGATGCTGTAATGTATGGAGAGAAAATGGGAACTGTCCAGGCAGCCACTGGTATGTCATTTTTTAGATTTGGAAGCTGCGGACCCTGCACTTCCTATATAATCAGATATATTTATCCCTCTCAGGTCTCTGAGGTGGTTGAAGAATAGATAGCTAGAGTCTTATAGTTAAATTTTGAGTTGTTTAGGAATCAAGAGGGTGTTCTGGATCTAAGAAGATATTTTTAAAATTATGAGGCAAGTTAGTATGAAAGCTGAGTTAGATATAGAACTTTAAACTCATGGAGATGGTTAGATAGTAGAATGTTAAAGTCAGGTGCCAAATACATATGAACTGGACATTGGGAATGTATGCTAAGCCATATAACTCTTATAATCGTGGCCTATTTATTATTTCTGTTGTTTTGTATTGTATTTATAGTTATAAGAAAAAGAACCATTATTTGGACTGAAAGGGAGAACTGTTGGGGGGAAAAATAAATACCTTAAACTAAAAAAAAAAAAAGAAGGGAAGAGGATGGTGGGGCTGAGGGGGATGAGGGTGGAAGGGTGGGACTGGAGGGGGGAGTAGGGAGGGGATTGTGACTGAGATGTAACTTGAAGAAATAAAAAATAAATTATTAAAAAAAAGAGTTGCAGAATTGAAGGGATCATAGGAAGAATCTGAGATCAGAATTTCTGAAGAAAGTTTAAAAAAAAAAAACACTAGTGAAGATCCAACTTCAGTTGCAGTGGAGACCCAAGGTTTTGGACCTGCCAGGACTGTGGAGTGACCACCACAGACCATGGCCAAGTGGGGCGTGGACAGTGTGCATGTTTATAGGTATTTTCTTGATTTCTAATTGTTGTGAAAGGGTCCAGCCAACTGTAGATTATACCATGCATAGGTAGGTGGGCCTGGGCTGTATGAAGAAGGTAGTCTACGAGTCACTCTGCATTTGCTGTGGATGGCATAGCTGGAGAATTGGTGAAACCCAAGCCTTTTGGAGCCAAGAAGATCATGACTGAGTCCCAGATGTCAGAAACAGAGCTATTTACACAGTTGGATTTCGCTTTTGCTTTGATCTGATTATAAGTGTATTCTGTTTCTACTCTCTTGGAATAAGAAAATATCTAATTTTTATAAGAGTTCACAGTCAAAGAAACTTTAGATTTTTAAAGAAGCGTTGGGCTTTGCACGTGATGATTGGTTTCAGTGGCCACTCATTGCTAGGATGTGATCTTCCTTGGCCAGTCTGATTAGATTCCATGTTGGGAGGACAAAATGTCAATGGATTAGCTCCAATAAATCCTTTTGTATTGAGAAAAGGAGAGTCATGGAGTGAGTGGTTCTTAGATTAGGCCTGCCTGGAGTTCATTTTTGAATTTAATTCTGTCTGTCCTATGAGTAGTGTCCTAGCATCTCAAACAGTGCTCCTCTAGCTCTTTGTCATACCTTGTACTTCTGACAACAGTTGTAAAACTTTACAAAAACACGACCAACAAGAGCAAATATTTAAAGATAACTAGTTTGAAAATTAAGTGCTTGTTTACAGATGTACTCCGTGGGTGACCAATGTCAAACGCCTTTTAATTACAGAGAAGCACTGTTTTTAAACCACAGTATAAGGGAGTTTTTCATTCTCTTTGCTTAAAAATATCTACATTACAATTGGGAAACATGAACTCAGAGCTAGGAAAATTTAATATCACTAACAATTCTAATCTGAAGGCACCAGCTTACTAAAATGTTTCCCTAAGGTTTGTGACTTAGAAGGTGTATATGAGAGGTCAGGAACATAAAGCCCTATAGCATATAAAGGAGACAGAAACAACCAGAATCACTAAATGGAAGAACAACATGAAATCCTTTATATCTTAACCTAGCTTCTGCTTTTGAAATAAAATTTAAGATTGTTGGCTCTGTGTGATATATGTCCAGATTACTGAGTAAAGTAAGAACTGTAGAAATCTTTCCAATCTAGAGAACAAAAACAGTGCTAGTGACCAGAAGGAGAGTCATTTTCTGTTGTCCAGAAATTACTGCTGTATTTATTTGTGCAATAATAAAATAGTTATTTAGTCAAGGCTAAGAGGTTCAGATCAGAACTTCAAATAGCAGGATTACCCAAAGACCAGTTACATCTGCATGGTACTGACTGAAAATAGCATTTTATATTACAGTCCAGATATAGCATACGTTGTATAAAACAGAACACGTATCAATCACTGCGCATGTTTTAAACATGTCTTAATTCTGCAAACTTTTATGTAATGTATAAACTTTAGACACACACCTCTAAACATTTATAGTCAAAGATACATAGGTATTATTAAATGTACTAAGATTGCCTCAAAATGGTGGCTTAAGTGGTCATTTAAAAGACTTTAACATAAACAAATACTTAAATGAACCTTGACTTTATTCAGAGGGTTTTCTACATAGCCAAAAACCTGATAAGAACTAGAAAAATGATTCAGTAATTAAGAGCGTGTCTGTACAACCCAGAGGTTTGATCCCAACACCCAGACAAGCCAGGCATGCTCTCTTATGCATCCCTGTCACTTTTGTTGTGGGGATGGAGACAAGTGAACTGTGTCAGATTTTGCTGGCTTCTAGAATATCTAATAGATATGTGCTCCAGGTTCAGTGAGAGACCCTGCCTGGAAGGAACAAGGCAGAGAGTAATAGAGGACACCCAATGCCCTGGCCTGGCCTCTGTGCACACACACATACATACTCACACATGCATGCACACATACATACTCACACATGTGTGCTTACATGCAGGCAGGCACATTTGGGAGAGAGAGAGAGAGAGGAACAGAGATGGAGAGTAGAGAAACAGAGACAGAGAGACAAAGAGAGAGCATCTTTAAAAATCCCAATAAAATCAATTAAAAACCCATAAGCAATTACCTTAATAAAGCATAAAATCATTTTTGTCAATCAATGAGTTCCAGATTCAGTGAGAGACGGGGTCTCAAAATGCAAGCTGGGGAGCTATAGAGGACAGCTGGAGTCAGCCTCTGATTTCCACACTCACATACACAGTGTAGTACTGCCTCATATACATGCATACCTTGTACACATTCAAATAAGTAAGATCTACTCCACAACATTGTTTATGAGAAAAAGTACTATCTACAAGAAAATATTCCACTAGCAAAATTTGCCTATCTCAACACTGAAAAGATATGTGTATTTCACTTGACCCAAAGCCCATAATTCATAAATCTCTCCATAGAGGCCAATCCTAAAACTAATCTTCTAAATTTATATTTTAAATTTTCCAACCAAAAATAGTTTACAAGTTTTCTAAGCATTTAATAAAAGTAAATTTGGGGAAATCCAAGATGGCAGCGGCCAGTGCGGACGCATTTTAATCTTGGGGAAAACAATCACAAAACCGCGAATGTTATAGACCATGGTACAAAAAATCTGAGAGACTCGACCCCCCTGGGTCTCACCCAACTACCCAGGTACCACTAAAAGTCCCTGGGCAGGATGCTCCCTCCCACTCTCGGACATGCACGGAAGCCACTGAATCTGGGAATCGGGATCGCCACCCCACCAGGAGAGACACAATGGGTAAATTCTAATCTAATACCCAGCGGGCAGATTCAGACCCCACGCAGAGATACTCTCCAACCTGCTGGGCCCCCCCAGGTCTCGCACAGACAATCTGGCTATCTCGCAAAGGCTTGCGGACCCATGGAAGTGCGTGTGGCTAGGCTGCAGAGTACCCATCTGGTTGCAGATTTCGACCTACTGCGGTGTACGGGAACTTGGTCGACCGTGATGTGTGCCAGTTTCCAGAGCCGGCTTCAAGGGGTGAAGGTGGATTTACCCACCACAGGATCCAATCCTGGGCAAACTGTTAAGTCTTTACTATTAATAATGGACTTTTTTGCTACTACGTGCACTTCCGGCGGGGAGCCAGAGCTTAAGTGTATACAGCTCCACCCCCTGGATAAGTGAAGTCTCCACCCTAGAGGCAGGGTGGAAAAACAAACTTTACAGGAGTGGAGTCAGGCAATTCAACTGCTACACCAAAGCGCCCCCTTTGGATCCAAGCCTAGAAAACAGGAACAGACAGCTAAGACTTCCAAATGGCCAAAGGCCCCAGAAAAAGCAGGATTCAAGGCGGAATGACTCCAACAAAAGAAAGCTATGCTATTTCAACCAACCCAGATCACGTCACCACAACTGAAACACATGAAAACGATAACAATTCTACATTATGGAAGTGATAGAGTCCCTTCAAGAAGAACTTAAATTTATGAAGGAATTCAAAGAAGCCACAATTTCACAAACAAAAACTATGGATAACACCATTAGAGAACTTCAAAACAAGGTGGCTCAACTTGAACACGAAAAAGGCAGGGCAATGGAAGACTTTCAGGCAAAGACAAGCAAATTGGAGAAAAAAAATCTACAAAACAAATAAAACCATTCAACACATGAAAATGGAAATGGAAACAATAAAGAAAACACAGTCAGAGTTAAAAGAGGAAATGTAGAGTCTAGGGAACAGAATAGGAACTATGGATATCAGTACCAAAAATAGGATTCAAGAGATGGAAGACAGGATCTCAGGCATGGAAGATTCGATGGAAGAAATCAGCACAACATCCAAAGAAAATGAGAAAGCTAAAAAATCTCTCACCCACAACATCCAAGAAATCAAGGACTCAATGAAAAGATGGAACCTAAGAATTATAGGCATAGAGGAAAGAGAAGACTCCCGACGCCAAGGTCCAGGAAATATCTTCAACAAAATCATAGAAGAAAACATCCCAAACCTAAAGAAAGAGATGCCAATAAAAATCCAACAGGTTTACAGAACACCAAAAAGATTAGATCAAAAAAGAAACTCCTCTCGCCACATAATAATTGAAACTCCAAATGTAGAGAACAAAGAAAGAATATTAAAAGCTGTAAGAGAAAAAGGCCAAGTCACATACAATGGCAGACCCATCAGAATTACACCAGACTTCTCCTCAGAAACTTTAAAAGCTAGAAGAGCCTGGACTGATATCCTACAAGCCCTGAGAGAACATAGGTGCCCAGCCAGACTACTATACCCAGCAAAACTCTCTATCAACATAGATGGAGAAAACAAGATATTCCATGACAAAATCAAATTTAAACAATATCTACCCACAAACCCAGCTCTACAGGAGATCCTAGAAAGAAAATTCCAACCCAGAGAAGATAACTACACCCAAGGAAACAGAGGAAATAGAAACCTCCACAGCAACTAAACAAAAAGAAACACAACAAGACCAGCTATACCAAAACAATGGGAAATAACAACCCCTGGTCACTAACATCCATCAACATCAATGGACTCAACTCACCCATAAAAAGACACAGACTTACAGACTGGATCCATAAACAAGACCCATCTTTTTGTTGTATACAAGAAACACATCTCACTATTGAAGATAGACACTATCTCAGAGTAAAGGGCTGGGAAAAGATCTTCCAAGCAAATGGACACAGGAAGCAAGCTGGAGTAGCCATCCTAATATCGAACAAAATAGACTTCCAATTGAAGTTAATAAAAAAAGACAGAGAAGGACATTACATACTCATTAAAGGAAATATGCATCAAGAGGACATCTCAATATTGAACATCTATGCCCCAAATACAAAGGCACCTACATTTGTAAAAGAAATGCTTCTAAAACTTAAATCACACATTGATCCCAACACTTTAGTAGTGGGAGACTTCAACACCTCACTCACAACAATGGACAGATCATCAAGACAGAAGCCAAACAGAGAAATAATGAGTCTAACAGAGATCATGAACCAAATGGACCTAACAGATATCTACAGAACGTTTCACCCAAACACAAAAGAATACACCTTCTTCTCAGCACTGCACGGAACCTTCTCCATATAGTTTTACACAAAGATAGCCTCAACAGATACAAGAAAATTGAAATAACCCCTTGTATCTTATCAGACCACCATGGAATAAAGCTGGACTTCAACAGCAAAAGAATCAACAGAAAGCCTACACTCACATGGAAATTGAACAACTCTTTACTAGATGACTACTGGGTCAGGGAAGAAACAAAGAAGGAAATCAAAGACTTCTTAAAATCCAACGAAAATGAAGACACAACATAACCAAACCTATGGGACACAAGGAAAGCTGTGCTACGAGGAAAATTCATAGCACTAAGTGCCTTCAAAAACAAAATTGTGACAGCTCATATTAATGAATTAACAGCCAAACTGGGTGAATTGGAAAAAAAAAAAGAAGCAAACACTCCCAAGAGGAGCAGAAGGCAGGAGATCATCAAACTTAGGGCTGAAATCAACAACTTAGAAACAAAAAGAACTATACAAAGAATCAATGAAGCCAAGAGTTGGTTCTTAGAGAAAATCAACAAAATAGATAGACCCTTAGCCAAATTAACTAAAAGGCAGAGGGAAAAAACCCAAATCACCAAAATCATAAATGAAAAGGGAGATACAACAACAGACATTGAGGAATTCCAGAGAATATTTGGACTCTACTTTAAAAATCTATACTTCACCAAATTTGAAAACTTAAGCGAAATGGATAATTTTCTTGATAGATTCCACCTACCAAAGCTAAATCAAGATCAGATTAACAGATTAAACAGCCCTATAACCCCCAAGGAAATAGAAACAGTCATTAAAAATCTCCCAACCAAAAAACGTCCAGGGCCAGATGGCTTTAGCACGGAATTCTACCAGACCTTCAAAGAGGAGCTAACACCAATACTCTTCAAACTCTTTCACCAAATAGAATCAGAAAGAACATTGCCAAACTCATTCTGTGAGGCCACAGTCACCCTGATTCCTAAACCACACAAAGACCCAACAAAGAAAGAGAACTTCAGACCAATCTCCCTCATGAACATAGATGCAAAAATACTTAATAAAATACTAGCAAACCGAATTCAAGAACACATCAAAAGTATCATAAACCATGATCAAGTGGGCTTCATCCCTGGAATGCAGGGATGATTCAACATATGAAAGTCTATCAACGTAATTCACCATATAAACAAGATGAAAGAAAAAAAAAACACATAATAATCTCGCTAGATGCAGAAAAAGCAATTGACAAAATCCAGCACCCCTTCATGCTAAAAGTTCTGGAGAGAACGGGCATACAAGGACCGTACCTAGAAATAATAAAGGCAATATACAGCAAGCGAGTGGCCAACATCAAATTAAATGGAGAGACACTTGAAGCATTTCCTCTAAACTCAGGGAAAAGACAAGGATGTCCACTTTCACCATATCTCTTCAATATAGTACTTGAAGTTCTTGCTAGAGCAATAAGACAACTAAAGGAGATCAAAGGGATAAACATTGGAAATGAAGAAGTCAAATTATCCTTATTTGCAGACGATATGATAGTATACATAAGCGACCTCAAAAATTCCACCAGAGAACTCTTACAGCTGATAAACACCTTCAGCAAGGTGGCTGGATACAAAATTAATTCAAAAAAATCAGAAGCCCTTCTTTATACAACAAACAAATGTGCTGAGAAAGAAATAAGGGAAACAACCCCCTTCACAGTAGCCACAAACAATATAAAATATCTGGGGGTAACACTAACCAAGAAAGTAAAGGACCTGTACAACAAGAACTTCAAGCCCTTGAAGAAAGAAATGGAAGAGGCCTTTAGAAGATGGAAAGATCTCCCATGCTCATGGATAGGTAGGATCAACATAATAAAAATGGCCATCCTACCAAAAGCAATATATAGATTCAATGCAATTCCTATCAAAATACCAACACAATTTTTTATAGACTTGGAAAGAGATATTCTCAATTTCATATGGAACAACAAAAAGCCCAGAATAGCTAAATCATTCCTGTACAATAAAAAAACATCTGGAGGTATCACCATCCCAGATTTCAAGCTGTACTACAGAGCAATAGTAGTAAAAACAGCGTGGTATTGATATAGAAACACACCAGTAGATCAATGGAATCTAATTGAAGATCAAGAAATAGACCCACACACTTCTGGCTACCTAATTTTGACAAAGAATCCAAAACGGCACAATGGAAGAAGGACAGCATCTTCAACAAATTGTGTTGGTCCAACTGGATGTCCACTTGTAAAAGAATGAAATTAAACCCATACTTATCACCTTGTACAAAACTTAAGTCCAAGTGTGTCAAAGACCTTAACATAAGCCCAGCCACACTAAATCTACTAGAAGAGAAAGAGGGAAAAACCCTTGAACTCATTGGCACAGGTGACAACTTCCTGAACAGAACACCAACAGCTCAGGACATGAGATCAACAATCAATAAATGGGACCTCATGAAACTGAAAAGCTTCTGTAAGGCAAAAGACACTGTCATTAAAGAAAATGGCAGCCTACAGACTGGGAGAAAATCTTCACCAACCCCACATCTGACAGAGGGCTAATATCCAAAATCTACAAAGAACTCAAGAAATTAAATGCCAAGAAACCAAATAATCCAACTAAAAAATGGGGAAAAGAGGTAAATAGAGAATTCACAAAGGAGGAATCCCTAATGGCTGAGAGACACTTGAAGAAATGCTCAACATCCTTAATCATCAGAGAAATGGAACTCAAGAAAACTCTGAGATTCCATCTCACACCTGTCAGAATGGCTAAGATCAAAAGCTCAAATGACAGCACATGCTGGCAAGGGTGTGGAGAAAGGGGTACCCTACTCCATTGCTGGTGGGAGTGCAGGCTTGTGCAACCACTATGGAGGTCAGTCTGGCTATATCTTAGAAAACTTGGAATAGCTTTGCCTCAGGACCCAGCCACACCACTTCTGGGTATACACCCAAATGTCTCCTCACGGAATCATAAGGAAGTTTCCTCATCTATGTTTATAGCAGCCTTATTTGTAATAGCTAGAAACTGGAAACAACCCAGATGTCCCTCAACCGAAGAATGGGTTAAAAAACTGTGGTACATCTACACAATGGAATATTATTCAGCTATCAGGAACAATGAAATTATGCAATTTGCAGCCAAATGGATGGAACTAGAAAAGCTCATCCTGAGTGAGCTAACCCAAACTCAGAAGGATGAATATGGAATCTATTCACTTTAGTAGGATTTTAGCTATATAGTAGAGGATATCGATACTACAACCAACATACCAAAGGGAACATGGACATAGTCTTTTTATTTTTTATTCTTTTTTATTTGTTTGTCTGCTTATTTGTTTGTTTGTTTTTTAGTTCTCTCTCCCAGGCAATGAGACACTTTTCACTGGTGGTACTGTCTCGTAGACCCTCATTGTATGAGGACGCTCTTGGCCCTCATATGACCTCTGAACAGGGATGAGGGACTGTTATATAGGGACACTCCACTCCAGAGAAGTGGGATGGAAGGATCAGGGCATAAAGAAAAAAAATGAAATGTGAAGTTTTGGCCTCTTACTACTAATTGTCATAAACTGTTTAGGATAATTAAGAAATACAAACTAATAGTCATGCAAGCCTGTCATTTTGTTAGGTGCTACGACAGTCTACTATAGTTATTTTCTAAGCTAATCAGAAATCAAGTTGCTAAGAGACAAGCAACATTTGCTTATCCTAATATAAGAAATAGATAGGGCCTCTTCAAAAACCTCAAGAGATCTGCAGAATATGGCATTTAAAGATGTTCTCTTAACTTTAGATTTTTTTGATATTGAAACATGTCAACTCCTGACAGCACCCCCTATTCTCCTCCAAGTAGAAGATGAGCATCGAAGAATCTCCAGTGGGAGATGATTGAATTAGTGGCAAGGCTATCTCTTGGCAGGAAAAACCCCTTGCTTCAACTGTAGACAGAATGCTGTCCAAAAACGACAAAATTGGAAGCAGGTAAGTCGACAACCTAGCTCTGCCAGGACAGGGTAGGCAAGTCCTTCATGATTCCTGCTCTACAATCAATGTCTGTCAGAGAAACGGGGCCAAACGACTGAAGATCGATGCTGTAATGTATGGAGAGAAAATGGGAACTGTCCAGGCAGCCACTGCTATGTCATTTCTTAGATTTGGAAGCTGTAGGCCCTGCACTTCCTGTATAATCAGATATATTTATCCCTCTCAGGTCTCTGAGGTGGTTGAAGAATAGATAGCTAGAGTGTCATAATTAAATTTTGAGTTGTTTAGGAATCAAGAGAGTGTTATAGATCTCAGAAGATATTTTTAAAATTCTGATGCAAGTTAGTATGAATGTTGAGTTAGATATAGAACTTTAAACTCATGGAGATGGTTAGATAGTAGAATGTTAAAGTCAGGTGCCAAATACGTATGGACTGGACATTGGGAATGTATGCTAAGCCACATAACTTTCATAATTGTGGCCTAATTACCTCTGTTGTTTTGTATTGTATTTATTATTATAAGAGAAAGAGCCATTTTTTGGACTCAAACGGGGAGCTGTTGGGGGGAAAAGACATACCTTAAACTTATAAAAAAAAGAAAGGGGATGGGTGGGTTAAGGTGGAAGAGGTTGGGAGAATTGGACTGGAGGGAGGAGTAGGGAGGGGATTCCAATTGAGATGTAACTTGAAGAAATAAAAAATAAAAAAAATAAAAGTATATTTTGCCTTTATTTCTTGTTACCCTTGATTATTAAAAAAATAAGTAAAATTTAATTCTTAAGGATCTGTTCTGGAAAAACATCCTTGTTATGTGAACCTAGTTGGTACAGGATTTTGTAACTTAACATAACTTTTACTTCCTGTCTTTCATTTATATTGCTTTACATAAACAAATTTTATTATTGATAAACTATTTTAGATGATAATTATTTCTCCAAAGCACTAGTTATCTTTTATAAATCAGTTATCTATTATCTCTGATAAATATTGTTATCAGCTCAGCTACTTCTTATAAATTTGTAATGAGATTTTTTTCCTCAGAATTAACACTTGAATGCACAGGACCCAAACTATTCAATCAGTATCAAAGCCTAAAATAAATTAGTTGACATTTTAATTAGGCCTGAATGTGATATGTCTTATGTAGCTAGTTGAACTACTCCATATTAGCTAATCATTTTTTCAGTGGAAGAAAGGAAAACACAGAGGCCGCAGTTCATACATACTAATACAGTTCTGGTGTCATCTCCCAAATCACTCACATTCATATATACACATAGGCTCATGCACATTTTAAATTTGGTCTGCCAAAGATAGCCATTTTAGTGCAGGATAAACTCAAAAAAAAAAAAAGGTAAGCAAAAGTGAACTGAACAGATTTGTCAGTCAGTCATTTTAAAGAACTCTGAGAGAAGATTAAGTTTAGGCCCCTGATGCTTCAGAAACCATGATACCTTTAGAAGATTAGTCAGCTAGAGTTTCTGTACAGACTTGGTATCTTCCTTGATTACACAGTCATAATAGAGATCTCCTCAGCATCCTTGGTTGTCTGTTTCCAGTCTTCAATGGACCTCCAAGTATTTAACCTCTTCTATCTTACAGCACACACCCCATAGAGTTTAAAACTCCAAATTTGCTCAAAGGGTCTTTCAAATAGATAAGATCTGTCATATAAATGGTGTAAAGTTACCTAAGATTTTGAGGTGCTCTATTTGCATTGCCAGATGATGCAAGAGGAATCCAAGTTCCTTTCTTTGAGTTCTTGGTCTCGGTCCCGCTATTAAAAAATTTTGGTGATAGACTCAATCAGAAGCTCCCAGACACGTTTGTTCGCATTTAAAAGAAAAAGTCCCAGGCTGGTAAGCTGTAACTCATGACTGCGGCATGGAAAAAGAGAATGGGAGAAAGAAGGGACTGACTTCCTTGCCAGCACGAAGTCATGTGGCAGGCCTCCACATGACAAGGAGGGGGCTTTAGAGAGAGTAAGAAAGCCCAGTGTCAGTGTGTTGGGGAATGCATTCTCAGAAAAGAGAATGGCAAAGAGGAATCATTAGGACTTTCTGAGTAACTCGGAAAACTAAGCATGCTTAGGAAGCTGCATATCTGTGATAGACTAGTAGGAATCCGGGGGGGTGGGGGAAGTAGAGCATTTTATGAAAGGATGTTTATTCTGCCTCTTCAGAGTGGCTTAAGGTAAACCTTCCTGCCTAAAGGTGGGCTTGCCTTCTTGAGGGGTGATACCTTACACAACACCTTGCCCAACTGGAGTGTCCCCACGCAGACCATAGACTTCATCTTCTTGACCAGAAGGAACTAGTTTTCCTTTAATGGGCCTTTACTGTGTTCATAACACCCAATTAGTTCAATAAAACTCTGCGGCTCAGAAGAACTCTGAAAATATAAAGCCCTTCTCTAAATGGCAATCATTGAAGCAATTCAAAAGTAACCTGTCAGCTCAAAGAAGCCCACAAAACCCAAAGTCCACTGATAGGGGAGAATCTTACCAAAGGTCAGATTTTCTCAAGAGTCCAAAAACAAAGTCAAAATACTCATTTTTCTGCTTCACCAAGTAGAAGTTTAAAAGCAAGTGATGGCAGCTGAAGTGGGAGGGTGTAAGTCCTCAGAATCAAGTGAGTGATACAGCAGCTGCACAGCAGTCCTTCAGCCCTTTCCTCCCCATGTGAGGTCAGTTTGCAGTGCTTGCCCAAAACAAGTCTTTTCTTTAGAAATGGCTCGTGGTGACGAACACCCTTAATCCCAGCACTCAGGGGCAGAGGCAGGTAGATCTCTGAGTTTGAGGCCAGGACAGGAAGGGCTATACAGAGAAACCCTGGCTCAATTACGTGTGTGTGTGTGTGTGTGTGTGTGTGTGTGTGTGTGTGTGTGTGAGAGAGAGAGAGAGAGAGAGAGAGAGAGAGAGATAATGAGAATAACTCAGCAAAATTGTTACCAGAATTGCTAGGGTCCTAGCCTGGGCCCTGGTAGCCCTAACAACCTAAGCTTAGCCACAGATTCTCATAGACCAATTATACATGTATTAATGAAAACAGAAAATGGTGATGTGTTTCATGATGCCCCACTGGGAAGAGGAACTGTTAGTTTCTCTGACCCATCACGTCCATCTCCAGGATCCTGACATGAGTCTACATTTAGGCAGAAGGGAAGAGGTGTGCATACCTAAGCAGTCTCGGTGAAGATGTGGTCCTGCCCATCATCGTTATCCCAGCTGTGGTGTCTCCCACAAGGTGATTAACAGGTTATCTGACTGTGAAATCCATTTCACAGAGAAAAGTCCCCACCCCTACAACTCTGGGTACCAGGACACTGGCCTTTTACATATCCTAGTGTGGGACTCCTGGAGACATTCCATTTCTTGTGGAGTATTGTTCAAGAGTAGGATAGCCAAAGAGAGGGACACAAATGTCTCTCTGGAACATCTTCATTCTGGCCAAGATAAGTGGAACAGCATGGAAAGGTCTTGATAGCATTGTGATATCCAATGATGTTAGGGTCTGATGGCACCTCTTGAAGGGTTCCAGATTTTTCTGTACCAGAACAAAGAATAGAACAGAGACGTGCAATTACAGCAGAAGCAGGGACACTTCAGCAAGAAAAGATCCACTTCCAAGGAAGTGGGCCAGAGCTGATGTGAAGTAGCCCACTGGTCCTGCTCTAACAGAGTTGGGGCTTTTATGTCACCAGCTTAGACTTTCTGCTTCACTTGCACAGTGTCAACTTTTTGGCTTATTTGTGAATCATGGGTTTCCTAGAACATGCTCTATCTGTTACACATAACACTCAGAAAACTTTCTGCACCACATGTCTCACTACCATCTTAAGTATCCACCCAGGGGTGTGAGCTTTATTACTATAATGAGCCATGGGTCAGCTGCAGACACTGTGGAGTCCTTGAAAGTGCACCTTGTGTGTGTGTGTGTGTGTGTGTGTGTGTGTGTGTGTGTGTGTGTGT
>CAJQZJ010032121.1:11093693-11114523 GCA_907164525.1 Lophiomys imhausi
TGTGTGTGTGTGTGTGTGTGTGTGTGTGTGTGTGTGTGTGTGTGTGTCCATGCATATGTGTAGACAGAATCAGCCTTACTCTCTGGAAACTGGTTTCTTTCATTTGCTAATTTTATAAGGCTTTGTTTACATTTTTTCTTGACCCCCACTGTGCATCTTATTCTCTTATTCCTAACTCTAAGTTAGGAGTATGAATGAACGTCTTTTGTAAAGGTTGAATTTCTGGAAAGAATTTTATACAGACCTTGGTGAATCCAAGATTTTTCTGAACTGCTTTTATCATCACTGTCACCAAAATGCTGTCATCTGGATTTTGTTCTGGCTTCCCTTCAGCTCTCCAGTGCTGTGATCTGCATTGAAAGAATCTATATCCGGCACACAGAGTAGAGAGTAGAAGGAAGGTAATGTTTATTACAGAACTATTTGAGACACTATCAAGAGTGAGAACAGACAGTGGCCTGAGGGACCATTGCTCAGGAGAATACTCTCAAAGGTGAGAGTTTCCAGTGGCCAGAGAGACCCTTGTGCTAACCTACACATTTAAGGTTAGGTTTAGAGTATTTCTGAAGTCTCAGCAGCAGCTTCCTGGAGGTATTTTCCTGTCCAGGTTACTGCCGAGCCCATCTGGATTAACTCAAAGGGAGGAGACAATATCATGTCTTTATTCTTTACCAGAATATCTCCTGTTAGACAGTAATTTTATGATCTTCTTGTATTATAAATTGAGAAAGTCAAATCTCTGCCCTGGGCCACACATAATTCAGGTCCCATTCTTTTAACCCTGAATCATATAACACAAAAGATTAAAAATATTAGAGAAAATAAAATAAATCTACAAAAACAGCCATGGCTTACCATGAGAAGATAGCCTTTCCCTAAATGGCCTCAGCAAAGCCGAGCAGCCTCTGCCTCCCTCCTTACACATGGTACTTTTCACTGTAAGACAGGAGTACTGGGACACCTTCTCCTTTCACAGGGCACTCCAGATTCTAAGGGGGGAGCCATTGGGATGCTTTCCCTCCCTTTATCCACCACTGCTTTTCCCTTACAAAATTAGTGGGCACAAAGTTTTTACAAGGGACAGGCTATCCCCAATGACTTGGACTCCTGATTTCTTTTTCTTATATCACATTTACTGGGGCCAAGGAGATGGCTTAGAATAAAGGTAGGTACTGCCAAGTCTGATGACATGAGTCCAGTACCCAGAACCCACATAGTAGGAACGAACAAAGTCCCTGAAGTTGTCCTTGTCCTGCACACGTGCTGTGACATGTATGCCCACTCACAAAGAAATTAAAATACACTTATTTAGTGTGTGTGTGTGTGTGTGTGTGTGTGTGTGTGTGTGTGAACAAAGGTACGTCAACCAAGCCTGACAATTTTAGCTATCTACAGAGCCCACGCGATAGAGGGAGGGAACTGACTCCCACAAGCTGTTCTCTGATTTCTATTCATGCACTATGTCATGCATTCTCGCCTCCAAAATAAATAAATACATGTTTTTTTAAATTCAAGAGAAAAGTGCACATATGTAACATTTATAATAATTGTTCCAGTTTTCTTTTGATTGTTATGATAAAACATTGACCAAAACAAATTCACAGAGAAAAAGGCTTATTTGGCTTTTACAGGTTAGAGTCTATCACAAAGGGATGCCAGCCAGGGCAAGACGGGAACTCCAGCTAAAGCCGTGGAGGAGCGGTGTTCACTGGCTTGCTTTCCGTGGAGGAGCGGCGTTCACTGGCTTGCTTTCCGTGGAGGAGCGGCGTTCACTGGCTTGCTTTCCGTGGAGGAGAGGCCTTCACTGGCTTGCTTTCCGTGGAGGAGCGGAGTTCACTGGCTTGCTTTCCATGGAGGAGCGGTGTTCACTGGCTTGCTTTCCGTGGAGGAGCGGTGTTCACTGGCTTGCTTTCCGTGGAGGAGCGGCGTTTACTGGCTTGCTTTCCGTGGCCCTCTCAGCTTTCTTTCTAGTATGCTCTAGGACCACCTGTCCATGGATGGCACTAGCCTCAGTGCCTGGGCCCTTACATATCAATCGTTAACCGAGGATACATCCCATATATTTGTCTACAGGCCAATGTGATGGAAGTGGTTCTTCAATTCACATTCCCTGTTTCCAGCTGACTCTAGCTTGTGTCAAGTTGATTTAAAAACAAAACAAAATCTAACCAGCAAAATATTGTTACAATTTCCATCTTTGTTTTTATTTACTTTTGTTTATTTCCTGTTTTGTCTAATTTATTAGTTAAATTTTACTATATTTATGTGCATAGGAAAAGTCATGATACGTATTTACCAGGCACTCAGTCTATAAACCTTTCATATCATTTTCTCCGAATCTTAAATGAGTTAAGAAACAAAAATTAGTAAATTAAAACATATTTTATCTCCAGTCTTACTAAAGGAGTGCGGTTTTAATTTTCTCCCCACTATGGCCACAGGACTAAAGCTAGAACACATGCAAATTTACCTGTGAGGTAGGTTAGCTGGTCTTTTTCCAGGGAAAAAAAGAACCGGGCCCAGGTTGCCTTTGTCCTCTGCCACCACACAGTATTTTCTTCAAGTCTGAGCCAAGAAAAATGGAGTCTAAAAAATGCCTTTCTACAATATTTTTTATTTTAATTAAAATATTACATCATTTCTCTCCTCCCCTTTCCACCCTCCAATTCTACTTGTGTCTTCTCCCACCAAGCTCCGTTCTTACTCCTCAAATTTCTGCTTCTTTTTCTCTTCTTTTTATTGCTTTAGACACACACACATTTATGCATAAAGATAAATACATAAAAATACAACCTGCTGAGTACTTTTAGTGTTACTTATTTGTATATGATGTCAGGACTGACCACTTGGTATTAGATAACCAATTAGGGGGCTTATCCCTGTGGAAAGACTAATTCTTCCTGTCTTAGAAGACCCCAGTTGCCTATAGTTCTTTGTCTAGAGGTGGAGTCCCTTGAGATTTTCTCCTTCCATGCCAGCATATCTAATGTTCAGGTTGTGTTTTAGACATATTGTTGAAGAATCATGAATGTAGCATCCCTGTCATTTTTAGGAGACAAATCTCACAGCAGAATTTCTGGTCCTCTGGCTCTTACAATCTTTCCTCTCCCTGTTACATAATGCTCCCTGCACCTTAGGTGCAGGAGTTGTATTATAGATGTATGCATTCGGGCTGGGCACCTCACAACCAACTGTTCTCTGTATTTTGACCAATTGCGGTGTTCTGTGATGATCTCTGTCTTCCGTAAAGACAAGCTTTGATGAGGATTGAGAGTTACACTTATGTTTGGGTATAAGGATATATTCAGAATGTAGTAAGGAATTGTGCTAGTCTAGTAGTGGCCACTATATGTCTAGTAGTGGTGGAAGTAGGTTCTCATCTAAGGAAAGGTCTCCATTTTTGAAACAGAAAAGATTTTTATGGGTAAGGGATCTCCTCCACCATGTTGTGGTTAATAATGACTGTCAACTCCTCAGGATACTGACTCACGAAGGCATGCCTGTGATGGATGAGTTGGTTAGGTTAATTGGGGTGGGGAGAGCTGTAACCGATCTTTTAAATTATTACTTAACACTTATTTATTTATTACTAAATTCACTTATAACAAACACCAACAATTTCTTAACTATTAATCCTACAAACTCTTACAACCCCTTTAACCTATCCACTAAACCTATTGATAATTATAACAACTACTTTCATAACCTTTTAGAATGATACAGTCTCTGGGGCAGGTCCTCAGTTGTCAGGAACACAGTCTTTGTTGTAGATTCTTTAACGCACTTAGCAGTCCTTTTTCTGGATCTCTCAGATGCAGGTTCGTCAGGGTAAGTTGGTTATTACAGTCTCACCTTAAATAAGGCTTCATGCTTTCTTCTCTGTGGGAGACCCCAGCCGTCTGCAGGCCAACTTACTTCTTTTGAATCAGGAACTCAGCTGCTCTGCCTCAGTCCTTAAAGCCAGGCACAATTTCCTTTAGGCCACTGATCAGACAGATCAAACCCCTCCAGGCAAAAGCTGAGCCACAGGGTCCAGTCCTTGGCCTTTTGGTGTCTTGCTCAGGCTTTCTTTGCTCACCGGCTTCTTTCTGCTTCAGGGAGAGAGCTGGCCATCAATGGCCAGCCCTTTTTTCAGCTGGACTCTTGGAGCTCTCTAGCAACAGGGGCCTCTTCTCCTCTGGGCTCCATGCACTGTCCTTAAATAGGAGGAACTCTGTTTCAGCTTAATTTGGGCTCCGCCCACTTAGCAGCTGAAAACAATGTCAGGCCAGATACTTTGTTTCTTCAAGTCTATTGAGTCTTTCCTGTTTTCCTGACTTCAACCTTGTTTTTCAGTCTATTGAGTCTTTCCTGTTTTTCCTGGCTTCAACCTTGTTTTTCAGTCTATTAAGTCTTTCCTGTTTTTCCTGACTTCATGCTGATAATGCTCTTCAGGCCCCGAATTAAGAGACAGTATCAGAAACTCCTATATATTTTCTAAATCTAATTTATCTAACCCCTACAGAGAGCCGCCTTCAGACTGGGTGGTCCCATGTATGAGGTGAGGTGTTGGACTGAATAAAAAGGGCCATACCCATTGCTTTCTGCTTCGTGACTATGGATCCAGTGTGGCCTTAAAATCCTTTCGCCATGATTTCCCTGCCATGAAGGACTTTACCCCAGCATCACAAGCCCCCCAAATTCTTCTTGCTTAAGTTGCTTTTGTCACAGTCACCAGACAAGAAACTAACACAGAAATTCGATAGTTAATCTTGCTTGTCAGCTTTATTAGATCTAGAATCAACTGAGAGATACACCTCTAGCCAGAATTGTAAGGGTAGTTCCTGAAATTATTAACTGGGGTTGAGGAGGGGAACCTCTTCCTAGAGTGGGCACTGCCTTGTGGCAGTCTCCCAAATATAAGGAGGTCAGAGGAGAAAGATGTTGTTACCTAGTTGTCTTCTTTCTTAGCTGACAAATGCATCTTGTTCTTCCTGCTGCTGCTGCTGCTGTTGCCATGAGAACATCATTTCTTTGGTCTTCCAATGTGAAATAAAGAGAAACAACTCTCTCATAAGCCATTTACATAGCATCAGGCTCGTCTCTGGGAGCTCTCACAAGCTTGCACATACTCTGTTTTGTTCCATATAGACTGAGGTCAAAGGGGTTTCTCATCTTCCTCTGTTGACTGTCTTATTTAATTTATTAATCTTGATGCCTCTCTCTACGTTTGTGTGCAACTCTCAAGTGGCAGCCCCACCTCAATTCCCCTGCTTATGAACACCCCATCAGCCCCATTTTCAGTAGAAGCGAATTTAAACTCTTACTGAACATGTATTTATATTTTGACCAACCACTTACACATGTCCCCTGTTGTGTCTTCTGAGCTGACTCTGACCCCAGTCTTTACCTTCCAGACATGTGATGCCTGCTTTGCATGTCTCAATGCAGTTGTGGCTCTGTCCAGTGTCGCCTAGGGTACCTTACTTTTCTGCTCAGTAGTGCAGGGGCACCCAAAGAAAAGATTCCTTTTATATCTTATTTTGATTTGGATATGAAGTATGTCCTCAAAAACTTCCTGTATTGAAACCTTGGTTCCCAGTTAGTAGCACACTGAGAGGTTGAATCATGACTCTGCTAATTTTATCTGAGGATCAATTTATTGATGACTTTGTAGTCAAATGCCCAGTTAGAAGGTGGGGCCTACTCATCTTCCTGTTACTTTCTCTGCTTCCTGTCTGTCCTGAGGTGATACCACAGGCCCAATCCCCTGGAGCTTGAACACAGATGGACACCTCTGAACATGTGAGCCAAAACAAAACTTTCCTCTTGCATGTTCATTCTCTCAGGCATTTTGTCATGGAAATGAAAAGTGGCTATCTCATAGCTTCCATCCTTTGCCATCTAGTGTCTGATACCTTGCTTAAATATCAAGCATTTTCCTCTTAAAATAAAAGAAACAGAGGAGGAGGAGATGGAGGAGAAAGAAAGAGACAAGGAGAAGGAAGAAGAAGAGAAGATTTTTAAAAAGAAGACTATTCTATGCCTTCTCTCTCCTTTACTTTTCTGAGCCAAAAAGAGGGATGCTGGACCTGCACATTTGAAGACAATGCCTGGGGCACATTCCATCCATAATCTATTCATCCATGTTTGTACTGGGGTAGAACTTGGCAGAGTGTGGTATTACTATTCCCTCCTCTGCAGTGGATTTGTTCTCCAGGATCCCTGGGCTCCTCATTCTGAAGACACGTGGGCTCTGTGTGCACACAAGCTCATGGGGTCATTAATCATTCCCACCACCTTAAAGGAATTCTACAGACCAGAGGGGGAAAAGGATGCTATAAAAGGACTGAATTAGAGTCCCTCTGCACCAATATCCCCCAATATGCAATTTATTGCCAACAACCAAAATCTCATTCTCCAGCCATTAACTAAAATAGAAAAAAATATCATCTTAAATTCTAAACATAACAAGGGATGCATTGTAATGGGCTTCCAGTTCTGGGTGAGCAGATGGGTGCCTTGCACAATGGAAACCTCAAGAACTCAGAGTATGATGTTCCCCTTCCCAAGCCCTCCAACTTGGAAGCCACAATCTTTATGTAGCTCTTATGTTCCTGACCAAAATTCTTCTCTTAATCCCTGGACTTCACAGCTGCAGTACCACCCACTCACCAGCTCCTCAAAAGGAAGCCAGAAGCAGAACCTCTTCGATTTAAATTAAAGAAATGAATGGTCTTTATTTAGAAGGGGCATGCCCTGGGCTCCTTGGCTTAGAGGTAGTGTTCCTTTTGTTTTTGTGGAATGCCAGAAAGAGTCCTGAGTGACAGAAGTGGCTGGTGACTCAGGTTCCACTTGAAAGAGTTTTCCCTACTTCTTGGGCTCCCCTGAGACCAGGGCCCAGCCTTATTGCCAAATCCAGAGACCTTTTGACTCTCAGAATCGGTCTGCATATGGCCTATCCCTGTCCATGTTGTTCTTCTTCATTACCTTTTATTTGATCAAGAAGTGACTGAGACTGGTGGCCCTGCCCACCTTTCATCTGTGTCCATCAATCTCAGAGAGGGCTTCTTGCTCCTACTCTGTTTCTCACATCAGAGCTATGGTGGTTTGAATAGGAATGGCCCCCACAGACTCATGAGTTTGAATGCTTGGCTCATAGGGAGTGGCACTATTAGGTATGGCCTTGTTGGAGTAGGTGTGGTCTTGTTGAAGGAAGTGTGTCATTGTGGGTGGCCTTTAAGGTCTCAGATGCTTAAGCCCAGACTCAGTAGCACACAGTCCTCTTCTTGCTGCCTACAGGATCAAGATGTAGAACTCTCAGCTTCTTCATCATCATGTCTGCATGCATACTGCCATGCTTCCTGCCATTATGATAATGGACTGGACCTCTGAACTGTAAGCCAGCCCCAATTAAATGTTTTCCTTTATAAGAGTTGCCCTGATCATGGTGTCTCTTCACAGCAATAGAAACCCTAACTAAGACAGGAGGGGTAGGGAGACTGGCAGAAGCCTCCTGAATCTGTGCTTCCTATTCTGAGTCCTGATGAGCCCAGCCCTTAGCCACTCGAACCCTGGGTCCTTATTAATAAGCTATCACCATAGTTCCTTATGAGTCCAGGCCCAGTCACATCAGCCCTTGTGGAAAGTGTTTAAGAACACTTACCATTTTCACAAAGGAACACCAAGGGTCACCTTCCACAGATCAGCCCTCTGAGCTTATCTCCTCACAGACCTTCTCACCAAACACCCCGCTCTGCTCCTACGTCCCTCCTGTCCCACTGTGAGCAAGACTGTTCCCATTTACCATACACATGGACCAGTACAGAGCCAGAGGAGTGCACAGTCTTGTATAAATCAGCTTAGCTGCCATAACAAACATCACAGAATAGGGACTTAAACAGAAGACACAAACTATCCCAAGGTCATGGAGGCTAAAAGTTCAAGTTCAACATGTCAAAGGGCCCAGCTTGTCCTCAGGCGCAGTCCTTGGCTTCTCCCCATGTCTGCCTTCTATGCCTCCCTCTCTATGAGTGATAGTCACGTGGTACAAGAGCCTTCCCGTAGGACCTCTTCAAATTTGACCATCCCTCTAAAGACCTTTCTGAGGTGCTTGGATCAAGGTTTACACATAAGAATTATTGAGGTGGACAGTCAAGGCCATCACAGCTCTGGAACAGTGACAACCTGTGCCTTCTGCTTTCTGGGAAGAAAAAGAACTGAGATGCTGTCAGTTTTCTCAAGGAAATGATGAAACCCTGGAACTTAGGCACCATGTCCTCCTTCATATCGCATCCTTTGGGCACAGGGCAGAATACAAAGGTGACATTACATGAAAACATCTGGGAGAGAGGTAGGGGACCAGTGCCGATGAGTGCCTTCAGCCACAACACCCAGAGCTCTATTTAGGTGTGCTCTTTCGGGGATGGGCTGGTTTCATGTATGTATGTCTGCTGTTATCAACAGAGCCCAACCTGCTACTTTCTAAGCACTTGTCATGTGTATTATCTTATTTAGGTCATTGGAATCCCACCCTGAGAAATTACTACCTCCAAACTAGTGGGTGAGAGACTGAATACAAGAGAGAAGAAGCCCCAACCAGAGGGGAACCATCAACCATGTCCCTTCTGGACTGGGCTCTGAGGTCTATTGAATCCTTTGGCTCAGCCCTGGGCCCCAACGGCTTCTACCCAGCCAGCATGGGGAATCAGAAAAGCCTGAAAGGACTTCAGAGCTGAAGGTCTAGAGGTGAGGCCCCTGGATACCCAGGCACTAAATCTACCAGGAGTGGCAATCCCACCATTCTAGTTAGCTTAAATTATCAATTGACAGCCTAGAGCCTAGAGAACAGTCAATTCTCAACCTGCGGGTCGTGACCCCTTTGGATCCTGTCTATCAGATATTTACATTACATTACGATTCATAACAGTAGCAAGATGACCGTTATGAAGTAGCAACAAAAATAACTTTATGGTTGGGGGTCATCACAATATGAGGAACTAAATTAAAAGATTGAAGCCTTAGGAAGGTTGAGAACCACTGGCCTAGAGTCATCTGATAGAAAAGTCCTAGTTGAGGAAGTACCTAGGTCAGATTGGCCTGTGGACATGTTGCTAGGGGATTGTCTTGATTGCTGTTTGATGTTGAGTGCCTCAGCCCTCTGTGGGTGGCACCATCCCTAGGCAGGTAGGTAGTCCTGGGCTATGTAAGAAAGTTAGCTAAGCATGGGCCTGGGACTCAGTGAGCCACATTCCTTCATGTTTCTGTTTCAGATTTCTTCTTGGTTCTCATTTGAGTTTTTTGTTTTGTTTTTTGATGATGGACTGAAACCTGTATGACAAAATAAATCCCTTCTTTCCCTGGGTTGCCTTTAGAGTTCTTTATCAGAGCAACAGAAAGGAAACTTGAAAACACATAAGCCATCCTAAAAACCTGTGGGTGGTAACAATTCCATTATTCCTTAGCTCTGTTATACATTCCTTCACATGTGCATGCCTGCACACAGATACACACACGTACATACACATATACACATATATATACACACACATATATATATACACACACATGATCATTCACACATGCAGGCATACATACATATGGACACACACAGACACACATAGACAGGTACACTCACACACAGACACACACACACACACAGGCATGCATGCACCTCTGAAATGCCTGCACTACCTGTGTAGCATTTCCATGCACAACCTGAACACAGCATTGTCCTCCAGGCCCAGGACTGTCCTCTGCTTTCCACTTTGTTCACTCACTCAGCCCATCTGTGGCTTTCTCTGAGGTTTAAAGCTGGCAATCACCTCCTGTATGTCAACATTGCTGCACGGGTACTAGACAACAAAATCAGAAAGTCTAAAACTTAGCTGATAGACCTATTGATGACACTTAGATAAGGAAATAAAAAGCATGAGTTGGGACACATTTGGCACTTGTGACAGGAAGGACATAATAACAAATGGTCAAAGAGTGACAATAAGATTTTCAGTCTTTACAGTGAAAGGAAAGTGACTACATCTTACAGATAGCTCCAACCTGTTTGTCTGATTTTGTTGTTGTTTAAGATATCACCAAATATTTTTTCTTTCAATTTTTCTTTACATTTTGTGTGTGTGTGTGTGAGTGTGTGTGTGTGTGTGTGTGTGTGTGTGTGTGTGTGTGTGTACACATGCGTGCATGCACATACACATGGGAATTGAACTCAGGTCCTCAGGCTTGGCATAGGGCGCCTTTACCAGCTGAGCCATCTTCCTGGGCCCTGTTGTTTGTGTACTATCTGTTTATCTGTCAGTCTGTCCACAGAAATTGGCTAGAATCGCTCTCACATGATGCGAGGACCTAAAGAAGCCCAGTGCTTCAGGCATGTAGCAGGAAGTCTCTGGCCTCATTTCCTTCTGGAGACCTCTGAGATAAGGCTGTGCTGGCCGAGTTAGGGACACCCAGGCGGGAAGGAAGTAGCTTTGCTCTCACTGTAGCCATGGTCAGCAGCACACATGACAGGAAGAGTGGCTGAAACTGTCTTGTATTTTAATTGCCCAGCCTACCTGGCCAAACTGTTTTCCTTTTCTTTAAACTTCTCTTCACAGAGCTCACAGGCAGGCTCTCAGTGGTCTGGGGACAACCAACAGGGGCACAGTTTAGACCAGGAGTCAGTTCTTCCCACGCTGTGGGGGAGGGGTCCCAAGCTGCCTTAAAATGATGGAAATCTGAGCAACTCTCCCTGCTCCTGGCTAAGAGGTGTCACAAGGGCAGGCTGAGCTCTGGAAAGGCAGGGGTTGTCTGCCCTTGGAAGGTGGGTCTAGCCACGGAAAAGACATACCAGCTTGAAAGGTTCCCATCCCTCACCAGTGAGTTTTCTTCAGTGTCCTCGTAAAACTCAGACTACAAAAAGATGGTGGTGGGTCCAACTCTGCTGCACACACAGGACAAACATTTGTCATGCTGAAGGGCAGGCAGGCCCTTGTTTTGATCTCTTGTTTGCATAGCCCCGTGCTCTGCAGTGTTCCAAGGAATCTGGGTCCCAGGCAGTTGTGGAGACCCCCTGAGGTTGACCTCTCCCCCTCTGCCTGTTCTGCCATGTATGTTTTTGCAGCTTTCCCAGCCTCTGCTCACGTGGCCCTTGCTCCTGCCTGCCAGGATTCAAGTGCACTTGCTAGTAGAGGCTCACATCTGTGCCCTGCAGGAAGCAAATGCTGCTCACTCCAGCACAGCTTCCTCTATTCTAAACATACTCCCAGGTGGGTTTTTTCCTTCTTTCTTTCTTAGAGAAAAGAAAGCATTAAGGGTCATTCTGTCTCCCCACATGGAAGAAGCCAGAGTTAGACTGGAAAATAATCATAGCTCAGTGTGATTCACCAGTAAGTTCTCAACACAGTCCTCAACGTTTGCGTGCAGGGTCTCCACAAACCTTCCCATAAACTAGGCACGGAGGCTCGTGAGGTCACATGAGGGCCAGAGCACTATTAACAGGATTGAAATACCAGTTTGATTCTGATTCTAGAATTTTCCATCTGAAGGACTGTGGTGTTTCCCATTTGAGAATATCATCTCCAGCTTCCAGTTTCCACCTCCCCCCGTTACTCTGCCTCACTGGTCCTGAAGAAGTCTGAGAAGGCTGCCAAGGGCTCCATGTGCGGGGCCTGAGAGAGCAAGCCCAGGCCCCAGACAAAGCTCCAGTGTCTCTCCAGAGCCACAGGCTTAGCTGGTCTCCCACCATGGGAGCATCCAGAGTCGCAGACAAACTTAATGCTTCTTCCTTCAGGTGGCGTTGCGCCCTAAGCCTTATGCTCAGAGCCAGCCACAATCAAAAGCAGATGTGCTATAATGGAATCCAACCACTGTGAGTTAGATATGACCTTCATGAGCACATCAACTTCATCCCAGAGGATCCTACCCCAGGCTGTTCTGTGAAACCCCTATACCTAGTCACCCAGACGAGGTTAAATATCTAGATTTCAGACATTTCTGCCTCAATCCAAAAAAAAAAAAAAATGCTTTTACTCCCTTAAGACCTGATCGCTTACCATCTTCGGGCTGATTCCTAGGTCGCTTTGAACTTTAATATCCCCTCTGCACTGCAGAAATCTATGTGTTTAGGAAGACTGCTAAAAACTTAATGCTGGTGGGCCTCCAAAGGATTCAGTTGCATGTTCACTATGTTTGGTGCTGAGGGTAGTTGAGCCCCAGGTCCTTGTTCACACTGAGCATGCTCACTGCTAGGCAGCACTTCCGGTTTTAAGCACAGGTTCTTGGGGCGGAGACAAATCCGCTTCTGAGAAATATCACAAGCCCCTCTACTGTTCCTCATCATACAGTTACTTCACGTCTACTATGATCTTCTTCATGGAAGACATCTGTGTAGAGAGGGTGGTACAAACACACAGATCTATTTTCCAGATACCGTGCATGGCCTCAAGTAGCAAGTGAGGGACGGAGACTCAACTGGTCATCCTCCTTAATCAGCCACCAAGTTAGTGTAATAAGAAATTATGAAAGCAAGGGACCCACCCTAGTCCTGCCTTCAGCCCACCCCCAGCACTGTGGAAGCATTTCCTGGGGAAGACAGCCCCTGACATTCTAACTGACAACTGGGTGAGGGCACTGTCCAAATGGGAAGACCCACAGCAACGCTCAACACCTCACCCTGGGCTGAAGAATAGGACCTCTGCCTGACCTGAGAGCAGCGGACGTGGGCCCAATGCGGCTGAGTGGTTCCAGGTGGTGGAGCCTTGTAGTTCAGGGAGCTGAGTATTTCTCCACTGGTTCCAGGATGTGAAAGTTGTGGGAAGCCATGTGATGCTACAGCTTCCTTTCTTGGCTAAAAGGTGGAGAAAGAATTTTCTCAAGCTACACCAGTCCATCTGGTCACCTCCTGTGCTTTTTAAAATTATTGTTATTAATTTGCTTATTTTACATTCCAGCTGCCATCCCTCTCCCTCCCCCAAGTACCACCCTCCTACCAACATCCCTCCTATTGTGCCCCAACCCAGTACCAACCCACTCTGGCATATCAAATCACATCAGGACTAAGTGCCTCCTCTTCCACTGAGCCAAGATAATTCAGCTCTGCTAGGAAAATGAGATCCAAAGGGAGGCAACATCATCTAAGTCTGGGTTAGACCCCATTCCAATTATTAGGGGATCCACTTGAGTCACCTTCATATATGTAATGGACCTAGGACCAGTCCTTTCAAGCTCTTTGCTTGGTGGTTCCATCTCTTTGAGCCCCCTTGTGTTCCAGTTAATTGGCTATGTGGGTCTTCTTGTGGTGTCCTTGATCCCTCCAACTCCCTCAATCCTTACCCTAACTTCTATTCAGGACTCCCTGATTTTCACCTAATGTTTGGTTGTGGGTCTCTACATCTGTTTCCATTATCTGCTGGGTAAGGCTTCTTGGATGGCAGTAGTGTTGGGTTGCTGTCTGGATCTCTCTCTCCATCCACTTCCAATGTCTATTTTATCTCCCCTACTTAGAGGGATTCAAGCATCATCCCTTGAACCTCCTTGTTACTTAGCTTCTTTGGGTCTGTGGATTGTAGCATGGTGATCCTGTGCTTAATGGCTAATATCTGCTTATGAGTGAGTAAATACCATGTGTGTCTTTTTGCGTCTATGTTACCTCACTCAGGATGATCTTTTCTGGTTCCATCCATTTGCCTGCAAATTTCATGATAGCCTTGTTTCTGATAGTGGAATAGTATTCCATTTTATAGATGTACCACAATTTCTTTATCCGTTCCTCGGTTGAGGGACATCTGGGTTGTTTCCAGTTTCTGGCTATTATGAATAAAGCTGCTATGAACCTAGTTGAGGAGATGTCCTTGTGATTTGGTGACACATATTTGGGGTATATGCCCCAGGAGTGGTATATCTGGGTCTTGAGGTAGAACAATTCCCAATTTTCTTAGAAAGTTCCAGATTGCTTTCCAAAGTGGTTGTACAAGTTTGCACTCCCACCAGCAATGGAGGAGTGTTCCCCTTTCTCCACATCCTCACCAGAATGTACAGTCATTTGAGTTTTTCACTTATCCGTTCTGATGGGTGTAAGATGGAATCTCAGAGTTGCATTCATTTGCATTCCCCTGATGAGTAAGGACACTGAGTCTTTCTTTAAGTGCTTCTCTGTCGCGTCCCTCTCGACCGGCAAGAATGACGCAACTCGCAAAAGCTCTTCTCAAGCAGTTTATTCAGGTCCCTTGAAAACAGTCTTCCGAAAAGGGCCGGGCAGACCCAACCCACAGGCTAAATACTAAATGAACAGCCAATCAAGTAAAGCCACGTAGTGCTATCTTAGAGGTCCACGTATGCGGAAGCAAGCCAGATCAGCGGTCTTTGCCAAATATGGACTTGTTTACCACCGAGAGCGCTCACCGTCGGGCTGGTGGAAGGCGGAGACCAGCGCCATCTTTAAGGCGCGGCACGTCGCAGCTCTCTACAGTTCCTCCTTTTTTATTTTTTCTAAAGATGGTAGAAGTCCCTGGAAAGGTTTCGTAATCCCCTATCTGGGGATCTCACGGTGGGTCTGAGCCTGTAGGAGGGCGGTGCTCAAACTCTTACCCGTCTCTGGGTCAGCCTCCCCACTCGGGACTGCCCTGTCTTAGGTGGCCGAGACTTACCCGTCAACTCCGTCACTGACTTACCAGACCCTAATATCCGTGGAACGAATTCCTCAGTGGGCAGGGACTATGCTTAGTGAAGATTTACTTCACGGCAGCAAGCCATGCCTGAGGGGACTGGCCCGCCTCAATGGCGACAAGGGCTTGTATAATCATGGCTGCATTACGCTTTTGTGTGGCTCTCATTTTGTAGATGCACCATAGGCAAACCAGAGAGGCTAGTATCATTAGTATCGCCAAAGAGCCTACACCCGCCCACTCCTTAAGATGATTCATGGCTCGGTGTTGACAGTCCTTCAGCAACAGAGACATCAACCCGGGTGGAATTCACATGCACGATGGCAGTTCTCAGATTCTGCATCAGCTTATCAAACTCGCCAGACCAATTTCCTGTAAGATACTGAAAGAGTTGCTTAGACAAATTTGCAGCTACAGTATAATTTTGATATGGCACAGAGGTCACACACAAACCAGTCATTTTCCACTCACAGCCAATCTGGGCCACCTGCCACAATACATCCAAGGCCGTGGCTACATTGGCTGACAAATTATTCAAGGTAGCGGCAGTCTGCACTGAGGCATCCAGGCTTCCAACCCCTTGTTCTTATAAGGGGTGATAGCAGCTCTACATTCTTTGGTACATTGCTCATAGACCAACTGTTTTATTAGTGGCAAAGCAGCATCTGGGTCACCAAAAATCTTCCCTGCTGCCTCCACCATTCGTGCTACAAAATCTGAAAAGGGCTCCATAGGGCCCTGTAGAATCTTAGTTAAGTTCCCACTCACCTCCCCTTTATTAGGAAGAGATCTCCAAGCCTTGATAGCTATCTTGTTTATTTGCTCATAGATCTGAATAGGATATCCTATCTGCTGATTGGCAAATCTCCCCTGCCCAAGCAGCATATCTCTATCCCAGGCTGGATTTCCATCTCTCTGATTATTGGCTGCTTGCTCAGTAGCATACTCAATTAAGAAAGCTTTCCAGTCTAAGTATTGCCCTGGACTTAAGCAGGCGCGGACCAGGCCACTCCAATCACTTGGAGTCATACAATGTCTGCTTAATGCTTCCACTTGAGCCATTGTAAAAGAAGCGGTAGTACCATAAGTACGAACCGACTCTGCAAGAGATTTTACCACCTTAAAATCAAGCGGTTCCTCGTACCTGTTCCCTTGTGGGTCTTGATATACAGGATAAGCAAACTGTAATTCTGTTCTTACTTGTGTCCACATCCTCGGGCAGAAAGATCTCCCTACTTTCAGTGACTGAACATGCTGATCTATCTGAGTGGCTTCTGGATATGGAGGAGGAGTTAAAGGTGCCATGGCAACGGCTTTGTTTACACCAGCTGCCGCTAGCGTGGCTGAAGGTGCTGTAGCGACGACTCCACCCACTCCGACTGCTGCTGACGTGTCAGGCGCCATGGCAACAGCTCCACCCACACCGACTGCAGCAGCGGCTCCTCCCACACCGACTGCCGCCTGCGTGTCCTTCTCTTTTACCTTTTTCTTTTCCTTTTTTCTTATAACAGTCCTCTCCAACTGTTCTAGTAGAGCATGTAGCTCTCCTTCAGAATCTGTGCTCTCTGAGTCCTCAAAATCTCTAAAATCTCTAAAATCTGTAAGATCGGGATAGAGAGGAACTTTCTTTCTGCCTCCCTTTTCACTGTCTGCCTGCTCAAATCTTTCGCCTTTGTCACTGTCTACTTGCTCAGATCTTTCCCCTTGCAGCAGTTCCAAGGCTGACTCTCCCTCTCTGATTGCATTACAACATCTCTGATCTTCTAAACAACTCCTCACCATTTTCCAAATCGGTCTTACTCCATGCTTCAGAGTCCCCTGCTCCCAAGCAAAATCCAAGTCCCTGCCTAATTTGTCCCAGCAGGATACCGTAAGATTCCCGGACACCGCAAACCACGGAGCCACGGAATCACACTCATTCAAAAATCTTTCTAAGGTAGACTTCTTAATCTTCAAATTCCTAGCTAAAAGTAGCTCCTGAAGAGCCAGAAAAATTGGGTGTGACTCAGACAACCCCATGTTTAAAAATTTACTTTCAGTTTGCAGCTTCCCCACGAAACTGTATCTTTTGTTCGCTATCTCCGCAAAACCTTACCGTACGTTCACTATCTCCGCGAAACTTCACCGTACGTTCGCTATTATCCGCGAAACTTTACCTTGCGTTCGCTACCGTGAAACTTTATTGTCCTGATTTATCCCAGGAACTTACCAGTGCACTGCCCCTGACTGCAAGAGTTCTGAGTCTTTTCTGGTTCCCCGTACGGGCCACCACTTGTCGCGTCCCTCTCGACCGGCAAGAATGATGCAACTCGCAAAAGCTCTTCTCAAGCAGTTTATTCAGGTCCCTTGAAAACAGTCTTCCGAAAAGGGCCGGGCAGACCCAACCCACAGGCTAAATACTAAATGAACAGCCAATCAAGTAAAGCCACGTAGTGCTATCTTAGAGGTCCACGTATGCGGAAGCAAGCCAGATCAGCGGTCTTTGCCAAATATGGACTTGTTTACCACTGAGAGCGCTCACCGTTGGGCTGGTGGAAGGCGGAGACCAGCGCCATCTTTAAGGCGCGGCACATCGCAGCTCTCTACACTTCTCAGCTATTAGAGACTGCTCTGTAGTGAATTCTCGGCTTAGCTCTGTACCCCATTTTTAATTGAATTATTTGCTTTATTGGTATTTAATTTCTTGAGTTCTTTGCTCTTGGAAGCCAGTTAAAAATGGAGCCCTCCTCAACTCTGTCCCTTCCCTTTCTGGCAGGCACAGTGCATTTTGTCTCCCTACTCACATCAACACCTGAATGTTTTCACAATACCATTCAGTCTAGTCCTCCAGTCTGTGTGTTCCTCTAGATGTAGAAGAGATAGCCCATGTTCAGAATCCCCCAGAGTCCACAGAAGCACATGGCAAGTGTTTGGATGTGAGCAGGGATGATAATATAGGTTGGTAATAAGTGTTTCCAGTGGCATCTGAAGGCCACAAACATGAGAAACTGCTGGAATCTCAGGAAGGCAAATTATGAGACAGGGAAAGGTCACTAATGGAACTCTGCCTTTTCTTCTAGGAGATTCTCCAGCAGAAAAGGGGCCTGGAAATTCATATAACTTATCTGCCTAAACCTAAGATAAACTTGAGACTGGAGTGTTCATCAGGCCTCAGTGGCCACAGCCAGTTGCAATTAGCACCTATTCGTTGCTTTTCATGGACAAGACACTGGGCTGGCTACATCGAAGAACTGGATACAAATTAATCAGTTTCAGACAATATGATGCTTTCCCAGTTTTCAGAAGGATGGATGGATCCCCAGGTAGCCAGCTTGAGAGAAAAAGCTAGGCCCTCCACGAGCAAAGTGAGCCTGACTGTGGTTAAGTTCTCCCACAGCACGCTATGCTGGCTTCTTGGTAAGGAGAGCCTGAATCTCAGATGTAAATAGGGAACCTGGTAGATATGAATGAAAGTGGTCATGATTTGCTGAGGGAAACATTCACCATCACAGATTTAAACCTGGGTTTTTTGCTTTTGTGTGTGTTTTAATCTGTTTTAGTTGTTTTTGTTCTTGGTTTTTAGATGCAGTTTTATCATGCAGCCTTGACTGGTCTTGAACTCAGAACCCTCCAGCTTCTGACTCCTGGGTATTGCAATCACAGGAGTGTAACATTGTGCCCCACTAACTTGGTTGCCTAACTTCTGACGACTGCTGACACATTGAGGATTCTTTGCTGTGGGTACCATAGATGCACTACAGACTATTCATAGCATCCTTGGCCTCTACTCATTAGATGCCAACCAGCACCCCTTCCTCCTCAGTGTGACAACCGAAACAAACATTGCAAATGAATGCCCCCACGGTGAGGAGTTACTTGATTTTTTTTTTCCCAAACCATACTGTCTAAGCGCAGTCACTCAGTCTCTCTCTCTCTCTCTCTCTCTCTCTCTCTCTCTCTCTCTCATGGTCTTCTGTGTCCTGCTGCCTGCCCTCAAACCACATAAAGCACAGCTAGCTGCCCACACTCTCTCTCCTGCAGATACCGTCGCTAGGCTGTTTCGCCACCTCACTTGTGCCAGCCAAGTGACTCACGGTGCTCATTCAGCAATGCGTTCCCACAGGCAGCACTCACATACAGCCTGATGTCACCACCACCCTCAGAGGGTGCCTGCCCTCATTGTTTGCCTCCCGTCCCTGTGCTCATTCCCTTGATCTGATCCTCAGGCTGATGTCGGGGTGACTGGTCCTCTTTATCCTCTTTGGATGCCTCACTCGCTGATTCCTGCTTGTCACTCAAAGGAAAGCCCATTGCGGGTTCTCACTTCTCTTCTACTGCATGCAAATTAGAAAAGACTAGTTAAACTCTTGTCAAAGTACTTTCTGCTTGAAAGGCCTGGAGGGAAGCCAAATTCACTGCCCCCTGGCCGACATCCCCTGCAATGGCCACTCTGAGCAAATGAACTCCAGAGAAGAGGAGTTCTGGGTGGTCCTTCCAGAGAGACTTTAAATTCAAGTCTTCTGTTCTGGAGCAAATAAACACCTGTCAGATGCTTAAACTTGTAGATTGCACGGTGTGGACCACAATCTATGGTGCCTCAGGATTGAGCCTTCCACGTGGTGTGACTCACAGTATATGATGACTTAGAGCCCAGTCACCGCTGCTCTCTCGGCTGCATAAGGAGCAAGACGACGACAAGCACCAGAAACCACAGAGAGCACATCATCCTTCCCCAAGTGTCCAACTATCAGGAGCTGCAAGCCCTTTCCGCAAAGAAGCTGTTATTCAGGCTGCCTTGGAGATTAAGACATGGCCCAGATGCTCAGCATGTTGGGAATGACAGACAGCAATAGTCAGAGGCAATCCTCTGAGCACGAGGGGCCACACAGTCTCACGTCAAGGCTCTAATCGCTCATGTAACTTGTACTGCTCACATCTGTTCCCTCATCTGGGAAGTAGGAACTGATTTTGCTGCTGTTAGTACTAATTCCATCATTGCAGAGTCGTGCAATGGCTGGATAATACTGCACACAATCAACGCATTTGAAACTCCAAATGTCACAGGGTGTTTGCATCACAGATGGAGATGGACGGTGGCCCTAAAGTTCCTGACATCATTCACGTTCCTTTTCAGAATCAAGCCAAAACCCTCTCTGAGAGGGGAAGTTCAGATCTTGGAGCTTCCAGCTTCCCCATCACACACAGCACTCCTGGGCCAGGGGAATTACACAGGACAGGATTCCAGACACACAGAGGTGAACCCAGCAGCTGGCTCCATCAGAATAAGTAAATCCTTTCTCCTTTCCTCCTGCCTCTGGCTTGGGTCATCACTAAATGAAAACCAAACAGAAACTACCAGTGTTCCTTTGTTATTACAGGTTGGGAGCTAGGATGATCCAGCTCAGGACTTGAAATTTAATCTCACTCTGCTTCCCAGACTCAGACACTACTAAAGTTTTGTTTTGTCCTCACTGGGAGTTAGAAGAACTGCCTGAATGTGTCATGCCCAGATGACTCACCTTGTCTATTGTGACAGACCCTGAAATTGCTTTCTCTTCATAGGAACTCACTGACTTGGACTAGAGATACAATTTGCAAAAATGTTCTGAGAACCGTTGATATGAAGAAAGATCTTGAGATATTGGTGCATGGCGTTAAAATAATGAACAAAATGGTGGGCAACTGCCTGACTGGGGACACCAGTGCTGACTTGTGTGTGTGGGTGCTGGTTGCCTAAAGGAGGAAGACTGTGGCTCTAGGGCAGCTCCTGCAGGCACAAGAAGGCATGGAAGCAATGAAAGCAACTCAAAGTGATCAGGTGCTCAGTTCATGAAGAGAAAGGCTCAAGCCTCTTCTTCCACACTCTAGCCACACGCATTCTTCAACATTGTCCATGGATTAAGTGACCAAGAGGTAACTGCCAGGAATATCACTCTGCTGTAGTGGGGTGATGGAGGCCAAGAGGCCACAAAAGGTAATTCTATCAGTGAGATGAAGTCCTTATGGTGGCTTGAGTGAGAATGGCCCCCATAGGCTCATATCTTTGAATACGTGGGCCCTAGTTGGTGGAATTGTTTGGGAAGGATTAGGAGGTGTAACCTTGTTAGAGGAGATGTGTTACTGGGGATAGGCTTTGAGGTTTCAAAAACCCATGTCATTTCCAGTTAGTTTTCTCTCTCTCTCTCTCTCTCTCTCTCTCTCTCTCTCTCTCTCTCTCT
>CAJQZJ010032121.1:11117053-11133171 GCA_907164525.1 Lophiomys imhausi
CACACACACACACACACACACACACACACACACACACACACACACACCTCTGTTATTTAAATTATGGCTAAAAAAAAAAAAACCCAAAAAAACAAAAAAAGCATGTCATAAAATTTACCATCCTACGACACTTGGGAGTCCAGTAAACTACACTCACATTTTAAACAATCTCTAGAGTGTTTTTTCATCTGTCCCCATGGAACAGCCACTCACCCCACCCCCACGCCACTGTTCCTGATGTCCCCTCCTCTTTCTGTCTCTGATTTTGACGATATGAGGTATTTCACAGGTTTGAGAGCACATGGCATTTGTTCTTGGGGGCCAGTTTAGGTCACTGGGTATAATGTCCTCCAATTTCACCCAAGTCATATGAACCTCCTTCTTTCTTGTAGAGGAGGAAGCAGAACTTCACATGCGTGTGGGGAGCTCCTCTATTCCCAGACCCCCACCTCCTTCTAGCACACCCACCTTCAACCTGGAAGGGAACATGACTGACTTACTGGATGGCTCACTTGGGGATTTTCATACTAACCCTATGGTTATTAAAATGGGGTTTTACTGCATAACTATTGGAAGTGAAAGCTTAGAGAAGTAGCTATTTCCCCATTAATGTTAGAAGGTCAAGGTGGTTTAAAGGAAAATGTTAGGGGTAGGTCAACTGGTGGCCCAATCAGAGGCTCTGGATGATCCAGGCCCATGCTCTCAGTCCTGCCAATGAGGAAAGTGGTCATTTGGGCAGTGCAGAGCTGAAGGGCCTGAGAGTAACATACCAGCGTCTGGACATGCCTCTAAGACAAGGTTCCACATTCTAGCTCCTAAGACCACAGGGTGGAAATCTGCAGACATACTGTGTGCTCTTCTGGAGTCCCTCTAGCATCCACCCAGCCAGTTGGGCCCTGATAGAGAGGGCTGGCAGTACGGATGGTTGTAAGTTGAGGATGGAGGATTGGTGCAAGTGAGGGAATGAGTGCAGGGGAGGGTGGCTGCAAGTGGAGGGATGGCTACAGGTGGGGGAATAGCGGCAAGTGGGGTATGACTGAAGTTAAGGAGTGACCACAAGTAGGAGGATGTGCATAGATGAGGGATGGCGGTGGATGGGGTGGCCCTGGGGGTGCTCAAGTCAAGGGTCCTCATATTCATGAATGCGCCCTTGCTCTTCCCTTTCTGATTTGGTGATCTGTTGGTTTCTACATGCTGAGCTGGTAAGAACTCTCTGACACACTGTAATCATTGTGACGTGCCACTGAGCTATCCATCAAGAGAAGCATTGCTAAGGGCTGAACCAATAATAGGCAAGCCAAGGTGGGAAAGCCAAGCAACTCCAACATCTCTTGACTTCCGGTGACCTGTCCAACAGCCCTTGGACTTCCAGTGACCTGTCCAGCCACCCTTGGATCTCCAGGCATCACAGTTTTCAAAGCATGGTGTTGATGCACCAAAGGGCTGTGGTTTGATGGGCCAGCCAAGCTTGGCCCTGGGTCAGCCTCATCCCCATCAGTGTTTCTCCAGAAGGTGTGCTTGCTCTGAAGACCCCATTGTCCACCTTGGTTTAAAGTTATCAAGAAGTAGGAGAGGAGTAAGAAGCACCTGGGGGTAAGGAGATAGAAGTCCACTCATAAATGTGACACTTCTAAGAGGGGAAGCTAGCCTTAGGGTACACTGGGAAGCGACCCAGACATGATTTGGAAGGGTAGACTAAAATCAGTCAATCCACATCTCCCTCCTCCCCTTAATTAAATCTACAATTTTAATGGAGCTAAAATTGCACCCTCTCAAAAAATGTCCACCACTAGAAGTTAAACCGTTACTTTAAAATATCTATTCCTAGAGACATGAGTATGGTTAAATGTATATTTCATAAATTATCTAAAAGGGAAGTTTTGAAATCTCTCCAGTTCTTAACAAAGTGCTAAGGACAGTGAGACACCAGGGTATGCAATGACCTATGTGCCTGGTCTAAGAAAATGTCACCCTTGGCCTGGATGCCGTCAGTCAGCATTTCTGAGGAAACCTAACCCTCTCTGTGGTCATTCTCATCTCCTTCCCACACTGAAATTTTATTAGGCAAAGTTGCAGAGTCTTTTTCTACAATTGTTTTCTTGATAAACAGCCCATGTTCCATGTTTGGATTTTCCATAATTTTACTGCACAAGAGTTGGCTCCTGAGAAAACAATGCCATAGGGGGAGCCCAAAAACTGAAGCTAGAAATAATTGGGGAGTGAATCAGGAGCTGGTGTGATTCTTACTCCTTGAATTCCAGGAAAGTGGGGATGTGGTACAGCCCTGTGTGGAGCAGGCGCCTGGCAGCCCGCCCAGCACACAATGGGCCTGTGATAGCATCGTCAGCTCCCCGGGTGAGAGGACAATGGAAGCCAACAGCCACGCAGGCCCCAAGCTCAGAGCCACCAGAGTCAACAGGACAAGCGCAGGCACCCACTCCCTCACCCGGAACAAGGAGGACTCGAAATAGGACCTGGCCAGGAGGCCCAAAGAGCAAGCTCTGGTTTTGTCAGAAGATATGCCAAATGAGCACCAAAGCAACTGGGCTGCCCTCCGCAGTACAGATCCTGGGCCCGGAGAAAGCAAAGAACTCCAGGAAGAACCTGAGGCCTGGAGCCAGGAAGCATGGCTTTCTTTCAGCTGCTTCTGCTTCTTATTCAGTGCATCACTGAGGGGGCGATGGGAAAGGGGAGATATGAGTGGGTTGGGGGTGGTGCTTTATCTTCCCTCACCAGTTCATAAGCCTACAGGCAGTGACTAGACTATGAGGACTTTGACTACTCTGAGGACAAGCAGTGGATGGGTCTTCAGGCACTGGATGAGGAGATTCATAGGCCCCAACAGACTAGGCTCCCTGATGCTAAGTCCTCCTTGGGAGGTCAGGCAAACTCAGCCATAACATGTAGCATGTGCCACAACATGTTCTCCTGGGCTACATAGTTGCCAAGGTGGGGTTGAGCTTATCCTTAGCATGTTTTGGATCACACACATTTTCATTTAGAGACCCAGTAGTGCTTGAGGGGGAGCCTGGGGTATGCAGAGCTGGATCTGAGCATTGATAGACACAGAGGATGGAACTGAGGGCCAAGGAGGAGCGGCCAGGAGGGGCTCTTCAGGAACATTATCATATGTGGGTCAAGTGCCATGGACCAATGGGGTATGGGGTACAGAATGATTTGGTCCTCCAAATCCTCACAAACTGATGTTTAACACTTGTCCCATATTTTTATGGATCTAACAAGAAGAAGGAAAACATATTAGAAGACAGGCTTATTGCTAGGACTTGAATTCCAGGTCATTAGAGGGTTACCTGTGTTGAGTCATGAGAGCAAGAACCTCTTTCCTTGCTCTTCCCTGAAGAAACCCATATAGCACCTGGCATTACATTATTAGCTCGAGTGTTGTTGACTGGACCAATGGGCACTATGTGCCACTTAGCACTTGAGGCTTTGGGGGCAGGAACAGCCGCTGGTCAACTAGTCGTGTCCAGGCACTTCCAAGTTGGTCTATAACCTGACAGGTAATGTCTTGCCACCTCCTCATAACAGCCTTCAGGGTTTCCAAAGACAATCAACATAATATCCCTGCATCAGCCCCGAGTGGCATGAATATGTTGCTGCTGCATGAGGTCTGTGAACTTGGACCTGCAGGGCACTGGACTGGACAGACTCATAATACTGAGGATGGACCTATGTTTTATGCCAAAGGACCCTGGGGCTCAGAACTGCTAGGCATTTTAGCTGTTTGCTAGTCAGAGCAGCCTTATTTTTGCAGAATAAACAGAGAGTATAAACATCAGTCCTCGAGTTTCAGGGGCTCACTGTGATGATAGGCAACAGTTCTATACCAGTGAACCAGAGTTCAAAATGGCTAATAGGATGGAAGTTCCCACATCAATTTGATAGTCATTAAATTCTAGGCATAAAGTACATGATGCCTATTTTACATATATATTATCTATGGTTCAGAAAACATGGGAAGTTGAAAGGCTTATAACTGGCTGCAAAAATTTCTATGTGGGTCAGTTCTGTTCCATTGACCAATGAGTCTATTTTTGTGCCTTTAAAAACTGTAGCTCTGTGATATAGCTTGAAAACTGAGATGGTTACACCTCCAACAGTTTTTTGTTGTTCAAGATTGTTTCAGCTATGCTAAGTCTTTGGTATTTCCAAATGAAACCTAATTTTTTTTTTCAGTTTCTGTGAAGAAATGCATTGAAATTTTGATAGAGATTGCACTGAATCTGTAGACTGCTTTTGTTAGGATGTCCATTTTCACAAAATTAATCCTACCAATCCATGATCATGGGAGGTCTTTCCAACTTCTGATATCTTCTTCTATTTCTTTTTTCAGTGTCTTACATTTTTTTATTGCATAAACCTTTTACTTTCTTGGTTTTATTTATTCTCACAGACAGACATTAAGTTAATGTGAATGGTATTACTTCCTTGATGTCTTTTTTTTTTTTACTGTTTATTTGCTACTTCAATTTATATCTCCATCATAGTCCCCTCCCTCCACCCCTCCCATCCTCTCCCCTTCTCCTACCTATCCTACTCCTCCGGTGTGGGGTGCCCTACATATCAACCCCCTTCAGTTCAGCAGCCATATGAGGGCTAAGAGCTTCTTCTTGTACTGGGGGCCTACATGGCAGCTCCACTAGGGCAAAGTATCCCACTAACAAGTAACAAAGTCTATGTTCCTGTTCCTTTAAGTCTGTTGGTTGTAGGATAGTTATCCTGTACTATATTGGTAAAATCCAGTTATAAGTGAATACATACCATGTGCATCCTTCTGAGTCTGGGTTAGCTCACTCAGGATGAGCTTTTCTAGTTCCATCCATTTGGCTGCAAATTGCAGGATTTCGTTGTTTCTGATAGCTGAGTAATATTCCATTGTGTAGATGTACCACAGCTTTCTTATCCATTCATCAGTTTAGGGACATCTGGGTTGTTTCCAGTTTTTAGCTATTATAAATAAAGCTGCTATGAACATAGATGAGGAGGTATCCTTGTGGTTTGGTGAGGAATCATTTGGATGTATACCCAGGAGTGGTATGGCTGGGTCTTGAGGTAGAGCTATTCTAAGTTTTCTAAGATATCACCAGACTGATTTCCATAGTGGTTGTACAAGTTTGCACTCCCACCAGCAATGGAGGAGTGTTCCTCTTGATCAAAAACTAAAATGATAGCACATGCTGGTGAGGTTGATGTCTCTCTTAATGTTTATCATCTGTATATAGGAAGGCTACTGATTTTTAAGTCATAATTCTTCACTGTATAAATGCATTAGTTTGAACATAACCACAAAATTGTCCAGTAAGACAGCCCATCAGTATAGCCATTGCCTTGGCCTATGGCAATTCCCTAGAAAAAGATAGAATCTATTGATCAATATTTGACTTCTCCCATAAAATTGAATAGTTCGCATGATCTTACGGTAACACCTTTACTCTCCATACCTGTCACTTTCCATGTAATGTATGTTGTCTCTCCACCTCTCAATATCCCACCAGTTATCAGAACACAGAAGACAAATTTTCTTCCAGGCAGGAGCAGTCTAAGCTCATGCTGTCTTCGCTATGCCAATGTTGGCTTATTTCTCAACCAGGAGGCTCTGCTTTAATTTTTGAAGTCCTTCTCTTTATGTTTTAGTTTAAATAGTTCTTTTTCCAGTCCATCAACATCTTTTGTAACTCATACAATCTTATATTAAAACCCACGTATTAAACATTTCATTTTAGATATAATAAATTTTAGCTCTAGAAAATCTCGTCTCAATTTCTAGTTTCCCTGCTCCTGGTGACTCTCCCTGCTGTGCAGTCCTTCATCCCCTATCTTCTCACTGAAATCTCTTAGTACATTTGTACTATCTGCTCTAAAGCCCTTCCCTGTTAATTAAAATACATTCTTGCTCTTAATGTTGGTTTCTTTTTAAGCAGAATTATATCTTGTTGTTTCTTTTCTAGCCTAGTCATTTTTGATATATGACTGAGGATAGATTTCATTTTTTTTCTTCAAAAGGTATGGAATTTTTGTTGTGACAGGCACTCAATTTATTGGCATCAATATGCCAAGAACTGATTTTAAGTTCTCCTGTTGTGTTTTAATAAGTGCAGATCTTATTGAAGGGCTGAAAGTGCCCATATCTACAGTATTGCCTGCCTAAAATCTTGGTGATTGAAATTATTCCAGAACTCTGTCTCCTCTGCAATCTTCCTTCATCTCATAGTTTCCAATAGGCTACTAGGCCTCCCAGACCTTCCTTACATAGGCAGAAGTAGGTTTATATTCAAGTACACTCTAAGGGATTTCCAAATACAGTGTTCCACAAATTCTATAAACTTCCATGGTTTTAAAACTAAACTGTTTCATCAGTTGACTCAAATCCTTCCTTCTTCCTTAGTTTAGAAAGACTCTCCATGCAGAAGCCAGCAAGAATACAAGCCTTATCTCATGCTTCATTTTGTTAAAATCGCAGCCACCTATCTATCATTGTCATCCTTAACCTTTAAGTGGTTGTTAGAGCTGTTCTTTCCCTCAACCCGCTGAGCCCCATTAGCTGCCGTGTAGAAGATTTTGACCACATGGCTGTGAAGGTCATGGGGACAAGATGGAAGGGAACAAATGCCCACAGATGTGCCTTGGGTGCTTAAACTGTCAAACAGGCAGGCGGAACCTCTGAAAAGGGTTTTCACAAACACACCCACCTCTCTCATTATTTACTGGGCTGTGATTCACTGACAGCCAGCACTGAGGTTGGACATTTACCCAATAACATATCCTCATAATAGCACTGGACAGTGGGTCAGCATATACATAAGTATGTAGATATGCTGTTGAGTCTTCATATGGGAACAAGACATAAAATGCTCACAATTCAATTCACTTAGATTTGAAATACATTTGCTTCTGGCTTATTGTCTCTTTGAGGCTTTCTCTTTTTTCTTTAGGAAGAACAAGAAAATGTTATTCTAATATCTCTCAGGACAATAAAATCCCACATCAGTTCCAGGCCTTATTGGTTACCTTGGCAAGTTTCTAATATTTCCTTTGGCATCTCTATGACTCAGTTGGGAATGTACAAATGGAAATTAGAGTTTGGATCAATGAATAACTCAGTGGAGGCATGGGAGAATTAAGATGGAAGCAGTCCATATGGGATAAATGAAGAGACTGGAGCTAAGAAATGAAATTCTGCTCTGTGTAATTTTAATTGCGGAGCAAGCTGAATGGATTTTGTTTTCTTAATGTGTGTTTATCATTTACATATTACATTAAATACAGCATTATATTCTCTAGCCAATCATCTGCCTCTGACATCATAGAGATTTTATACTTTATGACAGATTTTAATAGAGATGTATCTAGCATGGAGAAGATCACTCTTAGCTTTAACTCTGTTGGCATTTGTAAAACAATTTTTTAAAAATTCCATCTGGTCTTAAATTTGTGGAATGTCTTGGTATTTTTTTTCCATTCATTTACTCCTTGGACAATTCTTCCTATATGCTTAGCATTAAATATATTTTCTAATTTTAGTTATTTTTATTTTGTCCCTATTAACCTTATTTTGATAGGAAATATAAAGGATTAGTCTACATCACTTTCCTCCACATTGTTAGAAATTACTTCCATCTCATTTTAACTATATGTCTTACTTAGTTTATCATAGTTACTTTACATAATGAATTTGTAGCTGGAGAAAGTCAACATTCTGGATTCCTTGTTGGTCCTCCTGACCCATACTGTATTTCTTACAAGTTAAAAAAACTAATTACTTTAACAAATCAGTATGTTAAAATTCTAATACCAGTCCTATTTGGTCAAATAAAAACTTTTTTGTACCTCTTTTAGCATGGCTTTATTAGCTTTATCAAACTGTATACCACTACATCTAAGTTAATTTAAGTAAATATGTTATAAATTAAGCATCAAAAATTAAAAAAAATTAGAGTCTTCATATTATGTTATTTTATCTTTATTTGTTTATGTTATGGGTGTTTGTCTGCATGTCTGTCTCCATCGCATGCTTGGTACCTGCAGAGGCCCGAAAAAGGCATCAGATCCCGTGGAACAGGAGTGACAGGCAGTGGCAAGCTGCCCACTGTGGCTGCTGGGAACTGAACTCGTTTCCTACAAGAGCAGCAAGTACTCTTAACCATTGAGCCATCTCTCCAGCCTTCCATGTAACAGTTATTTATGAAGTTTCCACCACGCACCAAGAACTAACAAAGCACACAAAATCCCTTCCCATAGGCACACCAGTCCAGGGAGAGTCCATGCTGAGATGCAGTTGACTCAAATAATTTCACAGAAACAAAGTGGACTGCTATGTTTAAAGCACCCCATCCCAATTGGTAAAGACTTATCAGTTGTTGAACTGATTTATCAGAACATTATTACTGGGGAGTCAAACAATAAGATGTGTACACACATGCATGTATTTGTTTTACATATAAGTCATATATTTACATATATGCATGTGCATGTGTATATATGTACACATATATGTCAGTGCACAGGACTATGCTAAAGAGAATAGAAGTGATGAGGGGCAGGAAGGCTAAGAGTTAGAGGACAGATGAAGTTTTGGATACATGACCAAGGAAGAGCTCTCCAAACTGGTCACTTACATTTAAGATTGAAGGGGTTGATGGCAGATGGATATGCATAGGTACCAAACACTGTGGGCACATCAGTCAAAGATAGTTTGGAAGGGACAAGCAAACAAGTTATTGGCCTAACAAGAAAGCCCACTCTTATGGGTGGAAGAGAGAAGGTATGAAAAGAATCAAGAGAGTTAGCTAATCTTCCTGAGGATAAGGAACTTTTTTGAGTGGACAGAGAAGTGGCCACTGGAGACAATTTGGCTTTCCTCCTATGAGTGAAGAGAATTATCCATAGGGAGGGACTTTATCAAAGAAGACTCCAGCTATGAGTTGGGGGAATTGAATGGACAGGAACTAGTGTGAGAATGGTGGGCTCTAACTGAAGGGCGTGCGGTTCAGAGATCTTCAGAACAGAGAGCCACCCAGAGCCCAGAGCACCTGGACACTAACCTCAAGTCTGCCGAGAGAACACTTCAACCCAGGAGGCCCAGCATTAGATTTACCGGAGCACAATAATTAGAGGCTCTCCCGACAGTCACTGAGAGGGAGCATAGGGAGGAAGTTCAACAATTCAGAGGCTGAAAGGGCTTTGGGACTCAACGTGTGAGTCTATGGACATGTCAGCAAAAGCTGGAGCTGGTGGGGGTTTGGGGTTTGCTGGCTTGCTTCAGCATTTCCAGGTGGATAATAGACAGAGAAACTGTCTCAAAAAACAACAAAAAAGTATGATATAAGGCATATATACATACAGGAAAACACTTTGAATAATAGACAAACACAAAAGTTTTTAACAACTCCATGAGGTGAGTGCTGGCACTTGGGCTTGGGAAGGCATCGGCATTTGCTTCTCTTTATCCTTCATGCTCACCTCATCCATATCCCCAAGTTTGCCTAACCAATTCTCTTGTATCAACTTCTCTTGAACTGTTGACGCAATGCTTTTGATCTGGGTCTGAGTTTCCATTGTACCCTTGTTCTTCAGATGGCATTCTTTTTTTTCTCAGACTACCCAAGAGCATCTTCAAGAGCATTTTTCCTCTAGTGGAGGAGGTGTGGAGCCTCCTTTGGCCCTGGACAGTGCTGCCTACCACAGCATCTGTTCCCAAGGCTCTGGAATTGCTCCTTGCACCCTAGCTGTGGTTCATCCTTAGAGATGCAAGAGTTGCTCAAGATGCCCTGCAATTTATGTTGCAGGACAGCCCTGGGTTCTGTACGATGCTTCAGGCTTGCTCCAATTGTTGTTCTAAGGATTTTTCTTCTTCCCAATGTTTTCTCTCTGTCTCCCAGAAGTCTCTCTCATTTGACTTCTGACTATTTGCTTTGATTTTCCAGATACCAGGAATTTCTCCTACAGAAAGCTAGCAAAGACAAATGCTAATGCAAAGGCCACTTCACATGGGAGAATCATTAGGGTTCCACTTGATGTTATTGGGAGACAGATTTTAAATAAGTATAATAATGACTATGTGGTGACCACTCAAAGACGAAGCCAAATGAGCCTCTGCATAGCCTCTCTATGCCTGTCGGACTTTGACTCCCAGGGCCCTCTCCACCACTGCAGTTTGCCATGCCCTATGCTGCGGGAGTCTCTACTCTCTGCTGTAGCTGTGTAAGCCAGTACATAAGGGTGTCTCATTTCTCAGAGGTGAGGAAACAGCCTTTGTTCCAGATCACATCCCTGTACCTACCACTGGGCTAGCAGGAACCATAAACGTAGCAACGTCCACTGCAATAGTATAATAAAAGATGTGTGAAATAGAGCCCCTATGAGAATCCATACCATCTCAGCCATGAAACCGAGTCGCTTTCTCTATTTTCTTTTGTATAGACTGTGGAGCATAGCCACTAAGGTGCTCGCTCAAGGATTTTATTTCCAAGGGAAAGAATTATAAGCATCCCAAGGTGAAAAAGATCTGGCTGTATTTTCTGAATTTGCATAATGGTCCATATCCAGAACCTGGTAGGGTTGATTACCAAAAAAAATCTACCAAGGGAGAAAGTGCCATTTGGATTTATTTTTGCTAGGTTCAGCTCAGCACAAATCTATATTTAATAGCAGATCTCAAATTATCCCATCTCTATGGAAACTTATTTTTTAAGCCACCGTCATAATCACTCCTCCTAAATCAAGCCATTGACTATTCAATCAAATGAATTTAGACGCTACAATGACATAAAGCATTCTTAACAACTGAACTCCAAGAAGACAGAGTACAGGAAATCAAGAAGAATAATTGGTTCCAAAGTTTACTTGTCTTACAGATGTTTTTCCTTCTTCCATCACTTGACAATTTCTCCTTGACATGACTTGATTGAACTCATGTAGATTTTCCTCCAAGAAAATAACCCACTTGGGTAGTATGAACTTTGGGAGGTCACATCTTTTGGAGTTATCTGCCGCCAAAAAAGAATGGCCTCCATTTATTTTTCAAGGTGAAGAGGTTCATTTTTTTCCTGTTCATGAAATTAAAAATGCCCAGAGTAATTTAGCTCAGACCGACCAAACAAAAAAGTCACGTTTAAGCATCAATAGAGCCCGGAATGCCTGAGTCTGCGAGGAGAATTATTTGACACTTTCTTTGGGTACGTAGGCTGTCAAGTGATTGATTCTGTCTCAAAACATAAACTATGCTTTTCTACTGCAGTTTCTCAACCAAAGAACTTTAAGTAGAAAAGGCAAATTTTTCTTAGAGAATTGTAAGCAAACCTGCTTTTTAAAAAATGGTCTCAAATCCTTTTGGATTGACTTTAGCTATAGAGAAAATTGGGTAGCTAGTAGCTTAGCTTACAGGTAAAAAAGACTCATAGTTGGTCTTTCTAAGCTAGGGTGGGTGTGAAATTGCAGATGAGCAGGGCTGTACAATTTACAAAGGAAGTTTCCAAGAATTGACCTGATTTTAAATACTCCACAGAGACCAAGGACCAGAGTGGGATGGAAGGAGCACGCTGAACTGACGTCTTCATGGAGAGCCACAGATCCACCTGGCCAGGGCATGTGGTGATACTCCTTCACACAGAGCCCTGAAGGAATTGTCCAAGGAGAGGGCCCCCTTGGGCTTACTGTCTGACTCATACCTAAGACATCTCAAGTGATCTGTACAGAGGTCAGACATGAGTGGATGAGCCCACTCATACAGCTTTGAGAAGCTGGAAAGACCTCCCTGGGGAGACAGAAGGGCCTAGGAAGAAGAATCTTCTGGTAGAAGCAGGTTATTGGTTCCAGGAGCTCCAAGAAAGATGTCATGGGTGCTCAAATCCCTCCCTTAAGAGAGTGTGTTGTATTGTTGTACTTCACTGTTGAGGGGGTGACAGCAAGAAGGAAGTTCGCACGTGTTTAGTATCATGGCTAGTTTTATAAAAACCCTGATCCCCATTTGGTTGACCCTGTGGATATGGAACTTGTAGATGAGAAAGTCCAGCTGTTTACATCTTCGGGAGAGATCTTCACAGTTTTTCTTGAATGAATATTCTGGAGCACAAAGCAAGTGTTTCAAATATGGAGATTTGTGTTAACATAGAAAGTTTTCAAGTTTGGAATGCCATATTACACTTTTAATTATAGCACTCAGAAGCTGAGGCAGAGGATTGTGAATTTGAAGCCTACCTGTACCCTGTCATAAAAGAAAGAAGGGAAGAAAGGAAAGAAGATGGAAATGAAGGAAGAAAAATAGAAGGGAATGGGGAGAGAGGGAATTCATAAAGCATCTCTCTGGTCCCAGTGTTATTGTGGTCATACTTAGTAATGTTTACATGCTTGTGAAACTGCTTAAGATTGTTATACCACCACATTTTGGTTCCTCATTTTACTGGGATTTAAAAATACCTGGGTTTTTTTTTTTATCATTTGTCTCAACAAATGCTAGCATCTGTTCAACAAATGCTAGCATCTGTTCAATAATATGACTTAGTTTTTGGAGAATTAATACAATTTCTAGTAATATCAGGTCTTTTCTCAGGGCTTCTGGCTTCTCTTATGTAAATACTAGTCCCTTAATTTTGTAATGCAATATATGAAGAAGATTCCCTAAGGTAAAATAACGCCAGAACATTGGTATTTGTTTCAAAGCCCAGATCCTTGAAAGAGGCAGCTGAGAAAATATTAGGTGTATAATCAGTATATTAAAATAATTTTGAGTTAGAGGGAGGGACATTAGAATAGTAACAGTGACTATGAAGGAGCTCATTTACAGCACACTTGTGCAGTCAGACATTCTGCTAAGCGCTTCAAATGCAAGATCTTACTCGATTCTCAGTAGAGTTCTATGATGTAGGTGCTTTTGCTAGTTTGATTTCAGAGATGAGGAAGCTGAGGCTCAAAGAGGCTGAGTGATTTAATTAAAATTACAAAGTCACTAATGGAGGGTAGCCTCTGACTGTAACTCTTCCTGTCTCAGTCACAAACATACCACACATGCTGTGCTTGGGACCTTCCCCCGGTAAGTGGAGAATCTTTACTCTGAAGACAGAAGAAACCATCATTGTTCTTACTGAAATCAATGCCACAAAAGATGACTTTCTAAATAATATTTTTCTAAAAATGGGAGACATATGCTTACAATTTGAAAACAACAGGCAGGATGTGTTCTTGGCTGTTAGAGGCAGAAGTTGTGTAATGTGCATTGAGTCAAGGTTATTGTATGTTACTTCCTCATCACCGTGGCAAGCACCTGGCAGAAACAACCAAAGAGAAAGATTTATTTTGGCTTGTGGGTTCAGGCACACAGTCCATCATGGCAGGAAAGTCCTGGCATCTGGGCAGTTCCATCTGTGGGGGTGGGAATGTGAGGCAGCAGCTCCTTCTATCTTGCATGTTAGGAAACAGAGCTAGATCCCACAGCCCCCAAGCTTCCACTGCCTGCCATAGCAGCACTGACAGCTGAGGATCAATGGTTCAAATTCATCAGCCTATCAAGGACACTTCAGACTCTTGCCAGTACATTCTCCCTCTGGCTGTGTCATAATGGGAGATCAGCACAATTTCAAGCATTTGCAATGTTTTAACAATCTCAAACTGTTCAAAAGTCCAAGGTCTCTGCTAAAAGGCAAAGCACACTCTTTTAGCCCCTATAAAATAAAAATATCTAGTTATATGCTTCCAATGAATGGCACAGAATAAATATTCCCATTCCAAAAGGGAAGAAGAGAAGGATATCGAGGAAAGACTGGCCGAAAGCATGATCCAGATACAACAGGACAAACTAACCTCTCTGGCACCATGTCTGACATCTAAGTCTCCTGGCAGCATCACTTAAGCTCTGACAGGCATGGAAAGCCACACTCCTGGCCTTGCTATTTGTACCACATGTGACCTCTATCCTGGGCTGGCTCAACTCAACTCCTATAGCTTTTGTCAGCAGATAGACTTTATCTTCCACATCCTGTTGTCTCCTTTGCGAGTCTGGCTTATTTTACAAAGCCACACATTGGCCCTTCAGGGTTTCCAGCTCTGCTGCACATCACCTGACTTTCTCAGGCCCCCCACCCCGCTTCCTTTCTCTAAATTCTTAGCATAAGCCCCATAACTTTGGCACTTTGGAGACTAAACTATTACTTAGTAATAAAAATACATATTTTCAGCAAGATATAATTATTATCTGCCTAAACGTCGCTAACAGCATAGTCTCAAGCTCTGTGAGCTTGAGGTCAGAATTACAATTATAAATAACAAATTTATGACCACAGAGCAGGTAAGTGATCATCGCAATTAATGCCAAGGGTGGGTAAGATAGGAAAATATGTTGGTGCTAATATTTTAAATCTAAAAAAGTTCCCCACAGGTTCATGTGTGTGAACACTTGGTTGGCAGCTAGTGGTGCTATTTTGAGCAGTAACAGGACCTTGGTACGCATAGCCTGTCCCTCTCAGCCTCCTTGTTTGTCATGGACATTGCCATCCATAGTCCCACCTGTGTGAATGGAATGGCACCAGCACCAGAGGTTTATGGCTTTTCTGACGCCTCCCCAAACCCACAGACAGACTGAGCCCATTATTCCTTTAAATTGCTTCTGTTAGGTGTTTGTCATAGCCACAAAAAAAGGAGTCAATGCCCAAGCATGGTAACAGGGGTGGTATCCTTGCCATCCACCTGACTGTATGGTCAGTAGGTCTTTAGAGTTGTTTGGCAAGAGAGATGTGGACAAGTTAGGCAGGCCAGGATACAGAGCCCTAGAAGGTTGTTGCTGGGCCAATCTGGTAGGAGCTCACAAGACCAGGATTCTGACAGAAATGCAGAAAGTATAGACTGTGCTTGAGTGTTCGGCAAGGAACACGACTTCTGCTGGGCATTGGGACAGTGGCATCCACGTTGCACTCTGTCAAAGACTCTGGCTATGTTCTTCCTGTGTTCCGAGAAACTGATGCTGAAAGTAAAACTAATGGACTAATTTATCTGGCTGGCTAAAGAAATTTCAAGACATCAGATCACTCAGGCCATAGTACTGTCACTCTGGTTGTTCTAGTTTCTTTCCTGTCACTGTGATGAAAACACTCTGAGCAAAAACTACTTAAAGGAGGAAAGGATTTATTCATCTCACATCTTCAGGTCACACTCCATGACTGAGGGACACCACAGCAGGGACTTCAGTAGGAACTTAAGGCAGTCACCTCGCCATGAGGGATGCTGTTTGCTGGCTTACACTCAGCTAGGACCACCTGCCTAGGAAACAGCACCTCCCACAGTTAGCTAGGCCCTCCTATGTCAATTATCAGTTAATAGAATCCCTTACAGACATGCTCATAGATCTGTCTGATAACGATAATTACTCAGTTGTGGACTTCCCCATCCCAGTGATGCTAAGCTGTGTAAAGTTGACAGGTTGACAGTTAACATGTCCTGTTTTTAGCCATATTTTCAGTAACTGAGCAAAACTGAAGTCAAAAGATGCCCTACAAGTGCATTTTGTCAAGGCAAAGGTGAGAGCGTTTCAAGGTGTGAACACAGCTGCTATGTTTGATGAAGAAGCCATTGTGGTTAAAGAGAAACCACAGACTCTTCAGGGCAGTAGGAAGTTTACCTTGAGGGTTGGTTACTACCCACAGAAGCCTGGGGTGGGTGGGGGGAACTGAAAAGTTTCCTTCTTTTTTTTTTAAATTAAAAAAAAACTGTCTAACAAGATAAAGCTTAAGGGATGCCTGCAGGTAAATAAGAGTTCTGCAAATATGCCTAGGCTCCCCACAAATGGTGCATCTCAAGCTGACAACAGAACGTGACACCTTATCTTCTAGTTGTAGTTCATAGTAATGTTACTGTAATTACTTTCTATTGCTTGATGCATACTTCTTCAAGGTGTTTGTTTTCATCTCATTTAATGTTTTTCATTGTAATTTATTTTTAAATATTTTTTATTGAAATATAATTACATCACTTCTCCCCTTCCTTTCCTCATTCCCTTCAGCCCCTCCCATGATCCCTCCACTCTTTCTTTTTCTTTGACTACTATTGATGTGTGTGTGTGTATGTGTGTGTGTGTGTGTGTGTGTGTGTGTGTGTGTGTGTGTGTGTGTGTG
>CAJQZJ010032121.1:11168259-11181232 GCA_907164525.1 Lophiomys imhausi
GAGAGAGAGAGAGAGAGAGAGAGAGAGAGAGAGAGAGAGAGAGAGAACGTGTGGCATTGTTTGCCTTTTAGCTCTGGGTTACCTTCTTTGATGTAATATTTTCCAGTTATACACATTTATCTCCAAATTTCATGATTTTTCATTTTTTTACAGCCAAAAAGAATTCCATCATATACATATGTACCACATTTTTATTATACATTCCTCAACTGAAGGACATCTAGTGCTCCCTCCTTCAAGATCCTGCTTCTACCCCAAAAAGCCCTGACCCCAGTGACAGGTTGAACTGTGGTATAAAAGCCCAGGACTTAGCCCGGTGCCAGGCATCTCTGAAGTGTCACTCCAGCCCAAAACTCCCTGTAGGGCTGCATGTGAACACTGTCTGCCTGCACACTGGACTCACTGGACATAGTAGGTTTGGGTGATTTATGGTGCACGGGGCAAGAACTAGACAGGGCTTGCGAGAAGGTAAATCTTAAAACCTATTTTACTTTCAGTATGTGCTCTAAAAATGGAGAGAAGATGCTATCTCGAGACGATAGTGTCTACTTCACTCTTTTCATTATAGGAGATCAGGCACTTCTGCTCTAGACACCAAGGATGTGTATGAGGGTATGTCTGACACCACATGAGTGTTTACTGCAAGTGGAACACATTACTGCCACAAAATTTACTCCCTCCTTCATTCTGCCATTTTCTGTTCTAAATTCAGTCCAGCTTCTTATCCTTCTACCCTGGAGAGTGGCCTCTGAGATCACTCAGAGCTTCATGGGTGCTGAGGACATGGGCTGAGCACAGGGTGAGAGAAAGCCCAGAGGCAGGGTCTCTGGGGACATTTGTACACAGGAACCTGCTCACTCTCTGGTGGTAATGGGCTGAGATGCTCTGGTCTCCTGTCTCTCATGTACTGCCTCATCTGGTCCAGAAGTGAGTGGTACCATGTTCTTTTGGAGCCCTGGTGCTTTTCAGCAAGAACAGTGGAAATATGCCAGCCAAACCTCAGTCACATTTGCTGCAAACACGCCCTTGCCTTGCTATGTATTTTTATTTCTGCTTACAGTAAATTTCTTGGTTTTCAGTTTTCACCAAACTCAAATAAGTTTCCCAGGATATCTTCCCTAACCCCATCCAAACCCCAGATTCCCTCCCCAGTGTGGCAGTGGACCTCATCTTTGTCCCAGTCCTTAGTGAAACAGAAAGTTGTCTTGTCACAGCATCTCCAGCTTTAGGCAGGGCAACCTTGCGATCCTTCACCTTCTCTGAAGGCTCCCCTAACTCCACCAGGGTTACCAGGACCTTTTCCAAACAATTTTCAGGCTCTTCAGGGAGGAAGTCTTATGAGAAACTAATTTTTGCTAAGGCATTACAAAGCCCACACTCATATTGGAATTGATACATATTCATCTCTTCACCTAGATTGCTTGCACTGTCTGAGTTGTATAAATTTAGGAGAACTCTTCATGCCATATGGATGCTCTGAAGTATCATCTTGGATGATTCTCTAGTAAACGGTCTCCAACTCATTTGTTTTCCAATTTATTTATGTTTTTTTAGCATTTGTCCTGCCGTCATACTATATCCCCAGCAGAGAAGTACATGCACTTGAATTGCTTTGTACTGGCCAAGCTGTCTGTGCCAAGAGCCATTAAAACAGTCTGGGCCCAGGAGGGGCTGGGACCTTGACCAGCAGCCCCTCATAGCAGGGCAGACGGGTCCTGAGGATAACTACTGGGCTCAGCCAGCCAGAGTTTAGTGAGATGGCATGTGTCATTTAGCAGCCATGGCAGAACATCTGTGGGGAATCCCAGCTCCTCTGAGGGTAGGTGTGTAAACAGTACAGGAATAGGTTCCACAGTATAAAAGGCAGCCTACAAACAGCTAAATGGGGACTCCAAAGAGACCTCTTGTCAAGAAGCCAAGATATCCCCTCTTATCCATTATGGTGGTTACTGCAGGGGTGAGAGTAGAGAAGAAGAAAAATGACAAGTACCCAGGAGGATATGGAGAAGCCAGAGCCCTTACACTTTGCTGACAGAAATGTAAAATGAAAACGCCATCACAGGTAACAGTATGGTAGTTCCACAAAACTTAAGCACAGAGTCACCATACTATCCAGCAGTTCTACTGGATTTGCCCCAAGTAGTTAAATAATTTCAAGAGAACTTGGTACCCATATTCATAGTAGCGTTATTTGCAATAGCCATTGGGTGAGACTAACTCAAGACCCCATAACCCATGAAGAGTTAAGCCAAAGGTAGTAATGCAATGCTACATTGGCTTGTTCTAAAAAAAAAAAACAAAAAACAAAAACCAAAAAAAAAAAACAAAAGAATCCTGATACATACTTCAACACTCATTCCTCTTGAGGATGTTATGCTGAAGGGAATAAGTTAGTCACACAAGGTCTCTGAGCCCATTGCTGTGCTATAGCTTGAAGCTTGAATAGTCAAATCCGTTGATCCTGGGGTAGAAGACTGTAGTCCACGGACTAGGCCAGGGGAAAAATTGGCTATGCTGCCAGTACACCAGCATATGTGTGTTTAATATAAATCGATTGTATACTTTAAATGGATACAAACAAAGAAATGAGCCAAGAGAGAGAAGGGGTCAAGAAAAACTAAGTCCCCAACAGACCCAGAAGACTCCTTCCCTGGAAAGGAAGAGACCGTTGCAAAATCAAACCATCTGGACTGAAGACATGGTGCAGCACAGCAAAGCAAGCTGTGTGCAAAGGCACATAGGAAGCTGCACCGGGCACCCTTAAAACTCTGGGGGTACATGCTCCCACTGAGTGCCCTTCTATGAGGGAAGCATTGAAGGGCAGAAAGAAGCACCGTGAAACTTATCCCAGCAAACCAAAACTTACCCTGAAGTCATCCCTCATGTCCCAAAGGCCAGAAGGAAAAGCAGTGGCACCCACTGAAGGAACCCACATCCCCAGCCAGCAGCCAGAAAGAAAAGACCTCGGCCTCCACCAAAGGAAGTACATGAAACAGAGGAGTGTGGAGCAGGTCAGAAAGGAGCAACCGGTTTATGAAGACTCCAAGCACATCTGATCTTTCAGTGGCCCTGAAGATGTTCACATTCAAATTTTAAACCCTGTTAGCCTATAAGCATGTTTCTTTACACAACACAATAGACTTTACAAGCGACTGTCCTGGACTGCATAAGTGAGACTGGCAGTGTCCCCATGAGTGGAAAGAGTATGCTTAGGAGAGGAAGAAAGAGATCTGAAGGTAAGATACCTGCTGGCCCCTGGAGGTAGAAGAAGGGCCATGCAACAATGATGCAGGGATTCTTAGGAGCTGGAGGGTCCCCCTGAAACCTCCTAAAGAGGCTACCCTCTCTTTCAACACCCAGTCCAGCGTGTCCTGTTTTGCTCCTCTGACCTACCAAACTGGAAGATAATTGTGTTAAGCCACTATGCCTGGCTTTGTTATATTTGTTAAAACAAACATAGAGAAAAATACATATTCAATTACTTTCTAGTTCACCTCTTCATCAGACTAGACAGGACACAGGACAAGCATCTAATCACCCATCTCCCTACATATGCCCACATCTGGGTTTCCACCAGCCCCCAGCACTGGAGAAGTCAGTAAGTGGTCCAACATGCATGATTAGCAGCATCTGCTCAGAAGCGTTCAGTGGGGCCGCTGTCAGGCACAAGGCTGTTGCATGGTGATTGTTTTGTGGGGTCCACTTGGGCTTACAGCAGCTTCACTGACGCCCAGAGTGCCCGCCCTCTTGGCCGCTAGTGTGACCCCTGACTAATCAGTCTCCCTTCTCCAGCAGGATGTTCAGACTCCTTAGCAAGAGCAGCTTCCACAAGCTGGAAACAGACAATTCTATTTCAGGCAAATTGGATCCATTCTATTGTTAAAGAGAAAAGGAAGCAGACTCTACCCCACCAGGAGGCTGGATGATGGGTGACTACATTCCATTCTATTGTTCAAGAGAGAGGCAGACTCCATCTCCCCGTGAGTGTATGAGTCTGGATGGCGCTCGTCCACTGTGTACTGCAGGTGACTGCTGACGTTCCCACTAAGTGACAGCTCAGGAGAAATGCTTCAGAATGCTCCTAAACTTTAGACTGGAGGAACAAAATGAATTGGATAGATACTGGTACAAACTGAGGCTAGAGAGTGGGAAAGCATGGATCCTTGAAGCCTCTTCATAAGCTGGCCATTCCACCCATTTTGGGAGTGTCACTGCAAGAAACAAAAGCCAGCTGCTAGTACAAATGCGATACAGCCACATGCCAGCTCCCCCATTCTCAGGATAAAGGTTTGTGCTCCCTGAAGAATATTATGGAAGCACCTGGGGGCTAAAAAGCCACTAGAAACTAAAGACCTAAGAGGGGCGATTTCTTCATTCAGAGGCAGCACATGATTTCCTGAGACTGTGGTAGGAACTTAATTTCCATTCCTATTGCTTTCCTGTTACCTGGAAAGCAGAAAGTGGCAAATTCATCAGTCCAAATGTATTCCTTTGGTGACGTCCTTAATGGCAGAGATGAATTTTCCTACAGTATAGCATGATGAGGGCACGGGGTGTTATACAGCTTGTTCATGTTGCAGACAAACCTTCTGCATCTCTAGTGATGAAATCAAGGCAGAAAAAAATGGCCATTCTGTTACCTCACTTGTCTCCAAAAGCTTAAGGGCAGTGTCTCACCACATCTGTTTGGCACAGTTCATAAGTACGTGTATGAGAATGCTGATGCTAGTGTGAAAATTGCCTGTGAAGTCATCTTACTGTTCAGGCCTTTCTTCCAGAACCTGACATCAATCCAGAGAGAGGCTGTTGGTCCAGGACAAGTGCTGGACCTCAGCAACATCATGGAGCTCAGGACACCTTAACCAGACACCATAATGCTCAGGGCTTAGAGTCTTCATCTGACCCTCTGCTCACAGAGTCACATGGGGTCAGTTGGCCAGTGGCCCACCAGGCATCCAAGGCTCAGGAGAGAATATAACTTTGAGATTCAAGAGCACCCACCAACCAAAGTATTTAGGGTTCTCTTCTGCCCTCTTTTGCTGCATTTGGCTCTGTTAACCTTGGACTGCTGTGAACTGTCTCCCCACTAACCATCTGGATGCACAATCTTCACTACAAGTAATTCTGGGTTCACCCAGTATTAATGAGAAAGGTGTTTCAGTTCCTACTAATCCTAAGGTCCTCCTCTGGGGGATACTACCGCAGCTTCTGGTGATAAATCAGAAAGAAAGTACAGATATGAGTTTTCCCTTGATTTTCAAATGCAAACCAGATAGTCTAGATCCACTAACTTGTTCCCTCCATCCTTCCCTGTTTCCACAGTTCTTAGGCTCAGAACCACTAACAGGACACTCATTTTGTAAGGATTGTGGCAATGACCTAATAGTCCAAAGTGGTACCACTATCACTGACCTAACCAAATAAGATGAATATTGCATCCAGAGAATGGGTATTGGCTCCGTCATCAGAATTTTCAGTATTGGCACCTCAAACCTCTTTTTCTGAGTTGTTTTCTTATCTACGAAGTGCATCATCATGACTTTGACTGATCCTACCAGTGATGCTGTGAAGAGTAGTGAGGTGACAGAAATGGACCCTGCTTTTAAAAAAAAAAAAGATTATGGCTTTTATTGTAGTCACTATATTTTTACAAACATGACAGAAGTTCCAATGAGAGGAGAACCACACTGGAAAAAAATAATTTTTCTTGGTTCACACTCGAGGACCAGAGTGTCTAGAATGGAATCATTTCTCACAATGGCTTCCTGAGATCCTAAAACAGGTAGGGATCTTCAGAGAGAGATGTTCATGTGCTCAAGGCAAATGTCAGGGGGAACTTTACACTGTAATTTGGCTTGTCTGATGACTCAGGGAAAGGGATTTATACTGTTGATTTACTTAGCCAGTTTCTACACAGGCAAGACGGGCTACTTTCATCATTAGTCTTCCCTTGAAACATAAAAACACTGCTGGGGATGTAGCTCAGTAGTACAGCATTTGCCACACATGTACAAGGCCCTGAGTTCCATCCCTAGCACTGAAATTAATGAAAGTAGGAATTATAATGCTGGCTATAGCACAAAAGTTAAACAAAAATAAATATGGCATTACCATATGACCCAGAAATCCCACCTCTGGATATGTACCCAAAATAATTGAAAGCAGGGACTCACATAGATACTTACAGACGTTTGTTCATTACAGCATGATTCACATAGCCACATGTAGAAAGAGATAAATGTGTCCACTGAGAGAAATAAAGTACAATAAAGCAAAGAATTCTGGAACTTGTCGCAATGTGGATGAACCATGAGGACAGACACTGTATGCCTGCACCTCTGAGGGGTTCCTTACAGAGTCAAGTTCATAGAGAGAGCGGGCTGGTGATTGTTGGGACCAAGGGAAGTGATAGATCAACACTGTTACAGAGCCTTAGTGTGGGGAAGGGCGTTGCTCAGGGGCTGGCAGCTGGGCAACCCCACGCCTGTACAGCAAGAACTCTCCTGACATCCCAGATTCTGGAGGATTTCTTGTAAACTCTGGCATTTATTTCTTTGCAGGTGCGTAACTCAAACCCCACACATAATTCCATGGTAACATTCTCCCCATGTTATCATCGTATAAAGACACCAGTCACATTGGCTTAGGACAGGACTGGTGACATATCCAATGACCCTATTTCCAAAGGCCATATGGTAAGATACTGAAAGGCTGGGACTTCAGCAGCTATCAGATAGGGATACACAAATTAACCCCTAACGTGTGCTGCCAATCTCTCTCTCTCTCTCTCTCTCTATCTATCTATCTATCTATCTCTCTCTCTCTTTGCTTTTTTTCAGTCTCTCTTTTTTGATATCATACTATAGTTATTTAAAAAAAAGTCACTGTGGAGAGGAACATGGCATTCTGTGTTTTACTTTTGCAACTTCCCAGAGTATGTAATTGAATCAAAATAAAAGATTGTGTTTTGTTTTGTTTGCCAGAGATGAAGTGAGATTCCATACACTTCGCATCTTCACAGATCTTTTTGCTTAATATTTTTAATTTTTATAGAATATATTTATTTTTTCTCATATTTCTCTGTGGTTTGCTAGACTGCATACTTTTAAGTGAGCTACTCAGCAGCTTTGAGACTTCCTTCAGACCCCACTTACTGCAATCCTTCCAAGAATTTCAAATAAATCACCAACCCTCCTACACAATGATAACAATTTCTCAATCCTACAGACAGCAGAAGTGCCTATAATTCTAAAAATGTTCACTCCTCTCTGGCCTCGGGTTACTGTGGTTTGGGATTGGAGATCCAGTGACATTTTTCTTAATCTTCTCTAGGGAAGACTGAAGATCATTCTGGGGTTCGTGGTCCCTTTATGTTCCAATAAATGACTTGAGGGCAGCAAGACACAGAGGTATTGGAGCAGAGTCCTCTGGAGGTGGGGTCAAGAAGGCCCAAACCTGACGCTTCCTGGCTCACTTAGGCGTGTGGTTGGAGGGACAACCTGAGGAGATTAAGTAACTGGCAAACCTGGGGGTCATCAGCATCCTGGTGACTTGATGCTCAGGGAGAGGAAGGAAGCTGAACCCACTACCAGGCCAATCAGCAGGTACCAAAATACAGGTAAACAAAAGTTAGTCCTGGTGATCTTACAGAACTCAGTGAGATAAATAGGGGCACAGCATTTACATTTCAAAGTAACTAGACGAGTTCAAATTCCTCACCACACAGAAATGATAAATATGTAAGAATTACTAACTGATTTCATTTTTACACATTGTAAACATACTGAACTTTTGCACTGGACACCATAACTATAACCATTATCTAACATTAAAATGTTAATTAGGTTGTATATGGCTATGTGTGGCAATACAGGCCTCCATCTCAGCACTCAAGAGACTTGGGCAGATGCGTCAAGAGTTTGAGGCCAACCTGAGCTACGGAGTGAAACACTGTTTCAAACTGACATCTACTAAAATAGAAAACAACTCATGGCAAGGCCCAGAGCATAGGGAAATCCTAAAGGATATTATATATAAAAAAAAACCTGGCCATGGTGAGGGTGAGCAATGAGAAAAGTAGGAAAATTTTCTCGTTTATTGTTGCCATGCAAATTGCTGTGAACTCCCCAGTGTGAAACACATCTTTATCATCCCAGCTTCCAAAGGGAAGCCTTGCAAGAGGAGTCCTTAAGGGTCTCAGGAAGTTAAAGTCACACCACTGGTCAGCATGCACCCCCTTCTGGACCTCCATCAAAGCTCAGTGGTTGCTGGCAGATTTCAGTTTCCTTGCAACTGTAGGATGGGGTCCAAGGTTTTGGGATTTTGTTTTGTTTTGGTGTGTGTGTGCATGGGCATGTGTTTCTTTGCTGGGCATTTTTCAGGGTTATTCTCTGCAGATCAGGGCTATTTAACTCCCTGTAGGACCAACCCATGGGCAGGAGAATTCACCTCCTCAAGACCAATTGACACATCCTCTCATGTTTGAAATCTCTGACTTCTAAAGGACCGCTTGCTATTAAGGATCAGATAATGTCCCTTTTTACTACCTCAGAGTGAACTATGGAGGCTCAATGATTCTACTGAGTTTCTCACCTCTGAAATGAAGGCCTGGAAGAAAAACCACCACATTTGGAGCACTTTCCACCTCTGTAAAAAGGGACTTTGTAGGGAGGTTCATCGGGGAGTAAGCAAAGTACACACATAAGACCAGGGCTGGACAGCATTCTCCACTGGTCCAAAGCTCTGGCATTCCAGAGCATCCAGAGCCCTAGGACAGGTGGAGCTGAGTGAGGTACATCATGGGCAATTCCAGAACCCCCAGCACGAGAGGCACCAGAACACAAGAGGATTCACAGGTTCATGAATTTATCCAGGCCATGCTAGCCTTTCACATAAGTCACCAAATGTCTCAAGAAAAATCATGACTTTAACATGTCAAGTAGGAGAAGGGTCTGTTCCCAGAAGTGCCCACTTCTTGTGCTCCTCAGTCGAGTATGATCTGTGCTTGCCAAAAGCATTAATATTCTCTGTTCTTGGCTGGAAGATGGCTGCCAATGTCCTGGGCATCCGGTGTCTGTCAGCCAAAGCCTGAAGATGGTAAGGCAGAGAGAGGGGTCTCCTACAGACCCAAATCCAAGAACTAATGGAAACGCCACAGAAGTTCAGTAAGGGCTAAAGCAGGCTCCTTGGAAAGGAATGTTCTGATTCTCATAGACTTAGAGAGCTGTTTTCTCCCCACGTGTATGTATACTGGGTTGAGCTTCCCAGAAGTCTGTTAAAAGGAAGAAGCCATGGTAGAGGCATATGTGCCAGCTGGGCCGAAGTCAGCACAGATGCATGGACTGTGGAAGAATATGGTCTCTCCAGATCCTGATTTCTTATTTATAAAACAAAGACCATAAGCAAAACATTCAGTAACGACATCAGGAAGCACCCAACCATCACTCCGTGTCAGGAATGGCTGCTGCCACTTAAAACCTTTTACTACCTGTTTAGTGAGTGACAGTTCTCATGATTATAGTGTTTTGACCTTACCTGAGGCAGACTGCCATACTGTTCCTCCAGCCATACCTATGACTCAGTGGAAAGAGAACCCTTCAAATAGTGCTGCATTTCCACATCTGGGACTCTTGGCAAACCTAATCCCATGTGACTGGTATCCTTCGGGGAGAGGAGTAGGATATATATTAGGACATAGGGCACTCCTGTCAGCATTAAACATCTTTTCCTCACTGGACTATTCCACCTTAGGGAGGCCAATTCGAGGAGTGGTGTTTTCCCGTTGTCCATGGACTCCCTGTTAGTTCTTTTGATCCTAAACACAGGAATGCCCAGGGCTAGAAAGGCTACAACACAGAGTGTGTAGCAGCCAGAAGTCATAGTGACTTCTCTGAGCCTGCTGTATGACACATCATCAGGGGAACCAAATTATCAGGGATCACAACCCAACAGAAGAGCTTAGAACTAGATTAAAGACCAGAAAGGCAAACACATCTGTGCCAAAGTGAGCTTCAGGGCTTCAGAATGGCTCTGCAAGACAGCCTGCAACTGTGTTGGGGACACCTGGGTCAGCACCCATGAGCATGTGACTGCCAGGCTATCTGTTGAGATTAAGGCACCATGTCCTTGACCACCTGCCCTGAGAAATATCCTCATCATAATGGTAGCTCAAAACCCATGACCTCTCCCAGCTGCAGCTGCCACACAGCCCCTTACCTTAGTCCAGTCACTGAGAAAAGAACCTGAAAATCCATCTCAGGTTGAATATATGGGAATGCTCAAGTCAACCTGTGCCTGGGGCAGCTACTGCATACTTGAACTTCCAAGGGAGAAGAAGTAGATCTAAAAGGGTTCTGGTGGCTAGTGGGCGTCTCTAGTTGGTCCATGGCCAAGGAGAACTGCTTAGAGATGAGAGGTTCCTGCAGGAATTGGGCTGTCTGTGGTCGTGGAGCTGGTTACTCAGTCTGTGAGACTACCTTGTCCATTTTGTATCTGCTATGTGGTTCACAGCCTGCAGTTCAGGGCAGGTGATGGGATTGGGACGAGTCCCTAGAATAAGAAGTAAAGATGTATAGTCACCAGGACTCTGTAATATCCACAAGGACCAGAATTGCTTTGGACTCTAGTTGGAGAGAAAGGAGTAGGAGGTGCAGGGGTACTGAAGGTGGACACTAGTGGCTGCTCTCAGCTGACCAAATGATCCAGATGTTAGGGTGACAGCCTGCCTGCTCTCTTCGAAAGAAATCTGCTCCCCCTCTGTGGACTTCTATACAGTGAAAAGTGTGGCACAGGCTTCTTTGGAACCAGAGATGACAATTCTAAGGAATAGCAATCCAGGTCAGGCAAGGTGACACAATATAAACCCAGCCAATAAGAATCTATGCTGTGACCTAGCAGGCTCAGGAAGTCTGGGAATCAACCTGAGAACTGGGTTGCCCTTCTGAAATTCAGACCAGGGACCAAGCCTATAGCCCCTACCTAATAGGTAGTGTGCAAAGTGATTTTGGAAATAAGATGGGGTCTGGATATCGGGGCTCAGACACACGATTTCAGGCAGAGGGGGCTACAGAGGCAAAGACAGGCAACAGGTCAGAGGTGAAGCGGCTCGGACAGATACGGTGAATAGGACACTACAGTGAAGCAATGGAGTTGCCACAACCCCTCCAGAGTTCAGCAACTATTCAGGAAGCAGAGATGAGCCTCACACTTCCTTCCCTCAGGACAAATAACCAACTGTAAAGTATATTTTACAGGGTAGGAGTTTTTGTACTCCCCTATGTGGAATTAAAGTCCCTGAACTGGGTTCACAGTGTCCTTTTGTCAGATCATGTTACAGATGGTCCATTTTAGGTCCTGAACTCTCCTTGACACTTTATATTATTTTTCTCCAATTTTTTACAGCTCTAAGTAAATAATAAAACATAGATGAGGTCCAGGTCTCCATCCATCATTCATTAACCATAGCTTCATAAGACTGGAGGGATCAGTTCATACACTCAAGGAATTCAACCCTCCACTTCCTTATGTCTTCCACCTACCTCCATCCCCCTTTCCTCTAATCTTTTCTTAATGTTTTTCTTTGTTTTCTATATAATAACAGTATCTATGTATGCACACATATTATATATCTTATAGACATTTAATAAAAGATGCAAAAAATAAAAAATAAAACCCACCAGCCATGTTGCTGTTAACTTGTGACATACACACTGAAATCTGTCTTCCAAGACTGTCCCCTTTGTCTGATACACCAGTTCGCCCATAACCATGCAGTATCTCCAGCAGCTTTCCCCCAGTCCCAAGAAGCCAAGGCTCTTGCTTTCAAAGCATGACCATTGGCTCTGATTTCTGAACAGCCCTCCACCTTACAGAGGGCTGCAGCTCCCTCTAAAGTCACCACCTTCTGGAACCTACTTTTCATCACTTGGGTACCCAGGATCCCCTATTCTGAATACTTACAGTAGCCTTTCTTCGCAGATGGCCTTTGGATGCCTCAAAGGGCAGTGCTGTTAAAGGGAATGAAAAAAGACAATCTCAGCCATGAAACCACAGGAAAGAATAAATTCCATGAAAAAGAGGAACTAGAATAGAATTTATGTTCAGCACAGCAAGCCAGAAAACCCCTAATAACAACATAGAAGAGAAAAGAACAAATAATAATCCAACAATTCAGAAAAGCAACCCAAAATTACAAGAATTAGGAAACCACCCTCAACAAAAACCATAAATACAAATGTCCCTAAGCTCCACTTGAGAGAGGCAGATTAGAATGAGTAGATTTAAAAAACAAGATACAAATATCATTTGCCTGCAATACACCTCAATGACAAAAATCAATCACATTGTCAGGACAGAATACAAATTACCAAGCAAACAACCTCAGTATGGCAGAGCCATTCTGAAGTGTGATCAAATAAAATGAATCAGAGGAGATAAAGTAGACCACTCCATATTTAAAAAGGAATAACAAATCAAGAAGATATAACAATTGTAACCTGGACTAAGCAACAAGGCTCCCAATCTACTGAAAGAAAATGCACATAAATGAACATAAAATGAGTATAAAAGGTTAAACAGGTTCTGATGCAATAATAGTTGATTTCAATAACCGACTTTCATCTTTAAGTAAGTCATCCAAACTAAAAATAAAGATACTTTAGAATAAACTCTAGCATAGATCAAATGGACTTACAGATATAACCTGAATATCACATTCAACTGGAGCAAGAGTATACATTCTTCTTTGTACCCTACAGAAAATTTTGTAAGATCAAATTCTCAGTCACAAGAAAAACAAGACAAAACAGAAGAATCAAAATTATTTATTGTATTTTATCAGGTCATAGTAGGAAAAAATAGGAGGAAAAAAGAATAACCATAAAGCTATAAAAACATTGGAGCCTGAGAAATATTCCTGAATAACCAGTGATCACTAGAGAGAACAGGGAGTAAATTTTGAAGTCTGTACAACCAA
>CAJQZJ010032121.1:11181242-11195521 GCA_907164525.1 Lophiomys imhausi
AAAGATAAGATGGAAAATAAAAATAAAAGTAAATATACAAAATTGTGAGACTCCTAGTCAAACTACCTAAGAGAAAAAGAGAATCAATTTAATAAAATTAAAAACGAAAATGAAGGCAACACATTAAATTAGATTGAAGTGAATTCCAGAGGTTCATTAGGAAATTGTAAATTTGCATTACAAAAAATCGCAATCTCTAGAAGAAAAGGGTAAATTCCTAAGCAGACATGACTAGGGCATCTAATCAATCCAAGAAGGTCTGCACCAAGCAATGAGATTGAACAGTAACAATGTCTCCCAACAAAGAAAAGCCAGATCACGTTCACTGCTAAATTTTAGCAAGACAGTCAAGGATGCGTTTCACCAATGCTAAAGAGCACTCCCAAACTCATTCTATGAAACCAGTGCTGTCATTGTACCAAACCCAGATACAGACACAAGAAAGGTATAATTTCTCTAATAATCATAGGTGCAAAATTTTTCCAATGAAACACTTACAAACTGTACTCAGGAAAACATTAATAAGATCATATCTAATAAAAAAAGTTGGTTTCATACCAGTTCCAAGATTTGTTCAATATATACAAATAAATGTAATGTGGCATACAAATAAGTGGAAGGATGGGTATTATAGGATTCTATCAATAAATTTTTTTAAAGCCTTTGGCAAGCTTGAACACCTCTACATGATAAAAGCCCCAAATAAAGTAGATATAGGTGGAACACATTTCAACATAATAAAGTTTATGTATTTTTAAAACCAATGGCCAGTACTATTATAAACAAGGGAAACCTGAAACCATTATCTCTAAGAGCATACATAAGGCACTGATGTTTCTTCTCTCCACTTTATTCCAAATCTTAGCTAAAGCAGTGACAAGAGGAAGAAATAAAAGGATATAAACATGAGTCAACCTGGTCTACAAAGTGAGTCCAGAACAGCCAAGGATACCAGAGAAACCCTGTCTTGAAAAACAAACAAACAAACAAAAAAAAAGGCGGGCGTGGTCACTTGGGAGGCAGAGACAGGAGGATCTCTGTGTGTTCGAGTTCAAGGCAAGCCTAGTGTACAAAGCAAGTCCAGGACAGCCAGGGCTATTACACAGAGAAACCCTGTCTCAAAAAAAAAAAAAAAAAAAGTCGTGATATTGTAGTTAAGACTTCCCCAGAAAACTGAAGTCTAATCAACACTTCCAGCAAAGTAGCATGGTACACATGAGCTGTAGCTTCCCTACACACCTACGTTAAACTTAGAAACCAAGAAGTCATTGTGTCTTTGTATTGTTTGCTTTATTTTTACATTAATCTCAGTTCTGGTTTTGATTATATCTTTCTGTCCACTTTTAGGGGACATTGATTGTTCTTGTTTTACTAAGGAAAAATGGTTACTAACAACCATTTAAATGGTTCTCAAAAATATCTACAAGTGAACTCAAAAAAGGCTCATATGTACAATGAGAATAATTGAAAAGGTAATTCTAAGATGGAAATACATCCCATGTTCATGTATTTGGTAGAACTAATATGAACATATCTGTAAAGTAATCTGCATGATGAATGCACTCCTCGCCAAAATCACAGCATTCTTCACAGCACCAAAAAAAAAAAAAGTCCTGAAATGCATAAGGAAGAACAGAAGGCCTCAAATAGCCAAGCAATGCTAATCAGAAAGATCCGAAATTATACTACAGAGACATAGTAGCAAAATCATCACGGGATTTGCATGAATCCAGACAGGTAGGCCAATGGCACAGAGTAATCACAACATCATGGGATTTGCATGAATCCAGAGAGGTAGGCCAATGGCACAGAGAAATCACAGATAATACACACAGTCAAAGCCGTGTCCAACAAAGGCATCAAAAACACACATTGGAGAAGAGATGGCCTCTTTGGCAAGTGGTACTTAGAAAACTGCATTTCCACATTCAGAAAAATAAACTAGATCTATATCTCTCACCCTATTCAAGAGCCAATCTAAATGGATCAAAGACCTTAATGTAAGAAACTTGTAAACTTGTCTCCTAAGAACTTGATTACTGGGTAGTTTAGAGAATATCTGTGATAGACTGTCATAGTAGCTAACAAAGTGACATGTTTGCATGACTAGGAGTTTGTTTTACTTAACTATCCTAGACAGTTTTAGACGGTTGGTATCAAGAGGCCAGAGCTTCACATTTTATTTTTAAGTATCTCTAGGTATGATACCATTAGGAAGTGTTACCTTTAATTAATTTTGTATCAATATACAAAGATCTATTCAATTGTGGTTAAATATACTCTTAATTATGTATCAATATACAAAGATCAATGCCTATGTAGCCCAATACAATCTTAATATTACGTCCATATACAAGGGTCAGTACCATTGTGGCCAACTACAATCTTAATTTTGTATCAATATACAAAGATCAATACCGATGTAATCCAACACAATCCTATTTTTGCACAATAAACAATGGTCAATACCACTTTACTTGTCTAAATACAAGAGATGGATAGGGCATCTTCAAAAACCCCAAGAGATCTGCAGAATATGGCATTCAAAGATGTTATCTTAAATTAAGATTTTCCTTTTTTTGATATCGAGACATATCAGCTCCTTACAGCACCCCCTATTCTACTCCAAGTAGAAGATAAGCATCGAAGAATCTCCAATGTGAGATGGATGAATTAGTGGCAAGCCTATCTCTTGGCATGAAAAAACCCCTTGCTCCAACTGCAGACAGACTGCTGTCCAAAAAAGGACAAAACTTGGTAGCAGGGAAGTCAACAGCCTAGCTCTGCCAAGACAGGGTAGGTAAGTCCTTCATAATCCCTGTTCTACAACAAATGTCTGTCAGAGAAACAGGACCCAAAGGCTGAAGACTGATGCAGGAATGTATGGAGAGAAAATGGGAACTGTCCAGGCAGTCATTGGTATGTCATTTCTTAGTTTTGGAAGCTGCAGGCCCTGCACTTCCTATATAAGCAGATATATTTATCCCTCTCAGGTCTCTGAGGTGGTTGAAGAATAGACAGCTAGAGTCTCATAGTTAAATTTTGAGTTGTTTAGGAATCAAGAGGGTGTTATAGATTTAAGAAGATACTCTTAAAAGTGTGTTGCAAGTTAGTATGAATGTTGAGTCAGATATAGACCTTTAAACTCACGGAGATGGTTAGATAGTAGAATGTTAAAGTCAGGGGCCAAATATGTATAAACTGGACATTGGGAAGGTATACTGGGCCATTTAACTCTCATAAATGTGGCATATTTATATCTGTTGTTTTGTATAGTATTTACTGTTATAAGAGAAGGAACCATCTGTTGGACTGAAAGGGGAAACTTCTGTGGGGAAGAGGGTGGAAGGGCGGGATAGGAAGGGGGAATAGGGAAGGGTTTGTGACTGAGATGTAACTTGAAGAAAAAAAATAAAGTATTTAAAAAAAAAAGAAATCTAAGTAGAAAAAAAAGAAACTTGTAAACTGATAGAAGAAAACACAAAGAAATCACTTCAAGACATAGACATAATCAAGGACTTCAGAACTCCAATAGGTCAGGGGAAGCAATTCCTCAAACTGGTAAATGGGCTTCCATGGAATTTAAAAGCCCTGTAGAGTGAAGGGAAAAAATTATAAAAGTAAAAAAATGCATTAATATCTCAACTATATACAGATATAAATATCAATACTAAATCCCCAAATCAATCAAAAATTGGGGCAATAAAATACATAGTTCTCAAAAGAAGACATGCAAATGGCCCATAAATATTTGAAAAGTGTTTGACATCCTTAGCCATCAGGGAAATGCAATTTAAAACTGCTTTGATATTCCATCTCTCCCAAATTAGAATGGCTAACATCAGGAAAAATGAACAAATGCCAGAGAGGATATGGAGAAACGGGAGCTTATTCACTGTGAGAATATGAACTGATGAAGCTACCATGGGGAAGAGCATGGAGGTTCCTCTCAAAACTGAAAATAAAACAACCTTATGTCACAGCTCTCCCAACCCTGGGTGTGTACCAGAAGGCCACAGGAGACAATCGTTCATCCATATTTGTTGCTTCGCTACTAACAGTGGCCAACATGTGGGAGCTGCTAGATCCCCACCAAATGGTGGCACATAAAGAAAATGTGGTGATTTTATTCATCTATAAAAGGAATGAAATTATGCAATTTACAGGAGCATGTGTAGAACTAGAGGTCATCATGTAAGCAAAATCCAGGCTTAGAAAGTAAATATTGCATGCTTTCTCTCATAGGCAGAATATAAGTTTAAATATATTTATATATGTACATAGGGCCCTAAGCTAAAGTGGGGGCTATGATAGAGGTGGAAGAGTTTTAAAAGAGGGGGAAGAGGAGTGAAGTTAATAGGGGAATGAGAAAGTTCTATTTTCTCTCATGCAGAATCTAGAATAATGCATGCACATGAAAACACACACACACACACACACACACACACACACACACACAGCACAGAGAAACTATTTGGGAGGAGAAAGAGGACTATGGAGAATTGGAGAGGAGTGACAGGAGAGGGAAGTTGGGGCAGTAAATAAATGCAGGGTATTATGATATATATGTATGGAAATGTTATAATGAAACCCAATATTTCATACACTAAGGGAAAATTTTTAGACAAGATTTTTAACTTAAAGGGAAAAAAACTATAAAAAGCAATCCAGCTTATACTGGTTGAATTTCTGTTATGAGGCTTTGAGCCAAGAGACAGAGATGAATCAGCCAGACAGGGCCACACACTCCTGAACACCTGGCCTTGCTGGCCTTCCCCCTGCACAGGGCAGAATAAGGTTAGTGAAATGCCTCTGCCGTGTGCCATGTGCTTGTGACGCAAACACTTCCTGTTCTGCTTTGCATATGTCTTGTATTTGATCTGCACCACCCACCAAGGGAAACCGTAGCGGCTCATGTTGTGTAGTCCATAGCAAGAAGAAGGCAGCATGACGGGAACCCAGGGTGCTCACTGTCCCTTTTTCCAGCCCGAACCGCACCAGGAGTGTGAGCTAGATAGCTGTCCTGCAGTTGATCTCTTGCAAAAACCTACGCAAGACCAAAGGAGAATGGAGATGGGTAAGTTTCAGGGTCACTGTTAGATCACCCCAGGGAAGCAGCATGCAGCAGCCCCAGCCTGGTATCTCTGAGAAGCTCGCTGGAAGTCTTCAGCCCTATCTCTAAGCAAAGTCCATACCTGGACTCAACTGTGTGACTACAGTGTCTGATCTGCTCCTGTGCCCAATTATTCTGTGACCTCCAGGCATAGAGTCATGGGGACATCTTGTAGGGCACAGAATGTGTCTGATGTGACTGATGTCTTGGGACACTTGAGACTGTCCCTGTATTGTTTATCCTAAAAGAACTTGTATTTTTATTTCATAGCACAGAGCTGACCTTTGACATGTTGAGTCACTGGTGAGCTTCCTGAATTAGCCCCTAGAGGCCTGTTGCTCCACCAATGTGCCATTTGTCTTCTTTCAGATGACAATGTGGCTTTCTTACCCTGTAAATCTTAAGCACATAAATACCTTTCTACCCACATTGCAACCTTACCCACAAATGATCTACCACTAGATTCTGCTCAGAAAAACCCTATGGTGACAATCAGACCACAACGGTTCAGCCCTGGTGACTTTGCTATTGCTGAAAGACCCTTGGGCCCAATCTTCCCTGAATCAACAAGTTAGTTGTATGGAAAGATATCCCAAGTTTACTTCACATGCCAGCTCATTGTGGGGTTGTCCCTGACCATACAAACCTCCAACATCTATAAGACAAGTGACATTGTTATCAGACTACAGGGGCTAGCCCCAGGTCACATGCTCAGAGATAGCAACTTTCTCATCAGTACTTAAAGAAACTAACATTTTCTAGCCCTAGCTGCGAAAGCTCAGGACGCTGTGGACAGAGAGAGCATGGAATGCCTTACTGACTTCAGAGCAAGAGACAAAACTGATTCATCTTGATTATCAGCCTCATTAGACTGAGAATCACCATGAGAACACACCTCTGGGTGTGTCTGAGCATTTCCAGAATGGTTTAAAAGGAGGAAAGATGTCCCCTGAGTGTGGGTATTTTCATACTGTGATCTGGGGCCCCCGGATTGGATAAAGAACAGAAAGTGAGCTGAGCACCAAAATTCAGTGCTCTCTGGTTTCTCACTGCAGATTCAACGTGACAAGCCAGTTTGTGTTTCTGCTGCCATGACTCCCCCTACTCCCAATGTGACCAGCCATCTTGTGTTCCTGTTGCTATGACTTCCCCCATGACATACTGTGCTTCAGACTGAGCCAAAACAAATCCTTCCTTCCTCTAAGGAGGCATTTTATAAAAGTGGTGAGAAAAGTAGCTAATACAGAGTCAATTTCATTTCCAATCCCAACAATAAGTAGTAATTTTTAAATGGCCCTCAGGTTCAAGTGAGTGATAAATATGACAGAAACATTAAAATCCCAAGCACACCAATGCCTTCCTGAGCTCAGGAAAACCATCTTTAAATAAAGCAGCTATGCAGGACTTCTTAGGACCCTGGTTTTCCTTGGTGTAGAAGGTACAAACTAGTCACATATTTTATGATTTCCATCCAATAAGTCTACAGACAAACTGAGGACCAGGACAGTTTAAATCAACTTGAATCTGTGAGGGAGCATTTTTAGTGTTTCCAAGTGTTCACAATAACCCCAGTCACATCGGTAACCTGTCTCCTTCACTGAAACAAAGGGGTCTTTGGTGGTGGTTTGTGGGTAGCCTTGGGGTTCAGAGCACACAGGAGTGACTTTGATTTGGAGGTGGTTGCTGATGGAAGGAAATGGGAAAGGCTTAATGCTAGAACTGATGTTTTAATTAATTGGGGCCTTTGGGAAGGTCATTCCAGTCGAAGAGAGTAACGTTCAAACCTCAGGGAAGCAGACACATGAGTTTAAGAAGTAGGTGGGAGGTCTTCCTTGGCAAAAAGAAGAGGTGGGTGAGACCACAGTGGGAGCTGGGACCAAGCCATTTTCTGATGATTACTTGATTTCCTTAGGATCGCCTTCCAAAAGAGATACATGCAAGGAAATATTAAATGAGACTTTCAGTTGGGCCTGCAATTTAATTTTTCTTCTTTGCCTCTAAGTAATAATGACTCAGAATGTACAGGCCAGAGAATTGAGGCCAAGGAAGTGGAGTTGGGAACCCAGACTTCTCAGACCAAACTCTGTAAGAGGCTCTGGGGCAAGCCTCTGAGTCACAGGTGTTAGGCATTGTGTCTTTCAGTCAATGACAAACTGGTCAGTGAAGGGCCAGGTATAAAAGGTAGTCCCCCAAGATTACAATGGAGCTGAAAAACCCCTGTCATGCAGTACCATTGTGGCCTTTATAAAGTCTTACCTCTATGGGTTGTTCACATGCTTGTGCTGTGACTGGTAGGAAAAAATAAACAAACAAACAAACAAAAAATCTCTACTATTCTGCCACTCCTATAAAAATATAGCACATACAATTCTTGACAGTATGTAACACTTAACAGACAATTGTGTTGATGGTGTATGTGCCTACTGTACTTTTACTATTTTAGAGTAGATTTCTATTTATTAAGCATAGTGTAAGAAAAAAAAACTATCTCATGTAGCAGACTGACCACTGTGCTTTTACCATGTTTCTTGACCACATCAAAGGCCTACTCCAGCGAGTGACTTGTGCTGTTTAGGTTTTTTGGTAACCTGGCTCTATGATATTTACATGATGCTGAAATTTAACAAGAAATTTCTCATAAGGGTTCTGTCATCAAGCAACACATGGATGTTCGGGGAGAAGTTAAAGAGAAAGAAAGTAGTCAAACACAGGTGTGTGAATAAGTTCCTGAAGTTGTTAGTCCTGGTGGGACGTGCTCTGGGACCAGCTCTTGGATAGAGAATAAAGTCCTTCAGGCAACTGAGAGTTAGCACTTCAGAGTGGCTGGAAGCAGATGCCCTGTGTCCACAGAGGGACTGGACAGAAGACAGCCAGTGGTCCAAAACTATACCCCCAGACTCAGCTTCTGCCTTAGCAGGAGTCATGGGTACATGGTGCTGTTGTCAGAATGCCCAGGACCAACACTGCTTCTCACCAGCTACAGACTCAGTCAGGGAAAGTTAAGTCCCCAAACGCTGAAGATAGCATCTGCTTTCCAATATAGTCTCCCCACAGATGTAACCAGCACCCCCGTTCTGCCTCTTTCCCTGCTCTGAGTTCACCAATGAGTCCCTTCTCAGCCCAGCTCCAAAGAAGCCGCAGAATGAAGGCCCAGACACCCCTCAGTTATATCTATACCTTCTAAAGATACAACTTACAGCTGGCTCAGAAAGGCTTGGCATGGCAAAAATCAACATAACTCATTCTTGTAACTTCTTTATACAACTGTACCCTGTGATTCCCACTTCAGCTCTGAATGTGTGTGGATCCGTATGACTGTGTGGGCTGTTTTTCATTTCTTTTCAAGTATTGAACCAATGAACTCAAAATGTGGGCTAGTGTATAAAATGTAATGTTCACCTGAATACTGTGGGGCCCTGTGGATCTGAAAGATTGCCAAGATACATCGCTTCCTATGGCTGACCTTGAGCCAGGCCTCCCCCCATCAGCTTAGCCTTATCTTCATGAATTACCTCCCCGACATAACAATGTTTCTGTGCATTCATGGCTCTGTTTGTCTCCCATAAATCAACTTCAGGCCTACTTAATTGTCCCTGGGCAATTTTAAACAAGCAACATTTTTAATGAGGCAGAGAATGCACAGGGGCCAGAAAACAGGACCCATCGTGGGTCACTTTGTATATTTTTCAAAGCCAGGCGTTCCTAAGATAAGTCACATATTACCCAGATCTGGAGCCTTGGCCAAAAGCCTTTCCCATTGCGTGACCAGTGAGACCCTTGGCCATCAGCAAGCTGCTTTTTATCAATGGCCTTGAAGTGTGTCAGTTATTATAAACACACATGATGAATGAGTGTTGTGGTTATGTGGGGAATCCAGTCACCTTGGCTTGAGCTGTGAAACTGCCAGGGCTATGGATATGGATGGAAAGCCATTCTTACCACAGGAGTCTGAGCACCATTAATTTTTAAAGTTTTTCTTGAAATCCATGAATCTCTCCATCTGGTTTTTAGGTCAATGTGATGGCTTTAGCGAAATAAACCCCACCCTGTCACCATTGTGAGAACCATGTCTGTGCCTCTGCTCAAAGAGAGGCCTAGCTTTACTGCCCCGAACTCAACAGAGCTACAGGACACTTAGGAGGTCGTGACCCTTGAGGACCCGAGCTGATGAGGTACATTCAGCTGAGCTTATTCGGGGCAAAGCAGTAGAGTCTGGGTCCAAGGAGGGCTAAGCACACACTCAAGGACCAGTCTTAGCACTGGGCTGAGTGGCCAGTCCACAATTCTGAAGGTGGCCAAGGTGGGTCAGTGAGAGGACAAGGTCAAAAACAAGCAGTGATTAGGCACCAGGTCTGAGGAGTCCTAACAGGCAAGAGTACAGCAGACTGGCAAGGAAACGAACAGAGCCCTGAGACTGTCTGGAAACCTTGTTTTTAGGATATTCTTGTGGCCTCTGAAATGAGAGCAGGTAAAAGAGGACAGAGAAGCCTGAGTCTTGCCATAGCCAGGCCCCTGCCAGCACTGTTGCCTCTCTCCTTCTCATTTTCCTCCTCTTCTTCCTCCTCTTCCTCCTCTTTCTTTTTTTTTCACTTACCCAGATACCTATCTGAGTCATGTACAAACACATCTCATTTAACTTTTATTAGTCAGCCTTACAGACTAAAACGAAACACTGAGAGTAGTTGATTTACATTTTAAATTATTTATTTTGCTTATCATAGTCCTGGATTTTAGCCTATGATCGAGTAACCTCATAACTTTGGACTCTGGCAACACTGAGCATTACTAAGGAAGCACATGATAGCTAGAACACTCACCTCATGGCCAGGAAGCAAGAGGTAGGGGAAAGCTGGCACCTCACAGTCCCTTTAAGGCATGTCCCTGATGACCCAAGGACTCACCATAAAGCTTCCCTCACTTTGGGTCTACAGCACCTCCAGAAACTGCCATCCCAGAGACCTTTGAGTGAATATTCCTCAGACAAACCTCAAAACAATTATACTTTACAGATGAGGGAACCACGCAGCCAAGGGTCTAACAACTTGTCCACCAACCATCTGCCCCTGACATCAGCTCAGGCCGGGTTCAGAGCACCACTGTCCCTGTCCTAGGTGAAGAGCATCAGCCAAACCTCTTGAGATCACCTCTGTCTGCCTCGCCAGCTCCTTCAACTTGGCCTTCAGCATGCTCTCCCTTCCAGTTTCAGAGATAGTAGCAGAATTGTTTGAAATGAGTATTCCAAAATCAAATATGATCAGTAAGGCTCTTGGCTTTGACCAGGGCAAGGAACAGAACCTTATCTCAGGCAGACATAATGAAGGGTTACTTACCTTCGTCACCCAGGAGGCCAGCTAATAGCAACTCTAAATGCTGCTCTCAATGGTCCTTCCTTGTGGCCTTCTGTCCCAGTTTTTGCTTCGTGCTCCTCCATGTGATCTGTGGGAAACTCAGAGCAGGTTTCTGTCTGTTTCTAGCAGTTCCTGATTATGTTACAGCTGTTCACACATGGCCCAGGGACACAGGGACAAGCTAGAATCCTGCACAGGAGTCCAGGAAATTGTTATTTCAGTCTTTAAGGCTCGTTTTTGTGCCAAGCTAAGTAACATTTAAGGGACCCGTAATATGTTAGCGTTTGCGGGGAAGTATATGAACTGCTTGGATCCATCTTTAGTAAGACCTATTGCCTCCAGATACAGAGTTAAGGCTCCAGCGGAAGCTTCTCATGAGACAGTGAAAATACTTGCCAAACAAGAAGGAACAGGCAATGGACAGTGTTTCGTCACATTAAAGTTTATCTGCCTGGAAATGAAGGGTACAGTTATCAAACAAGACATCAACTCATTTGGTGTGTTTGGGGGGTGAGAGAGAGAGAGAACACTTTGGCTGTACTGAAACTCACTATATAGACCAGGATGGCCTTAAACTCAGAGATCTGCTTCCCTAGTGCTGGGAGTAAAGGCATGTACCAAAATACCTAGCAACTCATTCAACATTTCAGAACATCAGTCATAAAACAAGAATGTTCTAAAACAAAATAGTGTCTCCTACCTAAGGGATTCTACACACAGGCACAGAGTCACCAGAGCATCCTACGTCTGTACTTTAGGTATGTGCAAAATTCTCAGGCGTGAATAAGATTCCAAATTCTTCTGTTAGGAGGCTCGCAGAAGGTTAGTCTTTTAGAAGTTATTTCAGTTGGATCATTGAATTTGTGTATAGTTTTACCGTATTAAAAAAATTCAGACAAAGCCAACTTAAAGCGCCAACCAGAGGCAGCCTGGGAAATTGTGTGGGCCCTTGGCCATCCTGGGGTTCTAACAGCACCTGCATCCAGGGCAGGAAGGCTGAACACACAGACAATGCTAGGAACCCAGTGCTGGATGCATGGTTCGGTTAGACATTTAAAGAGTGTGTCTTACTTACACAGCTCTGCAAAATCTCTGCTTCTGAACTTCAGCTCTTCAGACTGCACCTGGGGCCTTCGCGACCAGGTAGGTGAGGAGTTGCCTTAGAGCATGTCACACACACTTCAAAGGACTTACTTCTGCAGCCTTGTGGGTAATGCATCCTTGAGAAAATGTTGGAGTGTCTTCAACAGTCCAGTGATTTCAACTCTTTGCTAAGACGTGTGGAAATCCACAGCAAACCAGGAGAGTTATAAGGCAGGTGTCCAGCAGAGGCAACGGGAAACAAATAGAGCCCAGGGACTGCTTAGAATACAGAAGGGAGCAAGGAAAGGACTCAAAAGTGGAATAAAGCTAACAATGAGATCTAATTCCCTGATTATCTGGGGATAACCAGCAATACCCTTCCATACCCCCATCAGTACACGCCTGCATCTGTGTTCAGGCATGAAGAGAAACAAAAATCATGGCTCTCCCTCCATCTTAAGCAGCCTGCTGTCTGCTAAAGAACAAAGGGATTTCTATTTTAAATGGAAAATGAAAACAAAGGGTTTGGTCCATTTCAAAGACCCTTGGCTTTCAGAAATAGAGACAGATCCTCACCCACCCTAGGTGTGTCTGTCTTTCTGAATGTGTCAAGTGGCTGAGAAACCCCAAGGACATTGTTGTGCTTCCTGCCACAGGGTCCCCGGGCCAGGTACAAGCCTACTCCCCCACACCAGTTTCTTGAGGGCAGACCCTGGGATCCACAGTGAGCTGGGCAGAATGGACTATCAGCACAGTAGCTGCTTTCTGCTGGTTGCTAGCTTCCCTGACCCAAGGTTCTGTCATGTGGTTTCACCCATAGATAACTATGAGACCATTTTGAGAATCAGAGAACCCTATCTCCTGTTAAAATTATGCATCTTAAATAATACATGTCTTTAACAAATATTTGTTGCACACATGGGATTCCTCCTCTTAAGATCAAAATCTACTGGACAAGTCAAATTAGACAGGGAAAAGCCCACAAGGCCTCAACCCTACACAAAGCTATAGGCAACTGGGTAAAGCTGGAAGCAGGAGGGGTGATCCTTTCCAGAGACAAGCACATCACTGGTTGTCCAGTGCCAAATGGTCAGCCCTGAAAGCATACATATATAAAAGTAACATTATACAGACTCAGCAGGCTACAATTAGGAACATATATATGCAAGAACACTGAAAACAGAGGCCGTTAATTTGAAGGAGAGTGTGGAGTAGTATATGAGAGAGTTTGGTGGGAGGAACAGGAAGGGAGAAATGTAACTAAATTATAATCTCAAAAATAAACAACAAAAAACTAATAGAAATACACATAAATAGTTTAATTCAGTCTAGTATTGGATGACAGAAATTGTTGCAAAGAGGTTCAAGGAGTCCCTTTGAGCTGCAGGTATGTGCAAAACGAGACAAAGATAAGAATCCTATAGAAGTGATATTTATCCAGGCTTACACAACTGAATAGGACTTCTTCAGGCAAAAGATGTCAATGCAGAGGTCCTATGCGTGTAAACATATATTTGAGGGTCTATCACTCAATAATGAGAGGAGATCTGCTGATAGTTGACTCAAATGATGACTGTAATCTGTTCTATCTTTATCGGCATAGGCCATGTGCTACCTATGTATGCATGTATGGTCAGGCGTTGGAGAATTGTCATACTGGTAGTAACAGGAAGCCTGGGCTGGTGGAATCCAAGCTACCCTCAGATGAGGTACTCTTAGCATCTTTACACTTCCACCCCGCGTTCTTCTTTTGTGTGCTTCGTCATCCTCACCACCAGCTTCATTCCAGAGCTGGCCTCAGTGGTCTTGATAAGATGACCAGTGGATACATCTGTGAGCTACAGAATTCCTTACTTGTCCCCAGGCAGGGAAAGAAGCCACCTTGCCTTCATCCTGCGAGTCTACTGCAGAATAATTACACAGCAGAAGGGGCCACATGCAGAAACCTTTGAAGGCAAGTAGACCTCCCCCTGGAACCTAAGCAGTGATCTGATGTGATGTGGTCCTGTCAGGAGGAAGGCAAGTAGGGTTCTCATGTGGGCAAACTGTTACCATGGCCCATAGCTAGGGCACCCTGATTGCTGAAGCCGAAGGTGTGCACAGGGGACAATAAGGAAAGTTAAAGGACATCAGAGTAGAGGTAGACAGAGAGAAAATATCTGAAGGGCCTTCTCTACGATATTTTTGATTCAGTTATAATAAATTTGAGCTTTGATTTTCAGGCAGTTAACTGTAGAGTGGTGTGGGAGGTTTCTTTTTTTTAATAATTTATTTTTTATTTCTTCAAGTTACATCTCAATCACAATCTCCTCCCTACTTCCCCCTCCAGTCCCACCCTTCCACCCTCCTCCCCCTCAACCCCCATCCTCTTCCCTTCTTCTTTTTTTTTTTTTTTTTAGTTTAAGGTATTTCTTTTTTCCCCCCAACATCTCTCCCTTTCAGTCCAAAAAATGGTTCTTTTTCTTATAACTATAAATACAATACAAAACAACAGAAATAAATAGGCCACAAATATAAGAGTTATATGGCTTAGCATACATTCCCAATGTCCAGTCCATATGTATTTGGCACCTGACTTTAACATTCTACTATCTAACCATCTCCATGTGTTTAAAGTTCTATATCTAACTCAGCTTTCACACTAACTTGCCTCATAATTTTAAAAATATCTTCTTAGATCCAGAACACCCTCTTGATTCCTAAACAACTCAAAATTTAACTATGAGACTCTAGCT
>CAJQZJ010032121.1:11211244-11234301 GCA_907164525.1 Lophiomys imhausi
GGGAAGGAGGAAGGGAGAGAAGGAAGTAAGGCAGGGAGGGAGGGAGATAAGGAAGAAGGGAGAGAGGGAGGGAAGGAGGAAGGAAGAGAGGGAGAGAAGGAGGAATGGAGGGAGGGAGGGAGGGAAGGAGGAGGGAAGGAGGGAGGGAGGGAAGGAGGGAAGGAGGGAGAGAAGGAAGTAAGGCAGGAAGGGAGGGAGGGAGGGAAATAAACAGGAAGGGAGAGAGGGAGGGAGGGAAGGAGGAAGGGAGAGAGGGAGAGAAGAAGGGAGGGAGAGAGAGAAGGAGGGAGGGAGGAAGGAATAGAGGGAGAGAAGGAGGGAGGGAAGGAACCAAGGAACAAAGGAAGGATTAGAATGAAGTACACTACAGAGCACTTGCCTTATGGCTAGGACTTCAGGGGTGATACAAAGTGTCATCAACACAGACACGGGGCTTTAGGAGCACTTAAATCAGAGTTCTGAGGCTTGAACTTAAGTGGCTTAACTGCTCTGAGTCTCTTGAGAAGTTAACGTATGATTCATAGAGTTGTCATAGTAGGTCCAATGCCTAAAGTGTTTAGTGCATCACATGTTACACTAAATGTTAAATGATGAGCCTTGGAAACTGGTAACCATGTAACAGTACCATTGCTATCATCATTATTAGTTACACAGACAAGAGCAGAACATACGCAACCTTCTGTTCTGTGTCTATGTATAGGCACAATCACTCATTACTTAGGGTGCATACGACCATACATACTTTTTCTTGGTTTTGTTTTGTTTAGGCTTTATTTTTCAGGCTATAACTGCTATTTTCATATTTTTCCAAATATTTTTCATTATTTCTTTTATCTTTGAGATTATAATATACTTACATCATTTCCCCCTTCCCTTTCCTCCAAACCCTCCAGTATACCCTTCCTTGCTCTCTTTCAAATTCATGAATGACTTCTTTTTCATTAATTGTTGTTACATGTATATATGTCTGTGTATATGCATATATATTCCTAAACACAGCCTGCTTGGTCTGCTACTTATCCGTATGTTTTCAGGGATGACCTTACTTTCTGTTCTCCTGAGGCACTCTGCCTTAGATTCGCTGATCAGAATTTAATGTCATTTTTAAACCTCTCAAGTATCTGTCTTCTCTCTCTCTCTCTCTCTCTCTCTCTCTCTCTCTCTCTCTCTCTTACTTTTAGGTTTTTTGAGACAGGGTTTCCCTGACTGTCCTGGACTCACTTTGTAGACCAGGCTAGCCTTGAACTCACAGAGCTCTGCCTGCCTCTGCCTCCCGAGTGCTGGGATTAAAGGCATGTGCCACCACGCCCGACTTTTTCTACTCTTTCTAAAAACCATGTCTAATCCTAGTCCCCAGTGTTGTTGGAACACTATGGTAAGCACATCAGAGACTGACTTCTGGTGTAGTGTACAAAGGATCTCTGTAGCCTAAGGTCTGCTGTGCATCCTCTTGATGTGGGTATTCAGGTTTGGGTAGCTGTGAGCAGGGTACAACTCCTGTGTGCTCTTGAGTACTCAGGTGAGTTACTGCCTGCCTCCTCGTGGGGAAGGCTGGTCTACAGAGGCTTGGGGATCGAGCTGGAACCACTGTGGAAATCTTAGCCTCCTTCTTGGTTTGCAGATGCCACCTACCTATGTGCCGCCACGGCTGGTCTAGAGTTTGTAACTGAGGAATTTCTTAAGATGTGGCTCTGACTGCCCTCGGAGCCAACAGCAGTGAATGAGTCTCTCGATCTGTGTCCCTCTTGGAGGAAGTAATCCCACACGTACAAACAAGCTGCTCTTGGTGAAACACAGATGGCAACTTTGAGTGCCGGTGATGAAGCCGTCATCTGTCATCAACTGGAGGTCAGTCACTGTGCACTCTCCATTGAACTGGCCACACCTCTTCCTGCCTGCTGAGAACTGGGAGAGCCCAAGGACCCACCTCGGAGCAGCAGGGCCTTACTGAGAAAGCAGATGCTGGTACCAAGTGAACACGTGCAGGGTGGGGGAGTGGGTCATTCGCTGATGATTTTCAGAGACTGGGCCTCGCGCAGTACCTCAGCAAGGGAGGGAGTAGACTTCCACCTCTAACTGCTGCAAAGAAAGGTTTCCAGGAAGGATATATCAGACCGGACCAGGAGAGTAATCCCTTCCCATCTGTTTTTGTCTGGGCGATTGAGGCTGGAAGTGAGAGGATCTCTGAGAAAGAAGACTGCAGTGCCTCTCCCCCGGACACAAAGGCACTTAAGGGAGGTGATGAATGATGGGCACTTTCTTGCTAACAGATGGCTTCTGGTGAGGCCATTCAGTGTGCTTTTACCTAATGGCATTTTCAGTGTGGGTCAGGGACAGATGCCGGGAAAACGTGCCCACGCATGCACACAATGAGAGAAGACATGATCTTTGAGCCCTCCACTTACCTTACTTTCAGATTTGACTGGGCTGAGTTTAAGCCATCTGTGTCACCTTTACCACTGGCAAGTGGAGGCCAAGGCTTCAAAGTTCTGGTACTTTTTTCATAGGAGAACCTTCTGCAAATAGCATCTTTGTCTCCATATTCCCAAATCACACGGCATAAAAGCCACCTAATTCTGCTCCATCTGCTTTCAAGTTGATGAAACTTGGGACAGGCAAAGGGAATTGTCTTCACAGTTCCTGGTGTAGTGGAATTTCTACAAGTCCAGGCCTCAGAAGAGGCTGCTCTGCTGGAACTCCCCCCCCCACACCGCCTTCTTCATGTGCCCACTGTCCCATACACTTCTGCTCCAGTGTCCCCAGAGTGAAGAGAGCATGGAGATCAGCCATAAATACTCTCTTAATAAACCTCCCCTAGAGTAGGACTTTTCTCTTAAGAGGAATTCTTCTTGCCACAACATAAATTTCCTGGAAAAGATACAGTTGGGTTGCATAGTGTAGGCTATTATGAGAACCAAAGTAATAAAAGAGGCAGATAATTTATGTGTCTCTCTGGGTCCCTTATGCTTATCTCAAAGTAAGGGAGCCAAGAGGTGGAGACAAACAGAGAAGTGAACGTGAGACTGGAAATTCTGTGGGCAGTTTGCCTGGTGCCTTCCTTGCAAGGCATTTTGAGGATTAATGTTGACATGGCTAATATAAGCACAGTTTCTCTAGGAAGAGGCCAGCCACCCTCGATCCTTACTAAGGCTTTAAAAAATGGGAATAAACTACAATGGAAATTATGGTTACATCCTACTGAGACAGAATCGCAGTGTGAGGGATGTGGGACCCTGTGGCATCTTAATGCTGGTGATGGATTCTGACACTGGTCTTCTGTGTTTGGCCGGTGCACCTATGCCCGCTGCAGGTCCCATGGCTGGGCATACACCTGGCCCCAGGAACCCAAGCTTGGGTGACTAGCCAATTTTGTCAATCCAAAGGACATTACTCTGGCAGATATGGTCATTTATATTCCCTTTCCCACACCAGATCCTGAATGGACCCAGCATGCAGACACACACATTTAAGGAAAATGAAGGCAGCTATGCAGCCCCACATCAGTCCTTCCTGGTGCTACTTTGCAAGCCTGGCTAGCAATCCGTGGACACAAAACATCATTCTATGACAACCCTTTGCCCTTTCTTTGCTGTTTTTTTGCAAATCTCCCAAGGCCAGATGTTTCTTTCAGGACCAGGACTCTTGGGATGTTTTAGGACAAAGAGGAAGGCTTGAAATAGGTGGGCTTGGGCTCTTCATTGGGTAGATACAGGAACAAGAAGCTGGGACCATGCTAGGCACCTCAATTTCCTGCATTTTGATTTTAGGTTTGTCCTACATAACCTTGTAGTCTCCTATAAAGAGAACAACCATGTCATTTTCAGGAAAATGGGTGAAACTCTGGGTTATGGTATTGTATTATTGTATTGTTGTATTATTGTATTGTTGTACTGTTGTATTAGTCAGCATTCTCTAGGGTAACAGTCCTCACAGAATCCCCTTGGTGATGAAATGTGACCTGAGAGTCACAAGCTGAAATAAACCCTCCCCTCCCCAAATTGTTTTTGGTCATAGTGTTTTACCACACCAAGAAGACACATATTAATCAAAATAAACCAGATTCATAAAGAGAAGAATTACATGTTTTCTCTCATATGTAGAATGTAGACTTTATGTACATATCTATATATGAAGACTATTTGGGAAGCAGGTGGGGGGAGCAGTCGAAGGAAATGGGAGGATGGATATGGTCAAAGCACAGGGTACACTTGATGAAAAATGTTGTTATTAAACCCATTAATCTTTAAGTTGAATATGTGTTAATCAAAAAATATATATAAAGGAGCAAAAGAAAATGTCAAATAATTCTTCCCCTAATGAAAGTGCCTCTAAAGTGCTTTCCAACCAGAACATCCTGAACTAACTTAGTTTACCCCCAGTCATTCCTTTACAAAGAGGACTTCTGACCATTCGACTCCTCTGACCTGCCCTCAAGCCCTACATAGCCCATCCCCAGCAGGGTGTGGGTCTGGAAGGCATGGCAGCTTCTGCTGTACAGTTCCACATTTCACCTTCTTTCTACAGAAGCTTCCTGAAGCTTTGCTTCTCCACTGTGTGATGTCCACAGATCCCCTCTGATCCCCTCTGCCAATCTCTTGCTCTGCATCTTGCTATGACTCCTGGGGGCAAGGTGGAAACATAGCATTGAGGGTCTTTTCAAGCCAAGCACCCAATTCTCCCTTTGGTGTAGACTCCAGTCAGTCACTGTCACTGTCCCTCCCCTCCTACAACACAACCTCTTCTCTGCACACGTTGTGCAGGTTCTCATGTCTGCACCTGTACCTTCTTTTCCCTTATCCTGGAATATCCACCATCCCTTTCCATTTTCTCTGTCTAGTCTGACTTCCCTGCCTCCCTGTCATTCAACTGCTATACATGGTCAGTTTCACAGTCTACATTTCTTCCAGCCTCTTCCCAAGGCACGTTCTCAAGCCACTCAGCCATGTATCATACAATCTCATGACTGTGTCCTCCACTGTACGGGACCAGTCAAGAATAGCAGCCACCTACTCTCTCCATATCTCTTCAACATAGTACTTGAAGTTTTAGCTAGAGCAATAAGACAACTAAAGGAGATCAAGGGGATACAAATTGGAAAGGAAGAAGTCAAAGAATCCCTATTTGCAGATGATATGATAGTATACATAAGTGACCCCAAAAATTCCACAAGAGAACTCCTACAGCTGATAAACACATTCAGCAAGGTGGCTGGATACAAAATCAATTAAAAAAATTAGTAGCCCTTCTTTACACAAAAGACAAATGGGCTGAGAAAGAAATAAGGGAATCAACACACTTCACAATAGCCACAAATAATATAAAATACCTGGGGGTAACTCTAACCAAGCAAGTGAAAGACCTGTATGATAAGAATTTCAAGTCCCTGAAGAAAGAAATTGAAGAAGATATCAGAAGATGGAAAGATCTCCCTTGCTCATGGATAGGTAGGATCAACATAATAAAAATGGCCATCTTACCAAAATCAATATACAGATTCAATGTGATTCCTATCCAAATACCAACTCAAATTTACGGATCTGGAAAAAACAATTCTCAACTTCATATGGAGTAACAAAAGAACCAGAATAGCTAAATCAATCATGTACAATAACAGAACATCTGGAGATATCACCATCCCGGATTTCAAGCTGTACTGCAGAGCAATAGTAATAAAAAAAAAACAGCATGGTACTGGTATAGAAACAGACCAGTTGACCAATGGAATCAAATTGAAGACCCAGAAATAAACCCACACACCTACGGCCACTTAATTTTTGACAAAGAAGCCAAAACTATACAATGGGAAAAGGAAAGCATCTTCAATAAATGGTGCTGGTCTAACTGAATGTCAACATGTAGAAGAATGCAAATAGATCCATACTTATCACCTTGTACAAAATTTAAGTCTAAGTGGATCAAGGACCTTAACATAAATCCAGACACACTAACATTAATAGAAGAGAAAGTGGGGAAAAGCCTTGAACTCATTGGCACTGCTAGCAACTTCCTGAACAGAACACCAATAGCTCAGGTGCTAAAACAAACAATCAATAAATGGGACCTTATGAAATTGAAAAGCTTCTGTAAGGCAAAGGACACTGTCCTTAGAACAAAACGGCAGCCTACAGACTGGGAAAGTATCTTCACCAACCCAACATCCGGCAGAGGGCTAGTATCCAAAATATATAAAGAACTGAAGAAATTAAACACCAAAAAAATCAAATAACCCCATCAATAAATGGGGTACAGAGCTAAACTGAGAATTCACAGAAGAGGAATCTCTAAAGTCCAAGAGGCACTTGAAGAAATGTTCAACATCTTTGGTCATCAGGGAAATGCAACTTAAAACTCTGAGATTCCATCTCACACCTGTCAGAATGGCTAAGATCAAAAACTCAAATGATACCACATGCTGTCAAGGATGTAGAGAAAGAGGAACACTCCCCCATTGCTGGTGGAAGTGCAAACTTGTGCAACCACTTTGGAAATCAATCTGGAGATATCTAAGAAAATTGGGAATAATTCTAACTCAAGATCCAGCCATACCCCTCTTGGGCATATATCCAAAAGATTCTAAATGAAACCACAAGGACATTGCCTCAACAATGTTCATAGCAGCTTTATTTGTAATAGCCAGAAACTGGAAGCAACCCAGATGTCCTTCAACTGAAGAATGGATAAAAAAAAAAAAAACTGTGGTACATTTACACAGTGGAATACTACACCGCTATTAGAAATGAGGAAATCATGCAATTCGAAACCAAATGAATGGAGCTAGAAAAGCTCATCCTAAGCAAGCTGACACATTCCCAGAGAGATAAACATGGTATGTATTCCCTTATAAATGGATATTGACCATACATCACAGGATAACTATCCTACAACCCACAGACCCAAATAGATAGGAACCTACCATATCTATCCTAAGAAAAAATTTCACACACCAGTGAGTCATGGAATTTGCTACAGGTTAGTGGAACACTTTACCCTAGATGGTGTGCTATATCAAGCCCCAGTACAAGTGGAAGCTCTTGGCCCTCACATGACGCAACATCTGAGGGAGTATGATATGTGAGGGCCCACCTCATCTGAGGAGAAGGAGAGTACCAAGTAGAGGAACAATGAGTGAGGGAAGGAGGGAGGGAGGGAGGGAAGGAGGGAGGGAAGGGCCAGGAGGGGAGGAGGGAGGAAACTATGTTCTAGAAATAACTTGAGAAAACAAAATAATACTTTTTTTAAGAAAAGAGTTAATAAGCTTAAAAATATAATAAAAATACAATATAAAATTTTTAAATGATAATTTACCAAAGGTATAATTGTCTTACTGGCATGAAAGGAAAATGGCCTTAATTTCAGATTAGAATGTTAGACTGCAGATGGCCACATAGCTTACACAAACTTGATAGCAGCTTAAAGTTTTTTTTTTTTTTGCAGATATAAAGAATATTTTCATGGTTTGGCATTAAAAGCAGGTAACAGGTTTAAAATACTATAAATAAATTAAAGGATACTGCAGTTCAACCTAGTTTTCCAAACCTCTAAGAGTTGAAAAAATTTGGAGCTTAGGTAAAATACATGAAATGAATGGTGTTAGCTAATGCCTTTAACTCCAGCAGAGACAGGAGGATCACTATAGAGTTAGTTGTCTTATAAATTCTAGAGTTACAAGGAACAGGGTGGTGATGGTGCACACCCTTAATCCTATCATTTGAGAAGGATACACCCTAAATCCCAGCATACTAGAGACAGAAACCTCCAGATCTCAGAGCTCAAGGTCAGACTGACACAAAGCAAGCTCTAAATAGAGAAAAACTTTGATCCAGGGGTGGTGGAGCACATCTTTAATCCCATCAGCTGGGAACCACATGCTTTGATCTCAGTACTTAGAATGCAGAGACAGGCACATAGGATTTGGAAGGATTTAAATTTAAAAGCTACTTACAAAAGGCATGCTGAAATTCAAACAAATTGTCCTTGAAATCTCAAAATATATACACTTAAAGGTTTGTTTAGTTCCAAAATATCAAAATAATTTCTTTTTTAATCCAAATTGAAAGATAATACTTTTTATATTGTCAAAAAAACAAATTTGCTCCAGGAAAAATATTACCTGACCCCCCCCCCCAAAAAAAAGGCAGTGTCTCAGAGTTAGAATTAGGGCAGGGCTCTGTTCTTATCTTTCTAGGAGATTTAAAGCATCCATCCTAGGAATCCAGGGACAACTGGACAGCGGAAACCTCAAAAGAAAACAGATCAGACACCAAAGAGGTCAAGTAGCCCAGACAATCCAGCCTTGTAGACTTCCTCAATAGCTGCTTCCTCAAAAGTCTACAACCACAACAATTCAAAATTGCTAAGATTGCTCAGCTCCACAGACTGTTCCAGCCAGAATTTCAGTAAAGCCCTGAAGTTCAGCTTCTGTCTACAAACTTCTTAGGACATTTAAATAGCTGAGCACAAAAGGACTGAACATCAAATGATTCTATTAACATTTTTAACCATTTTTCCATTCTTATTTGGGCCCCAAACAGGTTTACTACGTACCACATCAGCAGGAAGTCATCTTAAGAGAGCAATGTCCCATCTCCAGAAGGTGGGGAGGGTGTTTTTACCCCCCTTTGGTCATTTGAGGGGTTATAGATAATCTTGTTATTTAGGGGAAGACATTGCAAGCTGTTAAATGGTCTTGTTAAATAGGTTTTGGACGTTAGACTCAGGGACTTCTCTCTTTTCCTTTTCTGTATCCTTCTTTCTCTCCTATGTAGGAGTGAACAGACTTGAGAAAAAATGGGACGTAGACATAATATAGGAAAGATCAAGAAAAAAGGACAGATTATTGAATATTCACCTATACCTTTGTATATTGATACAAAATTATTATATTTGGCTAAAATGGTATTGATCTTTGTATATTGATGCAAAATTAAGATTGTATTGGGCTACATTGGTATTGATCTTTGTACATTGATACAAAATTAAGATTATATTTAGCCACAATGGTATTGACCCTTGTATATTGATGCAAAATTAAGATTGTATTGGGCTACATAGGTATTGATCTTTGTATATTGTTACAAAATTAAAATTACATTTGGCGGGCTGCAGAGATAATTCAGAGGTTAAGAGCACTGGCTGTTCTTCCAGAGGTCCTGAGTTCAATTCCCAGCAACCACATGGTGGCTCACAATCATCTATAATGAGATCTGGTGCCCTTTTCTGGCCTGCAGGTGTGTATGCAGACAGAACACTGTATACATAATATATAAAATCTTTTAAAAAAAAGATTATATTGGGCCACATTGGTATTGATCTTTGCATATTGATACAAAATTAAGGTTAACACTAAGGAATTGTACCTAGGTAATGCTTAAAAATGAAATGTGAAGTTTCGGCCTTTTCTACCAACTGTCATAAACTGTTTAGGATAATTAATAAATGCAAACTAATAGTCATTCAAGCTTGTCATTTTGTTAGGTATTAGGGAAGTCTATCACAGTTATTTTCTAAGCTAATAAGAAATCAAGTTGCTAAGAGACAAGCAACATTTGCTTATCTAAATATAAGAGATAGATAGGGGGTCTTCAAAAACCTCAAGAAATCTGCAGAATATGGCATTCAAAGATGTTTTCTTAATTTAAGATTTCTTTTTATATCGAGACATGTCAGCTCCTGACAGCACCCCCTATTCTACTCCAAATAGAAGATGAGCATCGAAGAATCTCCAGTGTGAGATAGTTGAATTAGTGGCAAGCCTGTCACTTGGCAAGAAAAATCCCTTGCTTCAAATGTAGACAGATTGTTGTCCAAAAAGGACAAAACTTGGAAGCAGGTAAGTTGACAGCCTAGCTCTGCCAAGACAGGGTAGGCAAGTCCTTCATAATTCCTGCTTTACAATCAATGTCCATCAGAGAAATGGGGCCACGTGGCTGAAGATTGATGTTTTACTGTATGGAGAGAAATTGGGAACTGTCCAGGCAGCCTCTGGTAATCATTTCTTAGTTTTGGAAGCTGCTGGCCCTGTACTTCCTGTATAACCAGATATATTTATCCCTCTCAGGTCTCTGAGGTGGTTGAAGACTAGATAGCTGGAGTCTAATAGTTAAATTTTGAGTTGTTTAGGAATCAAGAGGGTGTTCTGGATCTAAAAAGATGTTTTTAAAATTGTGATGCAAGTTAGGATGAAAGCTGAGTTGGATATAAAACTTTAAACTCATGGAGATGGTTAGATAGTAGAATGTTAAAGTCAGGTGCCAAATACATATGGACTGGACATTGCGAATGTATGCTAATCCATATAAATCTCATAATCGTGGCCTATTTATTTCTGTTGTTTTGTATTGTATTTATAGTTATAAGTAAAAGAACCATTTGTTGGACTGAAAGGGAGAGCTGTTGGGGGGAAAAGGAAATACCTTGATTCCTGAAGTTTAGAGTGTGTCCTTGGTTGCAATAGGTTCATGTTCTGCCTGGGCTACTTTCCCAACAGGCTTTGCCCTGGGGTTCTTTCAGTTAGGATTCATCCAGGCTCTTTGATTTCAGGATTTATACTGCAACAAGTGACTTTTATTATTTTTACTCTCTATTTATTTTTCTATGTTTAATATCTTTACCTCCATTCTAACCATTGTTCCTCCCAGCCAACCAACACTAGGTGGGAAAGAAAGGAGGTTAGAGGGAGAAGGGACATAGGTCTTGGCTCCCTTGCTGGGAGCATAGTATTGGGTCCTAGGAAGAGAGGTGCGGCCCACACACCCTCTAATTTAAGCTGGATCCCCTGTGTACTTGGTGATCAGGGAGCTGGCAGGATCCCTTTGGTGTCACTTTGTAGCCTTGGTCTTTGATGTTCTTCAGACATCCATCTCTTGCTGTTAAAGTGTGTCCAGGCTTCCTGGAGTGGTGTGTTGAGGTTAAATTGCTCTCCATCGCTTGTAGTATTCCAGATAACAGGTGGACACAAGGGATTCCCTGGGTGCGGCCCACACACCCTTGATCCCATGTTCATGTGTGTTCCAGACTACTTAAAAGCCATGATGTTGTCTTAGCACACTTGAGGTGAGAATGGCATTATGGCCCACAAACCACAATGGTACGAAACAGAACTTCCAGATGGGCATTGATTGGAGTTCATGGCCCCTGGTCTGATGTCACTCACCCATGGTGAGTCCAGATTTCTCGTTAACATGGCATGGACTGGGTCACAAATAAGACCTGTTTGTCAAGAACAGAAATTGAGCTGAGATAATGCCTGGCTTGACCAGGTAAGGGTCATGGCTGTGTCCATTTCCTTTGGTCCTACAGGTGAGGCTTGGTCTCTTTACGGCCTGGCTCCTTTACGGTGGAATTCTGGGTTGTATATATAGAGAGAGGGTGCGGCCCACACACCCTTGTTGACAATATGGACCCAGGTTTCTTGGGGTTTAAGGAGCTCCCGGGTTTTCAGTTTATGGCCTTGCACCTGTGTTGATAATGAGGTCATCATTAATATCGTGGAGCATAAAATGAGTGCAGATGTCTGTTAATTGTAACGAGATCAATTTTCAGTTAGTCCAGGGTAAAGATATGGTCTTGTCTCAGAAAGGTACAGGGTGCAGTATGACACCCTTTTTGGTATTGTAGGTTCTTAGTGATAGGTGCCCCCTTGGTGAGTTATGGTGTTGGTCTCATCCTGGGTCACCTGTGTTGTGTCTGCAGTCTGTATTGAAAGAGGTCTGTGAGTGTGATCCACACATCTGGTATTTAGATTATGTCAATCATAAGTATATAAAGAGTTTAGGCGAGTGCAGAATTATGGTTGTACTAGTAGGATGTGTCTACATTGATGCCTTGGTAGACTGTAAAATAAGAATGAATTTAAGGGTTGGGATAAGAGCGCCTCTTCTACATGGTCTCACCAGAGTGATGTTTCTCTTCCCATTTGTCTTGGGTACAGTTCTTTGTATGGGTACAGGGCTGTTTGGGTGAGAATAAATCTAGGCTAATTTTACATTAGCATGTGGGCCTGGATTTCATGAGTATCAGAGCTTGTCCAGGCAGAGTACTCTTTTAAAATTTAGCCTGGGTCCCTTTTATGTCTTGACTTTGCCCTGTGCTAATGTATGCTCTTGCTTTGTCCAAGACACTATGGGGATGTATTAGCTGATGCTCACATCACTTCTTATTAGGGTGTGGGCCATTTTATTGTTTACAGATTAGGCCCGGGCCACAACTCTTCTTCTTGGGCCCAGGCCTCTTCAGGGCAAGGGTTAGGCCCAGGCCCACATTTCTTCTTCTTGGGCCCAAGCCTCCTCGGGATAAGGGATAGGCCAAGGCCTAATTTCTTTTTGGGCCCAGGCCTCTTCATGTTAAGGGTTAGGCCCAGGCCCATATTTCTTCTTCTTGGCCCCAGGCCTCTTCAGGGTAAGGGAGAGGCCCAGGCCCACATATCTTCTTCTCGGGCCAAGGCCTATTGAGGGTAAGGGCTAGGACCAGACCCACATTTCTTCTTTTTGGGCCCAGGCCTACTCAGGAAAAGGGATAGGCCTAGGCCTAATTTCATCTTGGGCCCAGGCCTCTTCAGGGTAAGGGATAGGCCTAGGCCCACATCTCTTCTTCTTGGGCCCAGGCCTCTTCAGCGTAAAGGATAGGCCCAGGGCCATATCTCTTCTTCGTGGGCCCAGGCCTCTTCAGGGTAAGGGATAGGCCCAGGCCCATATCTCTTCTTCTTGGGCCCAGGCCTCTTCAGGGTAAGAGATAGGCCCAGGCCCACATTTCTTCTTCTTGGGCCCAGGCCTCCTCAGGGTAAGGGATAGGCCCAGGCCCACATTTCTTCTTGTTGGGCCCAGGCCTCTTCAGGGTAAGGCATAGGCCCAGGCCCACATTTCTTCTTCTTGGGCCCAGGCCTCTTCAGGGTAAGAGATAGGCCCAGGCCCACATTTATCCTTCTTGGGCCCAGGCCTCCTCAGGGTAAGGGATAAGCCTAGTCCTTTTCAGGTTAAATGATAAGCCCAGGGCCACATTTCTTCATCTTCGGCCCAGGTCTCTTCAGGGCAAGGGATAGGCCCAGGCCCACATATCTTCTTCTTGGGCCAAGGCCTATTGAGGGTAAGGGCTAGGCCCAGACCCACATTTCTTTTTTTTGGGCCCAGGCCTACTCAGGAAAAGGGATAGGCCTAGGCCTAATTTCATCTTGGGCCCAGGCCTCTTCAGGGTAAGGGATAGGCCTAGGCCCACATCTCTTCTTCTTGGGCCCAGGCCTCTTCAGGGTAAGGGATAGGCCCAGGCCTATATCTCTTCTTCGTGGGCCCAGGCCTCTTCAGCGTAAGGGATAGGCCCAGGCCCATATCTCTTCTTCTTGGGCCCAGGCCTCTTCAGAGTAAGGGATAGGCCGAGGCCCACATCTCTTCTTCTTGGGCCCAGGCCTCTTCAGGGTAAGGAATAGGCCCAGGCCCACAACTCTTCTTCTTGGGCCCAGGCCTCTTCAGGGCAAGGGTTAGGCCCAGGCCCACATTTCTTCTTCTTGGGCCCAAGCCTCCTGGGGATAAGGGATAGGCCTAGGCCTAATTTCTTTTTGGGCCCAGGCCTCTTCATGTTAAGGGTTAGGCCCAGGCCCACATTTCTTCTTCTTGGGCCCAGGCCTCTTCAGGGTAAGGGAGAGGCCTAGGCCCACATATCTTCTTCTTGGGCCCAGGCCTCTTCAGCATAAGGGATAGGCCCAGGCCCACATCTCTTCTTCGTGGGCCCAGGCCTCTTCAGCATAGGGATAGGCCCAGGCCCATATCTCTTCTTCGTGGGCCCAGGCCTCTTCAGGGTAAGAGATAGGCCCAGGCCCACATTTCTTCTTCTTGGGCCCAGGCCTCCTCAGGGTAAGGGATAGGCCCAGGCCCACATTTCTTCTTCTTGGGCCCAGGCCTCTTCAGGGTAAGGGATAGGCTCAGTCCCACATTTCTCCTTCTTGGGCCCAGGCCTCTTCAGGGTAAGAGATAGGCCCAGGCCCACATCTCTTCTTCTTGGGCCCAGGCCTCTTCAGGGTAAGGAATAGGCCCAGGCCCACATCTCTTCTTCTTGGGCCCAGGCCACCTCAGGCGAAGGGATAGGTCCAGGCCCACATCTCTTCTTCTCGGGACCAGGCCTCTTCAGCATAAGGGATAGGCCCAGGCCCACATCTTTTCTTCTTGGGCTCAGACCCACATTTCTTCATCTTCGGCCCAGGCCTCTTTAGGGTAAGGGATAGTCCGAGGCCCACATGTGCACTTCTTTAAACTCAGGCCTGTTCCGGATTTGGGATAGGCCTAAGTCCACAAATCATCGTCTTGTTTCCAGGCCCCCTCAGGGTAAGGGATTGGCCTAGGCCTACATTTCTTCTTCTTGGGCCCAGGCTCTTTAGAGTAAAAGATTATCCCTTCCTACATATTTTTTTTCTCCTTTGTATTTTCCTATGTTTTTGGTCCTGCCATCTCAGGGTCAGAATACCTGTTTGGCATGAGGGTTGATGTACTGTATCCTTCTGAGTCCTCATAGGTATAACCACATTTTCACCTTCGAATATGGTCCCCAATTTCTGAAAAACAAAGACAAAAACAAAAAAGAAAACAGAACAAAATATTTGACCCGTGGAAATGAAAAAAGGAAAATTCTTGGGGTGCTTTTCTGTCATCTTAAGTATACTCAGAGCATCCCTGACCATCCTTAAGGAAACATGTCAGAATCACATGTTAGCCCCACATTCTGATGAAACAAAGCATACATCAAACTCTTAGGACTAAGAGAAAGCTTATGGGAAGATCCTCTAATTGGTCATTTGGCTTTTCCTGTGGTGAATTGGGCCCATCATGTAGATGTTTCTGTGTTGTGAGGCCTAAAAGAGAGTCCTTACAAGGTAGGGCCATGATGCATTACCTTTCTTGTGTGGTGAGATCTCACGAAAGAATGTCACAGAGAGTTAGAGAAACAATAGAGGTGAGCCCTCCAAAGTCTGGTGGATGCCTTTCTAAGGAATTGGAGGCCGTCAAGATCTTCACAAGACCTCTTTACCCTGTGTGAGAATAACCCAAAGAATTTTTGTTCTGACTTACCTGAAAGGGATCCCATCAATCTTCTCCTCTTTTCAAACCCTAGCCCTAACCTACTCTAGTACACTCTCTGCTGCTTGCAGAGCTGGGGAACACCCATAACTGTGACAATGGTTTTTATGTGAGGTCACAGAGACCAAGCTTCACTGTATTTGAGAGAGCTGAAAAGCTGTCCAGCCACATAGATAACTCTTGGACAGGTACTTAGGGGATGTTCTTGAAGGCTTCTCTTGTGGCCATTTCTTGGGAACAAACTCAGATCCAGTTCTATTTCTCCTGCAGGGAGCTTCACCCCTGGGAAAAGCCAGGTCAGTGTGGATGGGTCCTCATCAGCCCCAGGGTACAAAGTTTGATACTTGTTTATCTTTTCTGATGTTCAGCTTATCAGAAACTTACTCTTGTCAAGAGTGTGCCTGCCCTCTGCAGCATCTGGGTACCAAGATGATTGATGAATTTGGCCTGCACCCTGTGCCTTCACCACTATTAAATCAGCTTGATGTAGGCTCAAAGTAGGCTTGCCAAGAAAGCAGGAAGGCATGAAGTTTCCCTCCCTGTCCCTGCAGTGGTAATCTGTGACTTCTGAGAATGTCACTCCCTGCAGAGCAGTATAACAGCAGAGCTTCCTCCTGTCCCAGTTTGGAAACTGGAGTCCTGAGACAGTTGCTGGCTCTGCCTCAGCTGCTGTCACCTCCACTCACAGATGCAGGTGTAGATTAGTAGAAAAAACACCTGACACGATCCTCTACCTATACAGACGAACACGAGGATCCATCCACAAATACATAGACCTTGTTTCATAATTAAATTACAGGAATGACATTAGATGAGGAGTGTGAAATCAGTGTCTGTGCTGAGCAGGGAAGGGCCTATGAGCTGATTGTGAAGATGGTCGTTTTCTAGAATGTTCCTGCCTAGTGAAGAAGCACGAGAGAAGGTCCCAGTGAGGCACTTCCTACCTACCTTACAGGGCATGAGTTTGCTGAGGGTGGGTGGTTTAAGTAGTTTGCCTTTTACCTTCGGTGTGCTCCAGCCTTGAGTGTTGACCTAGGTGCTCCCTAGAGAGTTTCTTCCAGAGGCCTCTCTTCATGGCAAGTGTTGATGTCCTCACCCTGAGACTTTACCCGGCATGCCATTTTGCAGACTTCCTATATTCACTGCTGTTTCAGCTTCTTACCAGGTCTCCCTGTTTGTTATATAAGGAACACAACAAGAACTCCATTGAACCCCAGTCTTCATCATTGTGGTCTTTTCTCTTGCTATTACTAGCATGAGTGTGTACTTGAAGGTACATACACACCTGCACATATATGTGTACAAGCACATGTACATGCACGTGCACACATACCCAGAAATATGTACACAAGTAACATACAATTTGAATGTAAAAGTGGAGAGTGAACTGGCTTAAGTAGATGCTGATAGTGTACAGGGTGAGGTAGAGTGTTGTTGGGTGGTGGCCGTACAAGCCTTTAATTTTAGCACTAGAGAAGCAATGGCAGGTGGTTCTCTGAGTTTAAGGATAGTCTGGTCAACAGGGTGTTTCAGGACAGCCATGGCAACACAGAGCTCGAAGCCCTGTCTTGAAAAAGAAACTGAAAACTGCCGGGCGGTGGTGGCGCACGCCTTTAATCCCAGCACTTGGGAGGCAGAGGCAGGCGGATCTTTGTGAGTTCAAGGCCAGCCTGGTCTACAAAGTGAGTCCAGGACAGCCAGGGCTACGCAGAGAAACCCTGTCTCAAAAAAAAAAAAGAAACTGAAAACTGAAATGTACATAATGTACAGGGTTAGGAAGAGTGCTGGAATGCTATTTCCTGTATAGTCCCTGCCTTCAGTCATGCTGGGGACAACTCAAGGTTGTGAATATGAGATTCCTGCTGTGAAGAAACAAGGTCCCTTCAGATACCCAGACAGCAGGACTCTGTGAAGCCTGTCCTTATTTCACTGCACACTGTGGACTGCCATAGGGGACATTTGTCCCTGACTTGGGGCACAGCAGCAGAGCTTCATCTTGCCCCTGTGTGTAACACAGGCTGGGTGTAGTCCCCCCTTAAGCTGTTTAGATACCTATGAGTCTTTGTTTGGCAAGTTCCTTGAAACACATCGCACTGATACTCACTGAAGCTTTATCTACTGTTATAGCACAGGTCCAGGTAAAGGTCGCTTCAAGGAGCATACCATGCCTCACACCCTTCATCACCCTCCAATTCCCAACATTGTACACTGAGCTTAAATAAGGACTCCATCCCAGGAATCCTGTATGTATTTCTCCCACCACACTACGCAAATTTCTTTGTACACTTGCAATTCCTTCTGAATTTCAGCCCATCGCTGTAGACACAGAGTCCCCTCACAGCCCTACCATGGCAATGAGCTATTGTCTGAGGTAAGAGAGGCCTGACCACACTTCTGTTGAGCTTCTTCCTTTTTTCCTGACTAGCATGAGGAATGACTGTGCTCCTCCAGTCTGCTGAGCACACTTTCCCACCAGCAACTGGGAGGCTTTGCTTGTGGCAAGGACTTTTTATCTTATTAACAAAGCCTGAACATAAAATTACCCTGTCTCCTTTGACAATGTGTATCTCTGTACAGGAAGATATGTGACATCATTCAATCTCATTTTAATATACTTTCACACAGATTGTATGGACCTGTAGAAAGCAGTCAACACACGAGCCCACATACATGTGAAACCATGTATATACATACAGAATGAGATGGCAGAGTGTGGCCATGGTATCCTGTGTTAGTGACATTGATGTTTTCTCTCATATTGTGTCAGCTATCTGAGAACAAATGAAAGATTGCTAATCCCAGGGACTGAAATGTCATACATCTGTGCCAGGGATGCTTTGCCTTTGTACCCTAGATAAGCTATGAGTGATGGTTAGATGTGGGCATGACAACTTCAGTGTTTCCTCTTACCTAGACTGGGGCTAGACTCTCAGTCCTGATACACCTTTGTGGCTTCATTTCAAGGCCTCCCTTCTTGGTCAGTAGATGTGTTTCTCTGCCTGTGTTCCTTACTGTCCAGTCCCACTGCTGTGAGACTTGTGACCCCTGCTGTTTCTAGCTGTTCTGGGCATGAGCTGTCCTCAGGCAGGACACTTCATGTCCCTCACTATATTCAGTCTCCCCATCTCATAAGACCCCAATGAAGAAGTGCCTCACACTGAGTAGATTACTCACATGATGAATTTCAGGTAGCGTCCATTCCAGAAAATAGCAGAAACCCACAGAGACACATGGGATTGCTATGAGTCCCAGCCCTCCTTCGTGGACTCTGAGCTTTCCTCTGGCTAAGAACACTGCTGTTACCAGGGCAGGGACTTACCCTGTGAGGTCACAGAGTCCTCACCTCACTTCATTCTGAGAATCACAATGGCATCCAGGCCTCAGTCATCTCCCAGCTTGGTCCATCCTTGTTCTCTACCAGACTGTCTCAAGCATCCTTGTAAACACTTAGATTTGGGGAAGTAGCTGGAATGTTACTCAGGCTCACCTCCCTGGGAATCACTTACATACATCTCCTGACAGGCCTCCATCTTTTATTAGTAACTTTGCCCTTGAGAGGAGGAACACAGTGGACAACGCTGCTTCCTCATCTCTGAGACACACATTCTGTGTCATCACCTCAGGTTCTCTACTGCCATCATGGTTTATAGCCGCCCCTTCGCCTGCAGGGCGCCATCTTTGCCTCTTGTATGTACTTACAACAGTAATCATACATTGTTTCCTACCTTACCTCTGTGCAGCATTAATCTTTTAGCTTGAGTTGGTTTGTGAGTTATTAGCTGAGTTCTTGCCTGCAATGCCAGTGACCTTTGGTTTGGTAGGGGCAGTACAAATGTATATAGAGGAACAGTGAAGAAATGCAGTGTCGATGAATCACAATAGATCTTTGCAGCAAAGCCCAGCGTGTGAGGTGCAGACTCCTCTGAAATGTGCTTTTACCTGTCCATCCTCAGCAGACTTTCACCTGAGTGTGTGAGTCAATGATCTTGCTGTCCAGATATGTTCAAAGCCTTCTGTCCCCATGTGCTTGTAGGTTTTGCAGTGGTGGGCGGGTTTCCTTAGCCCTGCTCTGACCTGAGACTCTTTGTCAAGTCCGTGCTTGTCCTGTGCTAGAGCTGCATCCTCCCAACCAGAATGTCTCTCACTCTTTCCCAAGAAGGGTTGGTGGATGTAGAACATGAATGACATCCAAGACTGGGGAAACCTGGGCACCCATACCTGTGGGGCCACCATGCATTCTATGTAGTGACCCAGAATGTTGTAAAGTTCAGTGGTTAACTGTGAAAACCTTAAAACCTTAAACCTTTGTTTGAATTAGCCTCGCTCTTTTTTCAGAGACATTAATTCCGGCTCCTGGCCTGAGGATGTCTTAATGGAATCACTGTGTGTGTGCTTGCATTGAGACAGCCTCCTGTATAACATGACTCCAGAGCATGAGGACCCTGTGGGTGTCATTTGGAGATCTTGGAATGTCAGAATGCCTGATTGAAGGACAGGCTTTTACAGCAGGGAAAGGGGTAGCTACTTTTGTGTCCTGAGCCTTGGTGTGTGCTCACTCCTGCACAGGCTTATTTTGGCTGTAGCTGGCTATCCACGGTTGAACACAGGTTTTATGTGGTAACATTTGGACACATACACATTGGTATTGTTCATTACTGAGAAAAAAAATGTTCTCATTTTTTGGCCAAGAGCTTCCACTTGTACTGGGGCTTGATAAGGCACACCATCTAGGGTGTGGTGTTCCACTAGTCTGCAGCAGATTCCATGACTCACTGGTGGATAAAATTTTTCCTAGGATAGATATGCTAGGTTCCTATCTATTTGGGTGTGTGGGTGGTAGGATAGTTATCCTGTGATGTATGGTTAATATCCATTTATAAGAGAATACATACCATGTTTATCTCTCTGGGACTGTATCAGCTCGCTTAGGATGAGCTTTTCTAGCTCCATTCATTTGGTTTCGAATTGCATGATTTCCTCATTTCTAATAGCTGTGTAGTATTCCATTGTGTAAATGTACCACAGTTTTTTAATCCATTCTTCAGTTGAAGGACATCTGGGTTGCTTCCAATTTCTGGCTACTACAAATAAAGCTGCTATGAACATTGTTGAGGCAATGTCCTTGTGGTTTCCTTTAGAATTTTTTGGATATATACCCAAGAATGTTATGGCTGCATCTTGAGGTAGAATTATTCCCAATTTTCTAAGATATCTCCAGATTGATTTCCAAAGTGCTTGCACAAGTTTTCACTCCCACCAGCAATGGGGGAGTATTCCTCTTTCTCCACATCCTCGCCAGCATGTGCTATCATTTGAGTTTTGATCTTAGCCATTCTGAGAGTTGTGAGATTTAATCTCAGAGTTGTTTTAAGTCGCATTTCCCTGATGACCAAAGATGTTGAACATTTCCTCAAATGCCTCTCAGCCTTTAGAGATTCCCCTTCTGTGAATCCTCGGTTTAGCTCTGTACCCCATTTATTGATGGGGTTATTTGACTTTTTTGGTGTTTAATTTCTTCAGTTCTTTATATATTTTGGATATTACCCCTCTGTCGGATGTTGGGTTGGTGAAGATCCTTTCCCAGTCTGTAGGCTGCCGTTTTGTTCTAAGGACAGTGTCCTTTGCCTTACAGAAGCTTTTCAATTTTTATAAGGTCCCATTTATTGTTTGTTTTAGTTCCTGAGCTATTGGTGTTCTATTCAGGAAGTTGCTACAAGTGCCAATGAGTTCAAGGCTTTTCCCCACTTTCTCTTCTATTAATGTTAGTGTGTCTGGATTTATGTTGAGGTCCTTGATCCACGTAGACTTAAGTTTTGTACAGGGTGATAAGTACGGATCTATTTGCATTCTTCTACATGCTGACATCCAGTTAGATCAGCACCATTTATTGAAGATGCTTTCCTTTTTCCATAGTATGTTTTTGGCTTCTTTGTCAAAAATTAAGTGACCGTAGGTGTGTGGGTTTATTTCTGGGTCTTCAATTTGATTCCATTGGTCAACTGGTCTGTTTCTATACCAGTACCATGCTGTTTTTATACTATTGCCCTGTAGTACAGCTTGAAATCTGGGATGATGATATCTCCAGATGTTCTGTTATTGTACATGGTTGATTTAGCTATTCTGGGTCTTTTGTTATTCCATATGAAGTTGAGAATAGTTTTTTTCCAGATCTATACAAAACTGAGTATTTGGATAGGAATCACATTGAATCTGTATATTGCTTTTGGTAAGATGGCCATTTTTATTATGTTGATCCTACCTATCCATGAGCAGGGGAGATCTTTCCATCTTCTGATATCTTCTTCAATTTCTTTCTTCAGGGACTTGAAGTTCTTATCATACAGGTCTTTCACTTGCTTGGTTAGAGATACCCCCAGGTATTTTATATTATTTGTGGCTTTTGTGAATGGTGTTGATTCCCTTACTTCTTTCTCAGCCCATTTAACTTTTGTGTAAAGAAGGGCTACTGATTTTTGTGAATTGATTTTTGTATCCAGCCACCTTGCTGAAGGAGTTTATCAGCTGTAGGAGTTCTTTGGTGGAATTTTTGGGGTCACTTATGTATACTATCATATCATCTGCATATAGGGATACTTTGACTTCTTACTTTCCAATTTGTATCCCCTTGATCGCCTTTAGTTGTCTTATTGCTCTAGCTAAAACTTCAAGTACTATGTTGAAGAGATATGGAGAGAGTGGGCAGCCTTGCCTTGTCCCTGATTTTAGAGGAAATGCTTTAAGTTTCTCTCCATTTAGTTTGATGTTGGCTATTGACTTGTTGTAAATTGCCTTTATTATGTTTAAGTATGGCCCTTATATGTCTGATCTCTCTAAGACTTTTAACATGAAGGGATGCTGTATTTTGTGAAAAGCTTTTTCAGCGTTCAATGAGATAATCATGTGGTTCTTTTCTTTCAGCTTGTTTATGTGGTGGATTACATTGATGGATTTTCTAATGTTGAACCACCCCTGCACCCCTGGGATGAAGCCTACTTGATCATGGTGTATGATAATTTTGATGTGATCTTGGATCCGGTTTCCAAGTATTTTATTAAGTATCTTTGCATCCATGTCCATAAGGGAAATTGGTCTGAAATTTTCTTTCTCCGTTGATTGTAGGGAGTTAGATAAATTAAATTATATTTAGAAAATATATAGGTGTTTCTGATACTATCTCTTAATTCGGGGCATGAAGATCATTATCAGCATGTGGACTAAAAACAGGGAACAAACAGGAGACTTAATAGACTGAAAATCAAGGTTGTCAGAAAAACAGGAAAGACTTGATGGACTTAAAGAAACAAAGTATCTGGCCTGACATTGTTTTCAGCTGCTGAGTGGGCTGAGCCCAAATTAAGCTGAAACAGAGTTCCCCCTATTTAAGGACAGTGCATGGAGCCCCAGGAGAAGAGGCTCCTAAACAACTCAAAATTTAACTATGAGACTCTAGCTGTCTCTTCTTCAACCACCTCAGAGACCTGAGAGGGATAAATATATCTGCTTATATAGGAAGTGCAGGGCCTGCAGTTTCCAAAACTAAGAAATGACATACCATTATTGATCTTTGTATATTGATACATAATTAAGAGTATATTTAACCACAATTGAATAGATCTTTGTATACTGATACAAAATTAAAGGTAACGCTTCCTAATGGTATCATACCTAGAGATATTTAAAAATAAAATGTGAAGCTCTGGCCTCTTGATACCAACCGTCTAAAACGGTCTAGGATAGTTAAGTAAAACAAACTCTTAGTCATGCAAACATGTCACTTTGTTAGCTACTATGACAGTCTATCACAGATATTCTCTAAACTACCCAATAATCAAGTTGCTAAGAGACAAGCAACATTTGCTTATCTAAATACAAGAGATGGATAGGGCATCTTCAAAAACCCCAAGAGATCTGCAGAATATGGCATTCAAAGATGTTATCTTAAATCAAGATTATTTTTTTTGATATCGAGACATATCAGCGCCTGACAGCACCCCCTAT
>CAJQZJ010032121.1:11234701-11298409 GCA_907164525.1 Lophiomys imhausi
TTTCTTAGTTTTGGAAGCTGCAGGCCCTGCACTTCCTATATAAGCAGATATATTTATCCCTCTCAGGTCTCTGAGGTGGTTGAAGAATAGACAGCTAGAGTCTCATAGCTAAATTTGGGTTGTTTAGGAATCAAGAGGGTGTTATAGATCTAAGAAGATACTCTTAAAAGTGTGTTGCAAGTTAGTATGAATGTTGAGTCAGATATAGACCTTTAAACTCATGGAGATGGTTAGATAGTAGAATGTTAAAGTCAGGGGCCAAATATGTATAAACTGGACATTGGGAAGGTATACTGGGCCATTTAACTCTCATAAATGTGGCATATTTATATCTGTTGTTTTGTATAATATTTACTGTTATAAGAGAAGGAACCATCTGTTGGACTGAAAGGGGAAACTTCTGTGGGGAAGAGGGTGGAAGGGCGGGATAGGAAGGGGGAATAGGGAGGGGTTTGTGACTGAGATGTAACTTGAAGAAAAAAGATAAAGTATTTTAAAAAATGCTCACTTGAGTAAAGACAGCATCAGTGAAATGGGAACGGGCATTAAAAAGAGATGGTGATGGAAAGACCAGTTCCTAAGAAGTTAGACCACTGGGCTGTTAGCTCTCAGACTTGGTCCACCTTCAGTCTTTTCTGGAAGAAGAATATTAGGGATCCTCTCGAAATGGCACTAGACTGGGCAGCTAACGAGCAATCCTAACCAGGCACCAGATTCACCTCAGCAGCTGCTGAGCTCAGCGTCTCATGTGGTCCAAGAAAATAAATCCAAAGGACATGCTGAAGTTGCCTGTGACTCTGACCTCTGTAAACTACAATGCCAAGTGCCAGCAATGGCGAAACTGGAGAGTCCAGTGCCTCACGAAGTCTCAGCCATCTGTACATCCTACTTAGCTTTAACCTGAGGTTTGTGTGGAACTTTGCAAATGGTATTTGAAAATCTGCTGTGATCACATGTGAGAGTAAGTTAAAGGAAGGATGAAGTTACCAAGGTGAGAAAGTGGAAAATAAGGAAAAAAGACAAAAGGGGGGACAGGGAAGGGGAGGAGGGGAGGAGACAGGAGAGGAAGAGAGGAGAGAGGAGGGGAGGGAAGGGAAGGGGAGCAGAGGGAAGAAGGAAATGCCAAACAAACCCACTAGCTGGAAGGACTTAGTGGAACTTAGGTATTTTATGTGTGAATGGAGACAGGTGGGTAATGCTGAAATCCATGGTCTGTTGTGACCTCATCACAGATGGGATTAAACAAAGAATGTCAGCCTTTGCTAATAATGTCTTCTCATTTCTCATTGGCCAGAAATAAAGGCCTTGTTAATCTTTAACCTTCCACCTTCTGACTGCAGCCCTGTTCACACTCACTTTTTGCAAATGACTTCAGTTTGAAATCTTAGCTCTGGCAAATAGCACTCTGTGTGTGTGTGTGTGTGTGTGTGTGTGTGTGTGTGTGTGTGTGTGCACACGCACACACTCACTCACACTCAGACACTCACACACACACATACTGCACTTCCATGTGACCTTGCTTCGAAACACAATCATCTTCTAGCATATTTACTAAATCCTTCTACCCCTTGGCCACTCCTGGAAGACATCCGAAGGACATTTACAGCCACCCTCCTAGATTGTGCTTGAGCATTCTAGGTGCCCCTGCCAATTCAGGGGGCAGGGGCAGTCTAGCTGTTAGTGACTGCGCTTTTGACCCCCACTTAAAGGTATGTGACATCCAGAGCCCTGTTCCTCACCAACACAGACAGGCTCTCCCTCTTCAGTAGCATAAAGGCTGTGCCTGGCCCCCACATCTGCCAGCCACTCCCATCTCTTCTTCCCTGCAGGGGTAAAGGCTGCACAGATCATGCTGGCTATTTTCTTACCTCCTTCCATTCCTCAGCCCATCACCATTTCTGTCTCCTCCTCCTTTGGTAATTCTCTAGTCCCAAGTCATCAAGGACCATCAGGTGACTGAAGCCAAAAGTCCTTTGCAGCCTTTCTCTGTAGTGATGCTATACACCATTACAGCCTCCAGACAGCCTGTCTGTCTGACGAGACCCTCCTCTGTTTGCCTCCGACCACCTTGCTTTATCCATTCGGCCTCTTCCTTTACTGAACCTTTGAACATTAGAACTCCTCAGGTTCTCTCTTCCTTCCATACTCTGTGATGCTACCTGCTTCACGGCTGCCATCTCATATGTGTCCAAAACCACCTCTCCATCTAGAGCCTGGCCCTCCCTTCAGGCACCAGATCCCTGAGAAACTAACAGCCTTCCAGTCGCACCACTGGCTTCACTACCTCATCTCAGCATTGTGAAGTGCAGCATCCTCAAAGCTCTGCTCATTTGTTTTGCTCCAAACTTCTTCCCACATGGCTACCAGCTCTGTTACCAACCACAAGTAGCTCATTCCACTCTGCCCCCTGGAAGCCATAAATGGCCTCCACGTCCCTGACTCCATCTGCACCAGCTATCAGTGGATGCCACTCAGCTGCAATTTTCTCTAACTTGTTCCTCAGAGAGATGGGGCTCGAAGTAGTTCTCATCTGTGGCAGGCACCCTGTTAAACTGTCATCAGGAGACACTGTGGGGACACAGCCAGGGAAAGAGACTCTCTTCTCAGTGCCAGCATGCTTTTGTCAGGCTATTATTCATGCTACCGAGTGGACTAGCATCCGAGAGGCACACACATAGAAGTGTTGAAGGTCGTCAGTGGCACCATGTCCAGCCACACATCCAAGGCCACCACATCTGTGTGAGCTTGAGGACTGGCTTGGCCCAGAGGTTCTTTCAGAGAGGTCTGCCATGCAGTGGCTTGTGAGCCTTGGGGAGGGTGCCCTCTTCCAAGTTTTCTCTTCCTTGAGGATTTTTCCTAATTCCCAAATGTCTTAGTTAGGGTTGCTCTTGCTGTGATGAAACACTGTGACTAAAGTAACTTGCTTTAGTTAAAGCAAATTAACTAAAGAGTTAATTTGGCTTACGCTCCCCCATCACTGTTATTGTTGGAGGAAGTCAGGACAGGAACTCAAACAGGGATTGTTGATTTCTGTGAAACATTAAAACCAAATATCATCAGATTATATTCCACCTATCTATTGTTATGAGAAATTTGTTGAATAAATGATATGTTCTTGTTAGAGCTTCCAACCCTAAATCTGTGCCTTACTAGCATATTTGCCTTCTTTTTAACAACAGAAATATATTTCTTTCCTTCAATTTTATTCTAAGCTTTAGGCTTTTAATAATTTCTAAGTTAGCATTCAGTGTGACAACATTGTGACGGCACTTTCATACACATGCACCCACACATCCGCTTGTGTGGTATATGTGTTCCACTCCTTTTTAATCCTCTGCTTTTATTTAAGCTCTCTTCCCTCCCTCTCATGGTCTCCTTCCTACTTTAAAGACCTACATCACACACACACACACACACGCACACACAAACACACACACACGTAAATCTAGATCCCACATAAGATTCCATGCAATATAATGATCCATTTTCCTGCAAATGCCATGATTACACTTTTCTTTGCAGCTGAATAAAATGCCACATGTATATGCCACATTTTCTTTTTGATTCACCTGTTGGTAAACAACTAGGCTGGTTCTATTTGTCTACCATGACTAGCACGTCATTAAACGTGGTTCTGCATGCTCCCCTGTGGTTTGTTAACTTATAGTCTTTGGATATATACCAAGGCACCTATACCTAAGCTATGTGCTAGTGTAATCTTTACTTTTTCAAAGAACCCCCACAATGACTTCCAGAGTGCTGGTATCTGTTCATGGCCCCACCAGCAGCGTTTAAGGTTTCCTCTTTTCCTGCAGCTCCCTCTGCACTTGTTAGATGGTATTTCTAGATAATGGTCACTTTGTCTGAAGTGAAATGGAACCTGGAAACATTTAATCTGCATCATGTTATGGATACAGATGTTGAACTCCCTTTTCAACTATTATTGGCCACTTGTATTTCCTCTCTTGAGAAATTTCTGTTCATTTCATTAGCTTATTTGTTCATTGAAATTTTTTCAGTTCTTTTTGTAGTCTAGATATTCATCCCCCATCTAGTGTATAGCAGGCAACACTACTCTGTCAGGTCCTATCTTACCTATCTTGCACATTGGTGTTTGCTTTGAGAGTTCCAACATTCAGTACAAACATACTTCTCACTGTTGCATCTTCTAGACTTATTGCTCCCTTTATTTACATGTAGCACCTTAATATCTTCTAATCTTAGTTTGAAGTCTACTTTTCCAGCTATCAGAATAACTCTACCAGCTTGTTTCAGCTACCAACCAACAAAATCACAGGAACTGACAAAACAAAAACAGAAAACTTCACCACCAATGACACCAACAGACTGAAAGCCAAAGAATGCTAAAATAGAAAACAATGAGACTAAACATATAAAAGACTTTTCTTCACATTATACAATAAAAATACTAATTAAAATGTAACTCTAAGAAAACAGAGGGAGCAGGAGAGGAGCAAAAGAGAAGAAAAGATGAATCACTGGAACACCTTCTTTCTGGTACCCAGAAACTGGAGGCTGCCAGTCATGTGTGTAGCCGGGAGAGCTGCTGTGGACCATGACCTCCAAGTAGAATAACCTTACGTTTTCAATCCCAATGACAGTCCAAAGTAATGACTCCACTCAAGCCCAGCCAAATGATGAATCAATACGATTATCAGGACTGCTTTCGGGAACGGGGGTGGGAGGATTCTTACAGAAGAGTGGGTGATCCCAAAGCAATCACACCATCAAAAAAAATCTCAGTCCATCGTGGATGACATTCCTTTTACCTGCATCGTAAGAATCTCCCCTTCAGTGACCTTTCGACCTCCATTGCTGGTGGGAGTGAAAACTTGTACAACCACTTTGGAAATCAATCTGGCGATATCTCAGAAAATTTGGAATAGTTCTATCTCAAGACCCAGCCATACCACTCCTGGGCATATATCCAAAAGATCCTTCACCAAACCACAAGGACATTGGCTCAACTATGTTCATAGCAGCTTTATTCATAATAGCTAGAAACTGGAAACAACCCAGATGTCCTTCAACTGAAGAATAGATTAAAAAAAAAAAAACCTGTGGTAACATTTAAAGAATAGAATACTCCTCACCTATCAAAAACAAGGAAATCATGCAATTTGCAACCAAATGGATGGAACTAGAAAAACTCATCCTGAGTGAGCTAGCCCAGACCCAGAAAAATACACATGGCATGTACTCACCTATAACTGGATTTTAGCCATTTAGTACAGGATAACTATCCTATAACCCACAGACCCAAAGGAACAGGAACCTAGCATAACTATCCTATGAGAAACTCCATCCAGCAGCAGATCAAAACAGATGCTGAGACACACAGTCAAACATTAGATGGAGCTCTGGAAGCCCTACATAAGAGAGGGAGGAGGAATAGAGAGACAGACTGGGAGGGGACAAAAACACCACACGAAGGTCAACAGAACCAACCAATCCAGGCCCCTAGAAGCTCACAGAGACTAAAACACTAACCAAAAAAGAACAAAAGCATATATAGACCAGACCTAGACTACCCCCCATACATATATATATGATAGGCATCTTGGCCTTCATATAGATCCCTTAGCAAGGGGGGATGCAGTGCCTGTCATGGGCTATGGTGCCTGTTAGTGGAACATCTTATTGTAGCTGGGCTGCCATGTTGGACACCAGTGAAAAAGGAAGCTCTTAGCCCTCAAGTGACTGTTGAACTGAGGGGACTTGATAGGGGTGATAAGGAGAAGGAGATGAGGGAGAAGGGGAAGAGGGTGGGAGGATGGGACCAGGAGGAGCAGAGGGAGGGGGCTGTGATATGGATGTAACTTGAATAAATAAATATTGATTAAAAAAAAAAAGAAAAGAAACTCCTCACTCGAGTTCCTGCAAATAAAACCAAGAAATCCCTTGGTTCACCAAGCTAGATTTGGATAGAATCATTCCTTTGGTCTACCCGTGCCCAACCTGGGAAGAATAGTTTGTTTCTCCCTAAGAAAAGTTCACATAGCAGGAGGATAAGATAAACACTTGGATTCTTGTCTTCCCTGTTGCTTTTGTTGGTGTAGGGACCAGTACTGGACAAGAGTCTGTTGCCCATCGGAGAAGTCATCTCTTTGGTATGCACGTCTTCACATCAGTATGTGTATGTAGGACTTACGCTGACCACACTTAGATTTATAGTCTACCATCTGGTCATATTTTCCCACTCTCTGACACTCCCCAAATTACATCCCCTTGGGGGCTAATGTTCTGGCTGGGGGAGGAGAAGGCATGTCTCTTGAGTGTGTTAGTAGTAGATGAAACAACCATCACATGGCAGTGAGATTCATGCATGTGAACATGTCTTCATACATCCCAGGCCCTTAAGTATGGATCACGCCATGGGAAGGATGCCTGCTGGACATCAAAGACTGCATTGAGCTTCAGAGTCCTCGGATTCTACAGCAGTGAACACAGGCTCTGGAGACTGGGCCTCCTGCTTACCTCAGGCTCGGGGCTATCAAATTCTACCACTATTCTCAGTTGAGGAGGCCTGACCCAGCCCACTGAGGGTAGGGCTACAGTTCTTCATGCATGTCACCTCCCTAGCCAAGCCTCCAGAGACTTAGACTCTAACACATCTCAGTGTCTGACGTTTCCACTCTCTGCAACAGCATCCCAGGGCTGTCTTTCACTCTAGGGTTATAAAGGTTTAATTCCAGACACCTGACTTGTAATTATTCCCTCTTCTCAGCCCCCTACCAGGGTTTTAAGCAGTGAGACTCTCCTGAGGTGGTTCCTAGCTGCTGTCGTCTGAGTGCTATAGAATAGCAAATAGGACTCCTCTCATTTGCTGACCCACCCACTCGCAGCTTAAAGAAAAGGGACTATCATCTAATAACCACATAATCACATGCTGGGGGAACTCACTGTCACACCAAAATCTGCAACTATGTTTAAGGGTCATGATGGGTATGGGATTGTCCTAGGAGGAAGACTGTTGGTCTTACTACTAGGGCTTGCCTTTTGGATGAAACTTCTGGTCTCCTTGCTCCAGGCCTGAGAGCCACAGGGCTGGGACTGTGTTCAGCTTTGCTTACTTCTCTTCAGTGCCTCACCCATCTCTTTTTCTCAACACTTCTCAGCTATCCCATCATTGTTGTTATGATTGCTGACACTCTTCCTTGATTAGCTGTTGAATAGAGTCTATTCTTTCTGAAACTGGGGCTTCTCAATAGTCTGTCATCTTACCTGGAAATCTAGAGTTTAGAAGCTCTTCTTTTTTTAAATTTTTTTATTTTTTATTTTTCCTTTATTTTTTATTTCTTCAAGTTACATCTCAATCACAGTCCCCTCCCTATTCCCCCCTCCAGTCCCACCCTCCCACCCTCAACCCCCCATCCTCTTCCCTTTTTTTTTTTAAGTTTAAGGTATATCTTATTTCCCCCTACAGTTTCCCCTTTCAGTCCAACAAATGGCTCTTTCTCTTATAATAATAAATACAATACAAAACAACAGAGGTAATTAGGCCACAGTTATGAGGGTTATATGGCTTAGCGTACATTCCCAATGTCCAGTCCATATGTATTTGGTACCTGACTTTAACATTCTACTATCTAACCATCTCCATGAGTTTAAAGTTCTATATCTAACTCAACATTCATACTAACTTGCAACACAATTTTAAAAGTATCTTCTTAGATCTGTAACACTCTCTTGACTCCTAAACAACTCAAAATTTAATTATGAGACTCTAGCTATCTGTTCTTCAACCACCTCAGAGACCTGAGAGGGATAAATATATCTGATTTTATAGGAAGTACAGGGCCTGCAGCTTCCAAAACTAAGAAATGACATACCAGTGGCTGCCTGGACAGTTCCCATTTTCTCTCCATACATTACAGCATCGATCTTCAGTCGTTTGGCCCCATTTCTCTGACAGACATTGATTGTAGAAGCTCTTCTTGAACATAGAATATAATTGTAGTTTTTCAAAATTTTTTGGTATATTCATGTTCTTTTTTATCTTTCATTTATTTTTTTTAACTAATCAGGAATCTCTTAAAAGAAGTGCACAGAAGAATCATTCTGTCACTTGGTGATGGTGATTTTTTTAATAGTTACATGCAGTTACCTTTCCCAACATGTTCTCTCTCTCCTCCCCCTCCTGCTTCCCCTCCCTCTCCCCTGCCCCACCCCCTCTCAATGGTTCATAAAAGCTGGGCCCATAGAATTCAAAGGTTAATACATATCTATATATGCAATCAGCCTATAGGACTTTAATGGCAGCTGGCGGCCAGCAGATGGGGTGGAGAAGGGTATCTCTAAGGTACCCTCTAATCTAAACTAAACAGAACCCTTAGCACATGTGGTAAATGGGGAGTACACTGCAGGGAAATGATAGTAACATCACAGATGGCATCAGCATCTTAAAGAAAAGGGACTATCATCTAATAACCACATAAAATCTGGGCAGTTCAATTAAAAGGGTTATTTTAAAAAACAAAAAAACAAGGGGTTGTCTGTTGTCATTTTTAAGGCACTTGTAGTTAATAGGACAGAACTGAAGGACTCAAGTAATGAGATGTCAGTACAATTTTGTTGAAAAGCTTGAATGCCAAGAGATGACAAGAGTTCCTGAAGAAAGACAGTGAAATGAACTATGGAGAAGCAGAACAGAATAAAATGAGGAAATAAAAATTTTGCAATCAAACTGTACCTTTTGGATTTTTTAAATTAAAAAAATCCATTTATTCTTTTAAAATATTTTATTTTGATCATATCCACCCCTCCCCAACTTTTCCCATATCAACCCCAACCTTTCCCTACCTATGCAACATTGTATCTTCTTTTTCCTTCCTCTCAGGTTCAATTTATGCTGCCTATATATTCTTGAATTGTGACCTTCCGAGCATGGACAGCTTACCAGCTTAGCTTTGAATCTTCAGATTTAGTTTTATTTAGAATACCCATGAAGATCAGGAAATTAGTGGCAATGGGACAGACGACCTTCCATGGGTATAGAATTTAGCAGTAAAAAGGCTTAATGGGCCGGGCAGTGGTGGCGCACGCCTTTAATCCCAGCACTTGGGAGGCAGAGGCAGGCGAATCTTTGTGAGTTCAAGGCCAGCCTGGTCTACAAAGTGAGTCCAGGACAGCCAAGGATACACAGAGAAACCCTGTCTCGAAAAACCAAAAAAAAAAAAAGGCTTAATGAGGAATAATGGAATAAGAAGATTAAATTGAAGTGGAGGATAGAAGAGCAGGGGGTTGAGGAGGAAATAGAGGGAGGGGTAAATAATACTAAAGATTTTTCAAAAAGGTCATATAAAAATCTATCTATTACTGTAGAAGCACACACACATGCACATATGGGGAGAGATAAAGAAAGAGACCATTAAAATGGAGATATCTTACAACAACTTGACAACACCCTACTAGACGCCACAGGGTAACAAATAAAAAGCCTGATGCCAGGAATGGATTACCTCTTTTAGTGTTATTGACCAATGAGAGTCCAGAGACCCCCAAATATTACAGGCTATTGCCAATGCTATTTGTTATCCTTCAGAACTCAATGATCAGACCCTATTGTTGAAGACATTTGAGTCATAGAACATGGATATATTAAGTTGGTAGTGCCCTAGAAACTTCATATTTACTGGCTAGCTTCCACGGTGCTGGAAAATGTTATGCACACTACTGGAGGATAAAAGTAATCATAAATTTTACCCAACTATAAATACTGTGAGCAATAATAATGATCCACCTGGCAAGGCATGCCCACTGATGCAATAGTGGCACTAGCATAATGGAAGTCACCCATAAATCTCTAATTATATTTGAAGTCCTGATCCAAAATATGAAACCTGTACCTGGTACCACTGTCTGGCAAAAAAAAAAAAATAGAGTAGACAATGACTAGATAGGTCATAGGCCCTAGGAGAAAACTGACTACAATTATTCTGCTACATGGACATAATACTAAACTGACCTGACACCTAATGACTTATCATTTTAATATAGATTAATGCATCTCTCAATCCTTATCAGAGTAGTTTCTATTTGTAGTACATGGTGTTAACAAAGAGTTCTACAACTGATTAAGGTGCCGAGAATAAGAGACTATGGAATGCTGAGCCCTAAAACATCTAAAGCACAGATTCATTTGGAATACCCATGGAGGTCAGGAAATCAGTAAGAGGCTATGAAAGGGGAGACTCTTCCAAGGGTAGATAGAACTTAGTAGTAAAATATTTAAAGGGGAATAATGAAACAGGAAGAGTTAAGTTGGAGGGGGATATAGAAGAACAAGGTAGAGGAGAAACTAGAGGGATCATTGCAGAAGAGGTGCAATGAAAGAATCTCAGAGCAAGAGGCAGTGAGTAGATGACTCCAAGAAAACAGTGTCTTCTGGACACCACAAGATATATTAACTCACATCAGTTATGACAGCATGCACATGTCACATGATCTATGAGAGCTCCATTCAGATCAAATCCCCACATGGAGAGAAAAGGTGGGTGCACAGTTCCACTCCAAGCAGAGGAACCATTGGCAACTGATAAATCCTGGGAAAAGGAGAACAAATTTTTTTGAGCATGAAGCCCCAAAGTATACCTTTAAAAAAGCATCCCCTCAAGAGACCTAAACATAGCAAAATCTAACAAAACAAAACAAAAAAACCCAAAAGCTCAGTAATCCATAGGTCTCTTGGAGATAATATCAAGCCTGGAGCACAACTGGCCACATAATCTCTCAGTAGAGTTTTGATATGAGGGGTTCAGGCAATACAGAAAGAGTTTTGCCTGTGCTCCCAATCTGAGGGAGAACTGAGGTGTTCCTTGAGCATAGCAACATCACTTCTTTCAGTGTCCCAACAAGTGGAAAAGTCAAGTCCATAGGATGGCATTCAGACACGTCTGCCAGCCACCTCTCTGAACAGTCAGCATCCATCAAAGTCAGCCTCAGTAACTTTACTTCCTTTCTGCCACAGTAAAGCAACTTTACTTCCTTTCATGACACAGTAATCCCAATGTGATAGCCATCAACTTCCATGGTTAATGCTGCTTCCTCCTCACACAGAGGTGTAATCCCAGAAGAAAAGATATTTGGAAATTTTGTATTCTATTGTTAGTAGCTTGATTGATGTTAAAGGATATCAAAGTTCACTCCTCCAGTTTCTGACAGAGGTTTGTTTGGTTGGTTGGGTTTTTTCTTTGTTTGGGTTTTTTTTTTTTTTTTTTTGGTTTTTGAGGCAGGGTTTCTCTGTGTAGCCCTGGCTGTCCTGGACTCACTTTGTTGATCAGCTAGCCTCCAATTCACAGAGATCTGCCTCCCTCCCTCTGCCTCCCAAGTGCTGGGATTAAAGGTGTGTGCCACCATGCCAAGGCTTTTTTTTTTTTAATCTCCTTGGTTTTCATCATTACCCTCTTTATCTTAAGGGCAGATCTTCTCTAGCTGGGACAGGCTAATGACTCTGAGATAATATGTGTAGCTTGGTTGTCTCTTCCTTCAGGCTGGGAAATTGTTCTCCACTCCTTCAAACTGACCCTTCCAGCAGACATTTCAGGACTTTGTTCTCAGTGGTGTAGACCGTGGCCCCACACTCACTGCCATTCTGGTCTACACTGTTCAGTTACCCAAAGTGCATGTAGACAGTGTTGGTCAGATCTCTAGGTTATTTCTGTTGATATCTCTGATCAAGCAGGTGGCTCTGCAGGAGAGTCAAAAGATCTCCCCTTCCCTTCTAAGTAGATTTCAATTCATTCATGTTCACATCCAAATCTGAACTGGTATCACTACTTACCATCCACTCTAATTCTTGGGAGATCAGCATAGACATGTCTGACATGGGCATCAGATCTTCTCTTCAGAAAGACAAGCTGCACCCAAGAATGTAGAAGCGGCTTCATACCTCCAAATTCCAGGCCATAGACATCTTTCTTGTGGATGGGCCTTGATTTGCTATGGTTCTGAGGACCAAGTCAATGATGCTGTTTATAGTACAAATACCTCCTGCCTTGGTCACCCCTGTTCACTAGATGACAAAAATCTCCAGAAGATTGATCCATCATGACATCATGCATTCACTAGGGCTGTAGTCTAGTAATTGTTGTTTTTCAGGGGCCCAGGACAAAAATAATAAGTTCCTGTATGGCAAGTTTGCTTCCTGCCAACTGAGCCTTATTAATCATGGTTTTCAAATAAAGGCTTGGAGAGCACAGCATAGTAACTACTTCCAAAGGCTTCATTGCTAGGGGACTTGAAGCCACTTTTTCCTGTAGATTTTCTGGACTCTAGAGAAATACCTGCCAAGACTTACAGTACTCTTTCCCTAGTACACCACCTATACCAAGTTACCTTTTCCTAATGGGGCAGCATGTTTCTCTTGGGGAAAGTCTAATAGCATTGCTTCTCAGAGGATAATTTCAATGCTGAGATCTGGTTACCTTCCCTTCTGAGACACTCTGATTGGTTAATAAAAGTTACTGATGGCCGATTAGCTGGGCAGAAAGAGTATAGAAAGGTGGTACTTCCTGAGATGGAAACAGGAACCTTGCATTTTACACATAGGAGTCTCTGTTTCTGCCAGGAGACACGGAAGCAGATAGACATGTCTGAGAGCTCTGGAAGGTAATAACAGGCCACATGGCAGTTTGGGATTAGGTGGTCCAGGTTAACTTAGATTAGCTAATTGAGAGTCTGCCCAGCTAAGGGCTAAGCGTTGAAACATTAAAGGTCTTGTTGTATTTAATTATTAAGGAAAGGACTGCGGGGCTTATAAACCGCCAGTCCAAGCAATCCAAGGCCATTGGCCTCCCGCCAAACCCTGGCAAATCTCCCACCAAGTTGCCGGCAATTCTACCGGCCCAATATAACAACTTACCATTATTAATGAGGATATTAGTTAACAGAGTTTAGGTTGTAGGTGGTGAAGGCCACCATTAGTCCAGAGCTTTTTCCTCAGGACAAGTCAGACAGCCAGTTAAGGTGGGCCAGGCCTCAGGCCGATATCCCACTAGACCACTGGTGCTCCGCCGGCCTAATCTTACAGTTTATACTTATTAATAAATACAATTGATAATTAAATTGCAGTTTCATGCTTCAGCATGGACATGTGTAGGTCTAAGCTCTCTCCGTGAGGAACTCTGTTTCTACATACAGCTCATTCATCAACTCCCCTGTCCCCAGGGCCTCTGGGCAGCTATGGCTTGTGACAGACAGCAAGCCATGGAAGTCTGGTTTCTGAGAAGGGTACAAGTTCATACATCATGTGGAGGTTGACTGATCTCTTTTGGGACTCTCCAGGGCTGCAGGTAGTTACAGTTTTCTGTGATGCTTACAGAATTTAAAGCACTTGCTGCTGTAGTAACAATAAAAGGAGACACAGCAAAACCAAAAGTGTGAGAGCCATTCAGCCAAAACCGGCCAAAAGAAGCACCACACATGGTAATTCCTCTACTTCAATGGGTCATATGTTGTCATCAAGTATTCTAACGGGGTTGGAGATGGGGGCGGGGCAAGATACGTCCAGGTCAGCTGGTTGCTTTCCTGGTGCACAGGCCTACAAGGCTCTTCAGCATGTTTCAAGCTCTGCACCACCACAGGCATTGTGCCTCAGACTATTCTGAGTGGACAGGGTTCAGTGAGGTAGATGGGCCTTCCACCAGCACAAGTTTTCTGTTACTGCTAAGCAAGAGCACGCTGGAAGCCGGGACCTTGTCAGGCACACCTAATGTTATTTCCTGTCCCATTCCATCCAATTCTCACAAACAAGGAAAGCTGTCCACTTCCAAAGGGAAGCTAGTTGGCCATGAGAAACACTCCCAACCCTTCTCTAGAAACAAAGGTGAGGCTGTTGTCAAGAACCTTGGGGTCCTGATACTGTGTTGCTGTCTTCAGCAGATCATTCTGGGGGCAGAACAGGATTAGCAAAGTAAATACAGGTAATGAATGGAATGGCTTCCATGAGTAACAGTGGGCTAGGATTTCGATAAGCATGTATGCCATGAGCTGGCGGGCGCTGGCAGTACTAGTTGAAAATGTCAGTGTCATCTCTTGGGTTTCTCAGCTACTCAGTTGGTCACAACTATCCAGATGTGGTGGCCTCACCATCTGAGCAGTAGGGCTGCCGTACCATGGACCAGGCAACTTGGACAAGCTGACAGCAGTCCCAGCCTCCTCATACTTGCTAGTTCCATAGGGGAATCAGCCAATGGGACAGCTGTTTTTGCCCCCTCCATTCCTTGCTTGTGGCCTCCCACCAGTTCTCCCCTTCCTGAGCCTTAAAATCTAACCTTGAAAAACATTTTTCACTAGTTGGGTTAACTTTATTATGAATATTGATGTGGTTAGACCAATCTTTCCATTGTATTTTTAATTTACTGTATTTTGTCATTTTTCTTTCTCTTTGTTCTTTTTACTCTCCCTCTCCTCACCTTTTTTCTTTTTAACTGGGAATTTTGGGGGACCCCAGGATTTACCCACAGTCAAGTGCACTTCTGCCCTCTTAATTCTGTTTCCTTACTGTCATTGAGTATCCAAGCTTAATTCACTTTCTTCCTTGCTTGTGACTAAATCAGAATTATCTTTCTACTTCTCTTATTTTTATTAGCTACCATTACATTTTAATGTGCATACTAGACTCCACAAAGTTACAATGTTAATATTGTAACTTCCTTCCAGACAATAAAAGAACTTTAGAATGCTTTTTATCCTGGCATATCTGCTCCTCTCATCAGTCAACTTATAGTGGTGCCTTGGATTTTAGGTTTACCTTATTTTTTTTTTTAAATTCTTTCATCTCCGTCATTTAAAAAAATGACCAAAGGATTTTCTGTCTTCTCCCATTAAAAAAAAAAGAAAGAAAAGAAAAGAAAAAGAATTATAGTTTTCCTTTCCTGTGCAACCTGATAAGTGTTTGAAGAAGATACACAAGTGGACAACAGACTCACAAAGAAACCCAGAACCACCAATCACCAGGGAAGGATGTGTCGCACTACTAGGCCACGGCTATTAAAACAGGGAAATGTGAGGTCGAGCAAGATGTGAGCAAACTGGAACCCCAGGGCAGGTTTAAAATGTAATCATGGCAGCTGAGAAGGCTCATCAATAAAACTAGAGAAGAATTACTATGCACTGGTTCAGACCTACTTCTTTTCTTTTACCTTCATGTGCTCACTGCGTCCCTATTCACAACAGCAAGCTGTGGAATGAACCAGCCTACATGTTCAACAGCAGGTGAGTTCGGAAAGGAAATTCAGTGGATACACGCAAGTGACTTCAACTTAGAAACAATGAATGAAACTATGTCACATCCTGGAAAGGGGCAGTAATCCCACTTCTGACAGTATGCCTGCCCAAAGTAACTGAAATCCAGGTGTTTAAGAGATATTTGCACATTCATTTTTGTAGAATAATGATTCACCATAGCTGAACTGGAGGCATCATAAGTTACCATCAATGAGTGACTAAGTAAAATGTTCCATGTGCTTATAATAGCCAGTCTTGGAGGAAACGGAATTCTGATGCTGAATCACAGAAGAGCATCAAGGATGTAGGCTGATGAAGTGAAGAGATAAATATTCTGTCATCCCACTTCTTCAGGCAAACTGGAGAAAATCCACATATATAAAGTAGAATAGTGATCCTGTCAGCCAGGAGGAAGGGTACATGACTTCTTTCTTTCTTTCTTTCTTTCTTTCTTTTTTGTAAAAATTCGGAATTCTAGAGACTGATGGTAGCACTGTTTGGATATCTGTGAAAATGGAGTTCAGGCCATGTAATTGCTTTCCTTAAAATGAGTAAGAAGGTGGAGCCCAGAATGGCGGCTCATGCCTGTAATCCTAGCCCTTTCGAGTTAGAGGTAGGGGAACCAAGTTTTTGAGGTCAGGCTTGGATATCCAGCAAGATCCATCTCAAAAACCTAAGCTGAAAAACAATGATAAAGATGGTAAATTTCATGTTATATATTCCTCATTTACCACAATAAAAAGTATGGAGGAAAAGCCAAGGCCCTGTTACTTCAGCAATGTCTATCTGGGTCGGTCAGCCTACTGACTGTGCTCTGCACGCTGACGCCTAGCTCTGTGGCCAGGCCCCCTGTAATCACACAGGAATGTGAACATCATTTGTTCTCTTGTACGCTGTGATTCAGAGCAGCTTTGCCTGTCCTGGGCCCTGGTTGTTACTCAGAGGGAAACGGCTGCCTGCCTCTCGCCTCTCTAAGTCCCTCTGAAAATTGTGAGCACTGGACAGGAAGGCTAATTATTGGAGCCACTAAAATGTGTGCCAGAGCCTCTTCAAGAATGAGTCAGCTTTGCCTGGAAATACCTAAAATTGCTAAGCACATATTTATTTTTTTCAAGAAGTACCTACTTAGTGCCTGCCTTTCGTTGTGTATCCAACTGTAGGTGCAGCCACCCTGGCTATTAAGCTCTGACTGTGATGGTTGTCATGTTGCTTGACAACCTCAGGAAATTTCATGGAAAGGATACTTCGTGTGCAGGGCTATTTGGTTGGTGGGCTTGGTTTCCAGAAAACATTAAAAATCAATCTATAAATCTGAAGTAATTAGGCCCAGGAAGGAAGAGGTGGTTTGGGGGGCATCCGATAAACATCTCAGAAAGGAGTACAATAGAGGCACTCAAAGAGGGTTTGGCAGTGGCCAGGAACTATAGGGACCTCTCTTATACCACCTACCTACAAAAAGCTGTAGCCTTGGGTACTGGCCGGCTCTGCTATCCCTTCATCACCCGTGATTGACATGAGCTCCATGGCTAGGGGTAAGGTTTAAGAGATTTCCGATATGACTTCCTTCTAGAATTATGGATTAGGTGCTTTTCTGTCACAGCGAACACGGTCCCTGACAGAAGCAAGGTGAGGAAGGAGATGTTTGTGTTCGCTTATGATTTCAAAGAGTTCTAGATCATCACAGCAGGGAAAGTGCGGTGACTTCTTAGTCCATGGTGTTCAGAGTGTGTGGAGGCAGCTGTTCTTACTGGGCCAAGAAGCAGAAAGCAGCCACAAGCAAGAGCCAAGGTATAACCTTCAAGGTCCTCTGGGTCACAGCTCCCGAAGGCTCCATGGCATCACCATCCTGGAACAAACAAACAAAGAGCCCATGATAGACATGTCAGATTATGTTCAAACCATAAGAGACTGTCCTTAAGTCCCCAATAACCATGACCATTTCATGATGTCCTATAGATTTAGTCATGTGAGCACTACTTAGAACTCCAAAATTCAAGATCACTTTTGAGACTCAAAGCAGTCTCTTAGTTGTGAACCCTATAAACAATAACCACCACAGTAAGATATTCCCTAGGTTTGTAATAGTGGTCCTTATATCTTAAGGGTAAGCAAAAACTGTCTAATTGGACTTAAGGGCCATTCAATACAAGGGTGTTCATGCTTGTACAGTAAACCTAGCCAACTACCCATGGCTGCTGAGGTCATGGACCCTATAGGAAAATCTACTATTGTCACTTTACTGCACCAGTATAATTTCTAGCTGCATTCTGAATTCTTATCCATAGATAATTGTAGCTCTCACCCCTCAAAGAAGGTTCTTTTTGAAGAGGACAGGGACCATTTTTAAAAGTCCACAATTGCCCAAAGTGCATAGAATAACTGATCATGGGTCCCAACCCCTACTGATATATATATGTATATATACACACACACACACACACAGAGAGAGAGAGAGAGAGAGAGAGAGAGAGAGAGAGTGAACGAACATTTTCACTCTAAAATGGATGAGTAGGATCCTAGCACAGAAAGACTGGATCAAAGTAAGATGAAACCCTAGCAGGACAAACAACAAATCTTTCAGCTCCATTTCCAGCTTCTGGGGTACATGGTGGTATGATGTAAGTATCAGTGGCTTGGGCTGCATCCCTATGATCCTGATACCCATATCATACATGAGCTCTTTCTTACTCTAGCTTACATACAACCTTACTCAGCAGGCACACCAAGTATCTCCACTGAAGTTTAAATATAGGGGCCATTCTCCCTCTCCTGCTTTCTCTCTCTTCCCTCCCTCTCTCTTTCTCTTCCTTCCTACCAAGTAAGGTTACGATAAGGATACCTACAAACCAGAGAGTGAGTCCTCATCAGACTTGACCTACCAATACCTTGACCTTGGATGCACCTTGACCTTGGATCCACCCTGACCTTTGATGCCTTTTGACCTTGGATGCATCCTGACCTTGGATGCACCTTGACTTTGAATATCTTGCTACACAACTGTGAGAAACAAATGTTTATATTTTAAGTCACCCAGTCTTTGGTATTTGCTATAGCAGCAAGCTAAGATAGTACCTTGTCAGAACTCATCTTCCAACAGCTAGTTGGGAAGCTAGTCCATGTAGAATTAACCATCTTAGTGACCTGGGTATCACTTCCAGCAGTTAATCTATCAATACTTCCAGGGACAATCACCGGAATGGTCACAATTTCTCTAAACTCTGTTGCTTGTGCAAGCCCTCTCCCAGGGTTGGCAACCTTCCTCTCCTTCACCCTCTGATCCTAATTCTCCACAAGAGAACATTTCCCTCAAGAGCTTTATAGGCATCCAAGGAAAGAAAAGCCGCCATGTGGGGTGGGTGAGCGTATGGAAACTTTAGAAATAGAGCTTAAACCACGGAAGTTTGTTTCTCACAGTTCTGAACCAGAAGAACCGAGGTCAAGGTCGCAGCAGGGTCAGTTCCTGGTGAGTCCTTTCCTTGCCTTCACCATAACCCCTTTCTCCCTCTGTTTTCACATGATGGAGAGAGTGAGCATACCCATTCTTAGGCAATGGGGGCCCAATATTTGTGACCCCTAAATTATATTAAACACACACACACACAGGGCCTCATCTCCAAATACATCATATTGGGTGTTAAGGATTTAACAGACTGGGGAATCAGTACTCAGAGGTGAGGTCATCATAGGAGAAGATCAGTTCTCAATGGCTCTTCCTTCATAAATGAAATTAGCAGCTTATCAAACAGCTCCAGGCCTAAGGGACCACTTCTATGCCTTCTACCTTCTCCAACTTAAGGACACAGCAGCCAGGAGCCATTTGTGGAGCAGCAGAATGCTTAGCAGTCCTCCCTGGGGACCAGTGCCAGGGCCTTGACCATGGCCTTCCCAGCCTCTAAGTAATCCTGTTCTCTGTAAATTACCCAGCCCACAGCATTTCACAGTAGGGCAAATGCTCTAACCTAGCCTCAATCTCCCAAATTTAGGAAGTGCATCTCTTTACTCCAGCATCTCCCCTCTGCCTCTAGGCCAGCCCCACAGAGTGTGGGTGGATCTGTGACTTGCATCTAACTGACTGAGGAGCATGGTAGATCCAGACCCTCCGCTGGCCAGGCCTATCTGTTCTGCTCCTTCACACTACTCTCCAACAAGGTCACATAGAGAAGCAAGGGTGGCTCACAATAGAGCAAAAAGTCTGGCTTCCTGAGTGTGAACAAGAGCCAATCAGGCAGCCAGTTCCTAATCTACTTGTTAGGGCCACTACTGGGTTCTTACTACTGATTTAGGGAAGAAACTAAGCCGGTGGGCTGTACTTGGTTTAAAGGTCCAGAATTGGAGAAGATACAAAGTCAGCTTGATATCAGAGAAGCCAAGCAGAGTATCTCAGTGTCCTGATTGTCACAAACAGTAGGGTCCCAGACCCCACATAGTAGCACCATGCCTGCATGCCATCAAAACTGTCTCACTTTTGGCAGTGGCCTCATCCCATGTGTCAGTCATCTTTCCATCACTGTGAAAAAGTACCTGAGACCATTCGGTATATAGAAGGAAGGTTTGTTTTGGCTTGTGCCTGCAGAAGTTTCAGTCCCTGGTCATGTGGCTCTGCTGCTTTAGGCCTGTGTCAGCACAGTACATCAGAGTGACAAGAGTATGTGACAGAAGAGATCTGCTTGTGGCAGCTAGGAAGCCAAAGGAGGGGTAGGGAGAGGTCTGTCAACATCTCCTTCAAGGGCACACCTCAGTGACCTAAATTCTTGCCACTAGGCTCTGTCCTTTCCCGTTCCCACCACATTCTCACAGTGTCTCAGTCTGTGGAGCACACCTTAAATACATGGATGGGCCTTTGTGGGAACTACAAATCCAAACTAAAACAATATGTCTACATGGTGCTGTTTTAAATGATGTACACATTTTCAGTATTTTTATTGTATGTGTATGAGTGTTTTGCCTACATGTACATAAGTGTACCACATGCATGCAGTACACACAGAGGCCAGAAGAGGGTGATGGATCCCCTGGAATTGGAGTTACAGGTGATCATTAGACATCTTGTGGGTGCTGGGAACCAAACCCAAGTCCTCTGGGAGAGCAGCCAGCTCTCTTAACCACTTAGCCATCTCCCCAGCTCCTTTACTATAATAGTAAATAATATCAAATATCTTTCCATAGAAACCCTGGGAAATACATAATGCATAAAAGTTTACCAAAAGGCAGATGCATAATCCTGCAACCTAGAGAAATATGTTTCACCCTGCGTTTCCACCATCTACATCTAGCGTTGAGTTTAGCCTAACTTCCTACTGCCATCAATGAGAAGCAAGCAGAAGTGATGGGAATGGATCTGTGGTAGACTACAAAATTCTGCCAAGTCTCCCTAGCCTGAGCCCCAGAAGGGCTGACACCATTCCCTTGCCATCCCAAAAATATTACATTGGGGCCTTCTAGTCTGGAGCTGAGAGCACACATCCACAAGGCTGATGCTCTGGGCATGGATCCCACATGCTGTACACCTGCTCAGGTGTCAGGTCCCCAGAGGTCAGCCTCAGCATGGAAGACAGGAGCAGTCAGACTGGACCTGGAAAATGTCCTCATCTCAGCCCTCAGGAAGACTCAGCCCCTAGGAAGACTCTAGGCTGAAGGTTGAAACTTTCCCACCAAGGGTCATGTCATGATTCAGAGGAAGAAGCTGTTTCTGTTTCTGAAAGAGGACTAAACAGATCACACCCTTCCCTGAGTTATGTAGGAGGAATTTATCCACTTACCATTCATGGTGCCAGAAATGACTCAGCAATGGCAAAGGGCTTACCACTTAGAGGGATCCAGAAACTTCTGCCAGTGCTTCTCAAGGGAGCCTGTCCTGGTTCTCATGACCCTCGGTCACTTTGCCACAGCCACACCATGTTTCTTGCACACTGCCTGTACCGGACACAAGTCTCCCATACATACTATTATCATGGAATATGTGTGTATGGAATTGAATTGTAGACTTTTCCACTTCCTCTTGGAAACAGTACCTTTTTTTTTTGGTCATGGTCAGCTTACCATTCAAAGTTTATACCCACTCATGACTGATTCCCATTCATATATAGCCAGCTTCATATTTTAAGCAACCCTGCAACTCAGGACCTTTTGTCCCCATGCTTCCTGGTTGAAGTCAATCTTATGACAGAAAAACATTGCCAGTGGTTCCATTCAACATGAAAGACTGTAAGTTCAACAACAGAGCTCCACAGAGATCCACGAGATACTACCTCAACTGAGAAAGCCCACATTTGGCATTCTTACATCAATTGCCTTCTAACTAGCTGCAGGTAAACTAAAAATCCAATAAGTAGGTCAGAGAGCATTTCAATGTTTCAGAGCAAAAGACCCACTAGTCTCTGCCTTCGTGTTAGTGTTTTCATCCACAGTACTGCTTTCTTATCCTTAGGTTTCCAATTCACTGCCCAAGCCAGCCTTCACTGGTGATCAGAAGCTGCCAACAGCTCTCAACTCAACCTGTGAGCCCAGAACCCTAGAGCCTTGGCCTGTCGCCATAAGGCACAGCTTCCTGAAGCAGGAAGCTTTGCTATTATTGGTTTTCATCTTGCTATAAGGTACACACCATATCTTACAGTTTACACCTGGAAAACTTTTGGAAAAACCAATTGATCTCTCTCTCTCTCTCTCTCTCTCTCTCTCTCTCTCTCTCTCTCTCTCTCTCTCTCCCAAGCACACCTGCATGCATGTGTGTGCACATGTATGAGTATGTATGTGTGCGTGCATGTGTGAGTATGTATGTGTGCGTGCATGTGTGAGTATGTATGTGTGTGTGCATGTGTGAGCATATATGTGTGCATGCATGTGTGAGTATGTATGTGTGTGTGTGCATGTGTGAGCATATATGTGTGCGTGCATGTGTGACTATGTATGTGTGTGTGCACAGAGGCCAGGGCATTGGGTGTCCTCTATTACTCTCTGCCTTGTTTCTTTGAGGCAGGGTCTCTAACTGAACCTGGAGCACATATCTATTAGATAGTCTAGAAGCCAGCAATCCCATGTGTGGTTAAATGTGTGAAGCCAGAGACAGGCTTGAGTTCCCTCATCAACCCGGGATCCTCCCATCCTTCTTTTCATAGCTAATTTAGTTATGTGTTTAAACAATGTAAACCTGGCAGCTCTCTTCTATTGAAGCTGGGATTGAGGAGAGCTGCCGCCCAGCCCTAACCCTGCAGTGCAGCCTGGGCTTCAGTGTCCATCAGCTTTCCTGAAATAGCAAGGCTTGTTTCCTTCCAGGCTTCCCCTGGAATAACCCGGGGAGGAGGCTACATTTCCTATGCCCAGGCCCTTTTATTCAGGAGTCCATATTTGGAGAAAACAGTTTCACTGCTGTGTGGAATGAAATCATATGGTTGCAAACACCTGATATGGATTTAAATTAAAAGGAGCTAACAATGAGATTGTGTACATATGTACATCAATACATACCTCTCCAGTGGGTGGAGAGACAGGGCTGGAATTCAGCTCACTCTCTGACAGCAGGTGACATGTGGGGCTCAGACAACTGAAGAGACTTTTGACCCCATTCTTCCTGGTCTTATTCAACTAAATAGAGGAGGGCAGGTTAGGAGCCCAGCTCCTTCCACACACAGTGCCAGCCATTGCCAGGATGGAGACTAGGGTAGCCCGTGGACAGCTTGTGAAGCAGGTTTTCTTTACATTATCCACTTATCCAAAAATAGAACAAAATAAAAAGCTGGTGACCAGGTCATGTTTCCTTTGAGTATACCTCACTCCTGAAGTCTTGTCATTATACACTCAGCTTGCTGCTAAGCTGAGTCGGTTGTAGCTCATAGGTATGTACCTGCTACTTTGCATCCAAAAAAAAAAAAAAAGGCATTCTAGAAAAGTCATGTGAAAGCTAAATCTAATTTACAGCACACTGCATGTTTGGTCTTTAGGCTCCCTTGAGCTCATTTGTGCTGTGAGAGATCACCTTACCAGCCTGTGCTGTGTGCCAGCCCCCACCTAGATCACAGGTGTGTATTTGCCTATTTGCCGGGCCAGTTAGGACTTACTGTGAAGATCCCTCCATGTAAGCACGGGCCTTTGAGAGTGGCATTCTCCTCCTGAGGCAGCAGCGTTCGGAAGCACATTCACATGCCTAAAACCGGAGGGAAGGTGAGAATCTATGGAAATTGATGCTCTGCTCAAAATGGAGCCACTACTCACTGGAGACACTATACATTTGTTTGCATCAGTGCTGGGGGACCAGTAGACACCAGCCGCAGGAGATCAGGGCATGGGTTGAGCTCCACTCATGACTAGGGCCTGGCTTCTTGACTTCTCTTTTGAACACATGATGGTGGCCTTCCTAATCTCATGTGACATGCTCATCACAGACTCTCTAATATCCTACGACAATAGCCCTAACCCTTAGGACCTTCCAACAGCATTGGATGGTCTTCGTGACCCAAATCTGGGCATTGGTGGGAGCTGTAATTGCTACTTGGTGGATACTTGGGGGATTCAAGATGAGTGGAAGACATGGCTCCAAAAATGTTTGGGAAAGCTGTGCAGTCTCCGTCTGGGCTACCCAGATAGATGATGCTGTTTGAACCCACTGTTTCTATCCACATGATCTGTCACCCTCACCTACAGTAACATTCTCCTTTCATTTCCTTGCCACATTTCTAAACCTTTGGTTAACTATACTGTGTATTTTATACTCACCATGGGAGAGTGCAAATTTATTTACAATTTCATGAGGGGTTTCTTTTTGTTTAGCTAAAAGATTAACGTGGTTACCATATTGACTATGGCAGTCATGGGTCCTATTTTGTTACCTGTTCAGGGTCCTGCAATTGCTCTTCCTAGTGTCTGAATTCGCCGACTATATCTTTTCTCATTGCCTTATTTTAATATTTTTGGATTGACTGGATATACTAATGCAATATTTACATTTTTAACCTAATATAAAATCTCTGATTCAAGATGAAAATTCATTATAATTATTTTCTTAACAAGATTCATATGCTTGGTTTCATTTTTGCTACTTTATTTTTTAATAGACCTTTCATATGCAGGCTATTTTTAAATTTTGACTTTCCCTTTGAGATGTTGGAAATCATATCTACTTTTCTATTCTTTTATAAATTATGGTTAATCAATATGCATTCAAACCTATTTCATCTATTTTTTATTATCAAAATAATTGATGTCAATTGACTGTTTTCTCTAATCTATAAAGGATAGTCTGTGCTGTTACTTCTTGTCTTCAGGCCACTCAATTCTCAGTTTTTTCTGGAGATAGTCATTTAAAGTACAATATTATTATTAAGTTGATTTTTAAGCATGAGTCCTCTTTCAAAAATTATTTTTGGCATTTTTATTATGTTTTAATAAAATATTAAATTATATTTTATATATAATAAATAAAGAATTAATTTTGTTTTATTAGTTTTTGTTTCCTTTGGGGGAAAGGAGTTGTTTATTTTTCATTAGACTCTTTCATGAATCCTGCAGTCTTGGGTTTGGTGTTTTGATCCCTCACTCTATTGACTCATTTGAGTCAAGTAAGGCTATTTTTCCAGGCACTCATGTGGGTCTATAGTTTTGAGTTCATGTGTACAAAAGACACTGCCTGCTGCAAGAGGGCAAACAGCTGAGATTCATTTTCTTTGAACAACAGCTTTTGTAGAATAACATAATACCCACAGGATTGCCTGGGTACCTCCCCTTTAACCTGGTCTAGGCGCCTCCCCTTTAATTTGGCCTGAGCTCCTCCCCTTTAGCCTGGCAGCCTCATGCGACTCATGGTCCTTGGCTTCACCTAGATTCTGCAGAGACTGGTCAATGTCATCTTCCCTTCCTGTTTCAAAGGCAGAGTTGGAACCAAGTGTCATCTACTTTGCTCCTCACTGAATTTGTTTTTTGGTCTTGAAATCAAAGCAACTTAGGGTATAAGCTTAGGTGTTAAAAAGAAAGAAAAAAAACCTCTTGTTAATTCTGCTATTTAGAAAACTCAAGTCTTTCTTTAGCTTAAGAAAGTTCACCCTATGGAGAGGGTGTTTCTCCCCCCCCCCTTTTTGGTTATTTGATGGATAATAGAAAACTTTGTTATTTAGCTGTTAAATGGTCGTGTTAAATGGGTTTTGGAGGTTAGACCCAGGGACTTCTCTCTTTTTCTTTTCTGTATCCTTCTTTCTCTCCTATGTAGGAGTGCACAGACTTGAGAAAAATGGGACATAGACATAGTATGGGAAGGACCAAGAAGAAGGGACAGATTATTGAATATGCCCTTATACCTTTGTATATTGATACAAAATTAGTATTATATTTGGCTAAAGTGATATTGACCATTGTATATTGTGCAAAATTAAGATTGTATTGGACTACATCGGTATTGATCTTTGTATATTGATACAAAATTAAGATTATAGTTGGCCACAATGGTATTGACCCTTATAAATTGACGTAATATTAAGATTGTATTGGGCTACATAGGCATTGATCTTTGTATATTGATACAAAATTAAGAGTGTATTTGGCCACATTGGAATTGATCTTTGTATATTGATACAAAACTAAAGGTAATGCTTCTTAAAGGTATTGTACCTAGTGATACTTAAAAATGAAATGTGAAGCTCAGGCCTCTTGATACCAACTGTCTTAAACCATTTAGGATAGTTAAGAAATACAAACTCCTAGTCATGCAATCGTGTCATTTTGTTAGCTACTATGACAGTCTATCACAGATATTCTCTAAGCTACTCAGAAATCAAGTTGTTAAGAGACAAGCAACATTTGCCTATCTAAATACAAGAGGTAAATAGGGCATCTTCAAAAACCCCAAGAGATCTGCAGAATGGCATTCAAAGATGTTTTCTTAACTTAAGATTTTTTGATATCGAGACATGACAACTCCTGACAGCACCCCCATTCGACTCCAAGTAGAAGATGAGCATCGAAGAATCTCCAGTGTGAGATGGTTGAATTAGTGGCAAGCCTATCTCTTGGCATGAAAAACCCCTTGCTTCAACTGTAGACAGACTCCTGTCCAAAAAGGACAAAACTTGGTAGCAGGGAACTCGACAGCCTAGCTCTGCCAAGACAGGGTAGATAAGTCCTTCATAATCCCTGCTCTACAATCAATGTCTGTCAGAGAAACGGGACCAAAAGGCTGAAGATTGATGCTGTAATGTATGGAGAGAAAACAGGAACTGTCCAGGCAGCCACTGATATGTCATTTCTTAGTTTTGGATGATGCAGGCCCTGCACTTCCTACATAATCAGATATATTTATCCCTCTCAGGTCTCTGAGGTGGTTGAAGAATAGATAGCTACAGTCTCATAATTAAATTTTGAGTTGTTTAGGAATCAAGAGGGTGTTCTGGATCTAAGATGTTTTTAAAATAGTGATGCAAGTTAGTATGAAAGCTGAGTCAGATATAGAACTTTAAACTCATGGAGATGGTTAGATGGTAGAATATTAAAGTCAGGGGCCAAATATGTATGAACTGGACATTGGGAATGTATGCTGGGCCATTTAACTCTCATAAATGTGGCATATTTATTTCTGTTGTTTGTATAGTATTTACTGTTATAAGAGACGGAACCATTTGTTGGACTGAAAGGGGGAGCTGATGGGGGGAAGAGGGTGGAAGGGTGGGACAGGAAGGGGGAATAGGGAAGGGATTGTGACTGAGATGTAACTTGAAGAAATAAAAAAATAAAGTATTAAAAAAAGTCAAGGAGAGTCTGAAACTGAAAGAATTATAATCTCATGTTTTTTACAGCTGAATAAAATTCCATTGAATGTATATATTGCACATTGCCATAATTTACTTATGTGCTTATGGATATCTAGACTTATTCCATGGTTTTGTCATTGTGAACAGAGCAGCAATAAGCGTGTATGAGGTAATGTATTTGAGTTGGATTCTTCACACAAGATGCTAATGCATCCCCTCTGCACCATAAAACAAGCGGCTTCACCCATCTATACTTCATTCCTACAGAGCTTCCAGATACCTCCGACATAAAAAAGTACCAGAGTGGCTCATAAGATATCCTTTGTATTCTTTTATAGAAATTTTATTAATGTATATTTGTTTTTCAAAGTTATGAATATCATAATAGCATTTCTATTCAAGTATATAATATACTTTAACCATTACCCCCTTTCCTCTCCTTTCTACTGTGACCTTTACTTTTCCCAAATAGTCTTCTTTCTGATTTCATGTAATAAATATAAATTATGTGAAATCATGTGCATATGATTTCATAGTTCCTTCTGTTCCATTAATAAGTGGACACTTGAGTTGTAAAATAGGATATACAGTTAATAGTTTTTCTAGTTTTAACTGTCACGGATTTTTCAGTTTTGTGGAGGTGGATAAGAGCATAAAACTATGATTTGATGGAGAACATGTAAAATCCAGTGTGACATTCCGTAGCTTCAGAATGGCTACTCTAACTATGTAGGTGTTCAGTGAGATATGTAGACTTTGAGTCTGGTCAATTTTTCTGTGGGATGCTTTTTATTTACATGTTCTTTATAATAAAGTTTTAATAAATTTGAAAAAAAGAAAGTTCACCCTAAATAACTATTTAATAACTGTCCTGTTGGCTCTCTTCTTGAAAGTCCTAATATCTGTAATATATATAAATTAAACATATCTCTTATTTGTGCCATTCATACAGTTCACTAATTATTTTTTGACTCTTTCAGATTCTGGGATGTCAAAGCTGACTGCTCCATCAAGCCTCATTTCTGAAGGATCCTTTGCCCTTTTCTGTTTCAATTTTGAAATGAACATTGGTTTCCATTTCCTCTCTGCTCAAGTTTCACTGAAGCCAAGCTCTTTTGGGGAAGACCGGAAACGAACATCAGAAGTGTTCTCCAGATTTCCGGTCTCCTGCAGGAACTCAGTTTCTTAGGGAACTATTTACTCTGGCTCTTCAGTGACTTTCCTTGAACTGCCCTGCATCCTCCTGTACCTGGTGGTCCTCAGTGTGGTCACTCTCATGCAGAAGGCATGATGTTTCCAGAACCCGCAGTGTATTCCAGCCTGGGCCATTCTGCTCCAGAGCCAGGGCAGGAAGAGAAAAGAGGGCTCCATTTCAGAAGTCTCCTGAGAGGGGGCAGCCTGAGGAGGTGCTTAACCACCAGCAGCCTGGCTCTGATGGGCTCCTGTTGCGCATGGCCAGGCTACTCAGGCTTCTTTTCACAGCTCTGAAAGTGTCTTTGCTGTACAGCCCTGGTCTAGGGTCACTGTTCTTCCTGACCTGGCCTCACAGCTATGACAAAGGTCAGTAGGGGGATAGCGCCACTGAGCCTGTGAAACGCAGATGGTCCATTTACTGCACAGCGCATGTGCCAAACAAAACCAGAGGATTCTCAAACGTTGACTCCACGTACTTCCCAAGGACAGCCTTTACCTCTCTAACTCACAGGGCTAATTTAAAGGAAGGCCTGGACTCATGTTCTTGTCACCCTTCCCTACCCCTCCACTCACACTTCTCTCTTTGTATAATGACGTGTCATCAGGAAAGTCGTTGAACATTGTTATATGTCATAGTAAAAATATTTTGCTGAATTTTCTTCCTCCAACAAAAGAGCCCATTTTTCTTCTGTCTTTGGAACAAATAGTGTACAAAATGCTATATAAACTCCATTTGCATTTGGAAATTGTTCTGTTGAATATATAGTCCAATTTAACAATAGGGTCCATTGTCAACTTTATTCTCAATACAAATTCCAGTCATAAATTATCAAAGCCCACAAGCTGCTCAGCCTTCTATAAGTTTCTGGCAAGATGTTGTACAGATAAGATTCTGTATAGGAAGCAATTGTGGCTTCATTCTGTGATAGGCAAGGTGCCAGGAAATACTAAATCAAGTGGCAATAGAGTCTCTTGAGAAAGTTATTCCTGATCTGCAATGATAGTTCAAACAATGCCACTAACCTTGTTTGTGCACTGGAATGACCACTGAGTTATGTCTTATTCTATCAAGGGCCAGCAAGTCTGCTAAGCCCCGCATTGCAGCCAAGACACAGAACAGCTCCATCGTGTTAACTCCCAACAGCTGGGAAAGGCAATTTCTCATGACCACAATATAGCTACATGTTTGTTTCTCACAGCACATCTCACACACCCAAGCCTATGAGGGCATCGTGAAGGGAGAAACAGTGTGCTGTGGGATTGAGGAGAGGGCAAGAATGGATGCCAAGAATTCACAGAAAGATGGCTGCCATCATTAGCACAGAGCATCCAAGGATGCTGGGTGGTGGTGGCGCACACACCTATGATCCCAACACTCAAGAGGCAGAGGCAGGTGGATCTTTGTGTGTCCAAGACCAGCCTGGATACAGAGCAAGTTCTAGGACAGCCAGGGATACACAGAGAAATCCTGTCTCGGGGTGGGGGGGGGGGATGGCCAAAGGTTAGGGGAGGCATCTGGTTTGTATCAGAATTTCAAAAGAAAAGCTCAGCAGGTTTAGGGTCCAACTGTTGAAGTATCTGAAATGTTGGAGAGAGAGACCGAGACAGAGAGATCGTATCTCTACAGAGAGATCTTGATTTGTGTTCTCATATCTTAGTTTTAGAAATTTAAGAACAACATAGACTAGCATAGCCCAGTAAAAGTGTGATACACACCACATGTGTAGTTTCAAATTTCTCATAGCCACATTAAAAGGGCACACAGAAACCACTAAAATCATCAGTAACAATTTATTTGATCTAAAATATTTGCAATATTCCCATTCTAGCATGTACCATGTATTAACTTTCAATGGAATAGAGGATGTTCTTCTCTTTACTCCAGGCCTTAGAAACCCACATGAGTCTGGAATGCATTTGGTGCCCCCAGGCAACTCTGGCAATCCACCATCCTCCATCCCAGTATAGGATGATGTTTGCTAATAAATAGGAGGGACCAAACAATGTCGTGAAGAACAGCACCCTTCTGGATGCAGCATTCTCAGACCTGCTCACCTCTTCTGTTTCCCTGAGCCTGAAGCACCCCTCTCCCATCACCACAGACCTGCCAGTGGCAGCACCCTACCAACCCCTTGAATAACTGTGTATGGCCCCTTACGGAGGCAGCACTCTGTGTGTGGACAAGCTGCAGGATCAACAGAGGTGTCTGCCGACAGATGAATGAATGAAGAAAATGTACATTAGGGTGTCATTCAACCAAAAGGAAAATGAAATCTTGCCATTGGGGCAATGTGGACAGAACTGGAGGACCCTATGACAAATCAAATAAGTCATGGACAGAAAGATAGGTACATAACATCCTCATATATTGTGCATGGTTTGTATGGTGGTTTTTTTTTTCTCAGCCTAATGCAAACTACAGTCATCCAGGAAGAGGGAATCATAGTTAAGGGACTTCCTCCATCAAATTGCCTATAGACAAATCTCTGGGGCATTTTCTTGACTAATGATTGGTGTGGGAGGGTTCTGCCCACTGTAGGTGGTACCCTGGGCAAGTGGTCTCCAGTTTTATAAGAAAGAAAATTAAGTAAGCTATGGGCAGCAAGCCAGTAAGCAGCATTCCTCCATGGCCTCTGCTTCAGTTCCTGCCTGGAGTTCCTTTCATGGTAGACTATCAGCTGTTAGATGAAATAAACCATTTCCTCCACACTGTGGTCATGTTTCTTGGCACAACTGCAGAAGTTACACTGGGGACACACATGAAAGCTAAAAAGTCAATTTCACAGAAACAGAAAGCAGAAGAGAGGTTGGAATAGGAGAGAAGCTGGACAACAGAAACCTAACTAGAGTTAGATCAGAGAAGTAATTCCTAGTGTTAGCTAATGCTCTCCAGAACAGCAGGGGGTTGTAGCTGACACTTTACTCAGAATGTATAAAGAACCAAGGGGGGATTTTAAAGTTTCCCAATATGAATGAATGGTAAATGTTTAAGACAGAAATGCTGCTGCTCATGGTAAAGCATTCCCATAATCCCAGTACTTGGAAGAATGAGGCAGGAGAACTGCTATGAGTTCCAGGCCAGTCCAGGCTATGTGACTTAAAAATCAAAGAAACAAAGAGAAAGAAATGCTAGAATCCCTTTCATTCGATCTTTCTTGGCACCAGATATGACACTTTCACACAGTACCCTTTAAATGCACACAGTCACGTGGTGATGAAATGAAAAATTGAAGAATGCTGAAGGAGCCATTGCTCCCAAGGCTCTTTGTCAGCCTTAGTCCACAGATCCTGCCAAACTGCACACTTAGCAACATGATGCTGGGAAGCCGTGCACAAGAGCTCCCTGTGATGACTAATCTTGGTTATCAATGTAACTTGATCTAGAATCAACTAAAACTCAAGCTGCTGGGCATTCCTGTAAGGGACTTTCTTGATCAGATTATTTGAAGCAGGAAGACCCACCCTAACGTGGGCAACACCTTCTGGTGGCAGCCCATATAAAAGGACGTGGGAGAAGGAAACTTCAACTATTTGCCTGCTGCCCTCGCTCTCACTGGCAAGCTCTCCCCTGATAGTAGAACTAACTTCTTCAGGCTTCCAGAGTAGACTGAAGACCAGTAGCACCCCAAGAATCTTTGACACCTTTAGCACCAAATTGGAAACTTCCAAAGCATCCAGCACTGTGGACTAAGCGTCTACAGATCCTGAGCCCCTCCAGTGTGAGACAGTCATTGTTGGACTACGAGAACCGCATCATGTAAGCCATTCTAACAAACCCCCTTAATATGCATTCATTCTATCAGGTCTGTTTCTTTAGGACACCCTGACTAACACACTGACCCAGTGCATGGATGGACTTCCAGCTGGCTTAGTCTTTGCTGCCCAAGTCAGTCCTCATTGTGCTCCTTCTCCTTCTGAGGCTCCCTTCCCATATCTCGCAGGGCTTCCTGGCCTCAGAGAGGTTGCAGCCAGCTGAGGGGAAGGGCGCCATTCTGCAGCAGGACCAGTACATGAATTCAATGCTGAGGCTGATCAGTGGTACAAGATGTACATGAAGATCAACAGAAAGTTGGGAGTGCCCACAACCCAGACAGGTCATACACATAAGCTGGTCTGTCCAGGTGTGACATGCATGAGAACTGGAAGATATATGCCCTGTCCAGGTGGTTTTGGGCTATGTCCACCGACCGACCTGGGCAGGGTCCACAGTTGCTAGTCTGTGGATCCTAACAGATCCATGCCACAGCATGACAGTGTGTCTCATGAAAACTGCTCCGTCTCTAACTCCACATTTCCTAGGATCTGTCACCTGCCTGACTTCAAATGCCTGCTCATCTCTTCACCTTCATGATATCACTGAGCTAACAATGAATACCTGATCTTACAGATCCCTGGCCGCCACCTGTGACATTTAAATGGGTCAACTGTATTTGTAATTCCAGGTCAGTTTGTCTCCTCTGAATTGGTATCACCAACTTTCTCTGCAACCCTAGTACTCTATGGTCTGTCCCTTCTGCACATCCATGGAGAAGCACTGTCACCTGTCATACCTTTACAGACCGTTCTCAGGAGTGTCAGTCCTGTCCTATCCCTCCATCAAGGTGCTCAACAGCTTAGATGAAGCAAGTACTTCCTAGTCCACCCACACTGCCTAGAACTGTTTGCCATTGCCCAACCGCCAGAATAGATTTCCCCCCAGGAAACTGACACTGACTTGTGTCCAGCCTGCTACTGCCACACCTATTTCCACTTCTCTTCCTCCCGGCCTGTTTTCGAAGCATGAAGCTCTGTCTTGACACATGGCGTAGACAATGATCACGGATGCTTCTTAATCCTTTTCTCACATTTTCCTGAGTAAATGTAAGGAGGCTTCGAGCCTGAGAAATTTAGTTTTGAATCTTGTCTCCAAGATTTAATAATTCTAAAACATCCAGGCAAATTTCTTAGCATCTCTGAGACTCACTTTTTCTTCATAGAAATATACTAAGCTGTGGGCATCAGGTGAAGTGCTGAGTGAATGTCATGTGAGCTCATCCATGTCAAGGATCCCAGTGCCTCAAACCCATGGAAATGGCAGAGCCTTCCCCTGGTCCAAGTTCAGATGTGGCAAATGGTTGACCTTGAGCTAAAACCAGTGTAAGCACAAACTACCAGTTGTTGACAACTTCCTCTTCTTGGAAGACTGCCCCAGGAGACTGCTCCCCTGCAGAGACCTCCTACCTAGACTAGCTAACCCCCCTCCTCCCCGTACAACTCTATATGGGAAGGCCACCTCCTCACCCAGCAGTGTTTAATAAATGCAGTAAGCTTCCAAGCTGCTGGTGCATCCCCATCGGAACACACAACCCGTCAGATCCCAGCTCCTCTGCACATGGGTCTATCTATGTGCCTGGCCTTTCTCCATCACCCCAGTCAGGTTTCCAGGACCCAGGTTTGTGCCAATAAATCCGATCGATAAGGTTGTCAGAATGACCAGGAGCATCAAGAAAGATGTCATAGGTAAGATATTTAGCACAAAATAGACATCATTAAGAACAGACCAATAGGGTCCTTGAGGGAGAGAGAGAGAGAAACCCTTCAATTTGAAAGAGGGAAGGGGATTCTGTCTTTATGGGCAGTAAGTTCCATACTGTATGACTTAACCTACATGCTAGGTGACTGTGATAAAGACCAGCTATAATTCAAGGGAGTCGTGAGTCTTGACAGCAAAGAGGGGACCAGGCTCAGCCTGCAGCCTCTAGGAGGAGAGAGAGCTCAGCTCTGTGACTGCTGCAAGGCCACAGCAGTTTGCTGTCAGCTCTGTCTGGGATGGAGAATGCCGGGGCAGGGGTGTGCCTGATTCCAGGGGTGAGGCCTGATTTCTGGGAGAGAGAGTAGCTGGAGGATCTATTTATTTTACTGAGTGTTGGTGAGGATTGCTTTTTAGTGAAGCAGTTCTTTGCCCATGCCATAACCACTCTCTCCTAACTCTGTCCTACTCTTACTAACTGTTAGCAGTCTTAGCTCCACTTCATACTGTCCACAGCCTGAATCCCAGGAATGGCTGCTCTTTGGTGGCCACATACAGGTTATCTAACAATGTCCTACTAAACCTAGTTATCCCAAACTCTCTTGTTATGTCTTTGTTTTGCTGTGACCAGGTTTCCCTATATCTCTTGTCTTTGTCCAAGAGGCCATATCCAGTGTTCTGGACATCTGGAATACATAGAGTGTCTTAGTTAATTTTCTATTGTAATAACAAGGAATCTTCATGAGAGAGAGAGAGAGAGAGAGAGAGAGAGAGAGAGAGTCTACTTAATTCACTATTACGGTGGCTAGGGAATCCAAATAGCATGGACTCTGACCTCCAACAAGATGCCTCTCTCTGCTCACAGCATGGCAAAGAAACAGAAAGGGAGCTGACCACACGCAGAAGGGTTCAACTGTGTAGTGTGGCCTTGCTTTACAATTCACCATCACAGGAACTGCCCAAGACTGCTGAGCACGCCCGGCTCTCACCCTTTGGACTCAGACTGAATTCTTCCACTGTTCTCCAGTTTTGCAGACAATAAACCATGCGATTCTCAGCCTCCATGGCCACAGAATCCTATTCTCATGACAAGAGTCCATGTATGTGGAGATAAGTGCAAGTGTGTCTCTCTGTCTGTCTGACTGTCTGTCTGTCTGCATGTCTATGTGTGTTTCCTATGTTGGTTCTGTTTCTCTAGAGAACTCTGACCATGCTAAGACATGTCACCCATTCCTGACAACACCTCTTAGTTCCTGAAGCATCCCCACCCCTTTTCTCCAAGCCCCATCACCACCCTGGATGAGTTCTCGGTCCTTTGATCAACTTATTTCCAGGGACTTTCACCTCCTTGGCACTTGTGTCCCTGGCCTCTCCAGAATGCTGTCATCAACGATTGCTGCTGTGGTCCTAAATCCAAGCTTGAGACACCCACTCTCTCCCCACCTTCTCTTCTCAGTCCCTTTCACTCAGTCACTCCCACAACACCAATGTTTTAACACCATCAAATTCACTAGCTCAAGAACCATCCACACTTCCTTGTTATCTAGCAACTCCTTGTGTTTCCATTTGTTTGCGTTTCTAATCCACTTAAGATTGTGCATAACAGTATTTCTGCCACACCTGCCAATCTCCGTGGTTTCCTTGTTCCTTCATCTCCCTTTTTGACAAAACCCCCTCAGAATCAATACATCTGCCAACTGTCTTGTGCTTATATCCCAGATGTTAATCACTGTTCGAGAAAAAACAATTCCACAGAATTGAACAATTTGGTACTACTCTAATAGCTGGCAACATTTATTGAGGGTTTAATCTTACCAGGCAGCATTCAAAGCAAATTACACAGATTATCTCATCCTGCTCCTACATCATGCTGGCCAGATGCCCAGAACTCCTGTCCTCAAATCTCTGAAGTTCATTTACATCAGACAACTTTCTGCTGCTCAGAGAACATAGAAATCATCTATTAAGAACATAGCACACATCTTCCTTCACACTGTAGCAACGCTCAACAGAAATGCCCCGCTTTGATCCACAGCCTCTCTCCTTCCCCCTCCCCCCACATTCTGCTAGATTTCTGTCTACATCTTTGTGACACTCTCAGCTTTCTCTCACATTTTTCTTGGGTTTTCACCTACATTTTGGTATTCTTAAGATAGTGTCTTCTCTCCCAGTCACTTTTTTCTGGTGCTCATACTCAATTGTATAGATTTCATTGCCCTCTCCTATAAAAAATATTAACAGTCATTCGATCAAACCCGAAACAAAACAAAGAAAAGTTATTCTCCAGTTACATTGCTCAACCCAGATCTCTCAGTTCAGGTATACTCAATATTTCTCCTTGGATCTAGCCATCCAGTATGAGAAGACATAACCTAACTTCCTGCATAAGGCCACTTCTCCACTTCTCTGCCACCATCTACCAAGGTCATCAAGTCAGGAATACAAGCTGCACTCCTATTTTCCCTTCCCAATAAGCCTCCCAACCATCTACTCCTCCAGTTCCTACTTCATCAGTCTCTTGGAAGACATTAGCTTATGTTTATGCTCAGTACCACCAACAAAGCCTAGAACTCCCACTGTACAACAGCAAGACTCTCCTAGTCTCTTCACTACATGATGACTATATTCAACTTAATTTTGCTCAGCCTCAAAAATCTCAATATTGATGCTTCCTCAAAGCATCAATACATTTGGTGTGTGTTTTGGGATTGACTTCCATCCCTGAGCTCCCTCAGCACCAACACTGCATTTTGCTCCTACCTGTCTCTCCTCTAAAGCATGACCTACTGAGAAATTGTTCTCAATAAAGTTGTATTGAACAGATAAATTGTCATTGAATAAATTAAAGAATGCATCTATCAGTTAATCACTGAATCAATATTTTTTAGTTTAAACTGCTTGAGAATATCTAAAGTTCCTTAATATTTTCCCCATAATACCAAGATTAGTCTTTGTATTGACCAGATTTTCACTATTGTAGTGTGTGTGTGTGTGTGTGTGTGTGTGTGTGTGTGTGTGTGTGTACACCTGAAATTTTTCAAACATTTAGGTTTGAAAAATGAAAGGTCTGTTTTAGCTCACAGTTTTGGAACTTTTAGTCCATGGTCAGTTGACCCCATCAATTTCCAGCCTGTGATGAAGCAGAATGTAACGGATAGAGTGTTGGGGTGGCGGGGGAGACAAGTTGCTCACCTCATAGAAAAGGAAAAAGATGGGGGAGAAAAAGAGTGTGTTTCACAATCCCACAGTTCCCTTCAAAGTCACACCCCTGAGAATGTAGAACTTCCACCTTGGAAGCCCCAACTCCCAAAGGCTCAACCATCTGTAATAGCAGCAGGGACATGGGACCAAGCCTTTAACATGGGGACTTTAACATGATTAACCATGGATGAGTTGAGTATATACAACTCAGTTCAGAACTTAAGTATTCATGTATTTTTTAACTCTCAGGACCAAAAAGATCTATGATCTTGATTTGATCATATGTTGAACCTCAAAATGCCAAGGGCCCCACATACTTAGTTGAGTTCTGAGACACTCCAGTGGGTCCTGACCACCCTGAAACACTGAGTTTAGAGTCTTAGCTTCTGTGGGTGTTTGGTGGAGCTGTGTTGCAGACAGCTATCTGGACAAAGGGCTCACAGCAGGACCCAGGGTTGGCAATCCTTAGATGCTGGGTCCCAGAAGCCTAAATAGGAAAGAGTAGGAATGAGACAATGTGAGACCTTGAAGGAGAGTTCAAAGCCTCCAAAATATAAACCAGTGTCTTGGGTCTAGGCTTCTGTACTGGGATCCTGGGCTTCCATCTCCATGCATGCCAACAGTCCTGAGAAAGGGTTGTGACCTGCTGAGCATGGATTAACTTTTTCTCCCTAGAATCAGTCAGCCATGGCCAGAGGCAAGGTAGCTGACCAACTGACACCTTGACAGACCTGCGAGGCCAACAACATCCCAGGTTCTACAGTCTACACAATCCAGAGGGGTTTTTTTGTTTTGTTTTCATTCTAACTGAAGCTCCCATACTCAATTTGAATCTAATTTCAGCAATGCAAATCTAGCCTCTATTACATGTTTATACAACATAAGCAATTTATGATTCCTCCTTTCTTGCTACATTTTATCTTCAAAAACACAAGATTGTGGCCTAGATCAAGCAGTAGCAAGAGAATATTAAGAACAGAAGTTCAATCAAAGTCTGAGAATCAATTCGAGACTTAGGATGGAGGGCAAGAATTCTCTGAAGGCAGCTAATGAAAGGAATGGGCTTTCTGTCCACCACCCAGTGAGCAAAATGCCTGGCAGAGCAGGCAGCTGGGAGCCTGAACTGTCTCTCACATGTGTATATCTATAGCAATAAAGAACCTCAGACATTAGCAAATGACTCCACATCAGCCTGTCACCATTTAGCTCTGACATGCCTGAGTGTGAACTCCTCATAAAATGTCACAGTTCCTAGGGAACAAGAGTGATTGGGAACCCAGTAACCTCTCAAATCATTTTCTGCCTCTCAGGGCCACTAAGAGTCCCCGGCCTTCTAGCATGGCATGTATTTAATGCATCTCCTGGGAGCTACTCCCCCACAGCAGGGCAGGAAATGTTTGGGAAAGAAAAAATTTGTACTAGACATCTGCACAGATATGTTTCATCAGTGGCAGCATTGCCTGGGGGCCTTCCTCCCCAGTCTGCTCCTTGAAGCATAGCTGTCTGTCTGGGGCCTTAGATTCACCCTTCTGGGAATTTGGTAGTAACCACAGATTTCTAATTTGTAATGACTGCCATTATTCTAAGGTTATACAAAAAAGTTTAAGGGCCCCTAGTATAAAACAATTGTGTTAACTCAGACAATGCCTTGCCAAAAAAAAAAAAAAAAAAAAAAAGTATTGCCCTACAAATACCACCTTGGTCAGTTCTGATACCTTCAGCCCAAGATCCACAGATCAATGGTAATTTTGTATTTATTTGTAATACAGTGCAGGCAGGTACCTACTGGAACAGCATTAGCTACAATCTTCTTCTGGACTTCACAGAATTCTGCAGGAAACAGAATTCTGGTGTCAGTGTCCCTCTCTGTCCTCTTGGATTCCAAGCCACACCCAGAGTCTAATGCAGCTCCTGTCCTAAGGAGGTGATGAACGTCATGCAAAAAGTCAAGAAAACTTTATCTGAATCACCTTGGTTATCAAACTCAAATAGAACTGATACTACTCAGAGACAAATATCTTTAGTCACACTGTCCAGCATCAAGTAAAACTTTAAGCAAAGGAGGAAGGAGAAAGAGGGAGAGGAGGTGTAGAATGCATGGGGAGAAAGGACAAAAGGAAGAAAATGCCCAGAGCATGCCCAGAGCCAAGCAGGCAACTCTGTAGGACTTACTACATCCAAGAGAGAATTAAGAGTGATAAGAAAGGGGGGGGGGGGGGGGGGGAGGCTTGGGGGACCTCCCAGTCTCTAAAGTGCTGGTCCCACAAGCATGAGGAGCTGAGTTTGATGGCCAGAATCTACATTTTAAAAGTCAGGTTTGTCAGTATGTCCTAGTAATCCCAGTCCTGAGAAGACAAAGACAGGAAGCTACCTGGGTCTCACTAGCCAGCCAGCCTAGCCTTCTGGGCAAGGTACAGGCCAACAAGAGACTCTGTCTCATGAAACAATGTGGGAGGCTACTAAAAAATGACACCTGAGGTTGGCTCCTGACCACCATACACCTGCATGACACAAAAAATTTAAAAAACAGATAAAATTGATATAGAAGTGAAAGCCAAGGTAAAATGATTAGAAACAAAAACAATTATGAGAGAAAATAGAATTTAATGTAAATATATATATTTATTGTATATGTATATATTGTATATATATGTGTGTGTGTGTGTGTGTGTGTGTGTGTGTGTGTGTGTATATATATATATATATATATATATATATATATATATATATCTTGTATACCTCCAGAAACTGGAGAAAAAAAAATGTATGTCATAGGATGCCTTTGGCTCAATACCATACCATAAAAGAAAATTAAATATGATGCAATTTCAATATGTCCCAGTAAAAAAATTATAGGTAGAGAAATACTAGGATAGATGCCTTGAAAAGTAAAAGCTGGTATACTGAAAAGGAACTATCCACTACCTACAACACTGCCCTTAGCGTCTCTTCCCAGCAGGGTACAGTGCAGCAGGAGAAATGTGCCAGATGAGCTCTATCACTTCCCAGTCACTGTGTGTCTACAGCACGCAGATACATTCCAAGACAGATATGTTATCTTGATGTGGATTATCTATTAATCATCCTTCAAAACAGAATCCAGAAAAATAAAATTTTAGAAGCAAAATTTTTTTTATTGAGATGTAACTTGTAGAAATAAATAAATGTTGAAAAAACGGAAATGCTTTTAAAAAAAATTTTTAAATGGCATTGTGCTCAAATATAAACTATACACCTCTGGCATGCTAATGTTGAAATAACCTCTAGATCACACCCATTTTTGCTTCAATGTAATTACAACATAGTTGTTTGAATGTGTTCTCTAGTGAATCGCAAGAAAAAAATTGTACCCTTTCCATAGAGATGAGATTATTTTTCAAATATTTTCTGCCTACAGTTGATTCAATCTGTAGATGCTGAACCCACAGATGCAGATCCCCAACTATACTATAAACCAAGCAACAACTAACTGGAGGGGCACAGAAAAAAGCTAAGAATATAAGAATATTATATATTATATAATAATAATATAATATAATATAAGAATATAAGGGAAATAAAGTTAACAAATTAAGCAAGTAATTATCCCCCATGCTCCTTCCAAAAAAAAGGGAGAAAAGAGTGAAGAGAACCAAGAAAAAAATGAGGCAAATAGAACACAAGTAGCAAGACAACAGGCTTCAACTTAACAAACCCCAAAAGTAAGTAGTGTGGAGCCTGGAAAGATGTAAGATAGGACAGAAGGCAAGACATGAACATATTACATCCATGAGAAAGAGTTTGAGTTAAAAGATATAAAAAAAAGTTAAGGTTTATAAAAGGGTGTACAAGGCTACCACAGTCAAAAAAAAATGTAAAGTGCCACATAAGAAACATGAAAATGAACTTTGAGCAAAGAGGCCCACCTAGCCTTGAACTCACAGATCTGCCTGCTTCTTCAGGGATTAAAGGAGTGAGCCATCAACATCCAGTGGCATTAAACTCCTTTTTTGGGGGTGGGGGGTGGAGATAGGGTTTCTCTGTGCAGCCTTGGTTGTCCTGGTCTTGCTCTGTAGACCAGGCTGGCCTCGAACTCACAGAGATCCACTTGCCTCTCCCTCCCAAGTGCTGTGTTGGGGGCAGGGGAGCTGGCACTTAGACTTCTAAATTCATCTCTCAATGATTACTTTAATAGACAGGAAAATCTGTAAAAAAAAAAAAAACATAGATTTGAAATAAACCACTGAACAACTTTAACCTAATTGACAAGCACAGAATGCGCAAGCTTTTCGAGGGCCATAAGCAAGGGTCCCCTATATCCAAATGCACACATGTCAGACAAAGTTCTCTGACCACATGGTGCCATTTCAAATACCAGGAAAAGAAAGGTATCTCCAAAACTCCCCATTGTTTAAGATAACTAACACATGTATGGATGGCTCCTAGAGCAAGGAAGAAACCAAAAATAGCATCTGGAAGCTTCTGAAGTGATCAAAAGTGAAAATTCAGGGCTAGGAGTTACCTCAGTTGAAGAGCTCCTATTTAGCATGAGCACAACCCTGGGCTTGTTTCTCACAACCAAAGGAGGAGGAGAAAGGAGGGAGAAGGGTGAAAAGGCTAGAAGATGGGAGAGAAGGAAGAGAGAGGATGAAAAAGAAGAAAAGACAGCATGGTGAAATTTGCGGTTGACTAAAGCAGAATTTGTGAGCATTTCATCACATTAAAATCCTGTATCAGTTTCTAGCAATTACAAATAAGGCTGCTATGAACATAGATGAGGAAACGTCCTTATGATTCCGTGAGGAGTCATTTGGGTGTATACACAGAATTGGTATGGCTGGGCCCCTTGGCAGAGTTATTCCAAGTTTTCTAAGATATCGCCATACTGACCTCCATAGTGGTTGCACAAGCCTGCACTCCCACCAGCAATGGAGGAGGGTTCCCCTCTCTCCACACCCTGGCCAGCATGTGCTGTCATTTGAGCTTTTGATCTTAGCCATTCTGACAGGTGTGAGATGGAATCTTAGAGTGTTCTTGAGTTGCATTTCTCTGATGATTAAGGATGCTGAGCATTTCTTCAAGTGTCTCTCGGTCTTTAGGAATTCCTCCTTTGTGAATTCTCTGTTTAGCTCTTTTCCCCATTTTTTAGTTGGATTATTTGGTTTCTTGGCATTTAATTTCTTGAGTCCTTTATAAATTTTGGATATTAGCCCTTTGTCAGATGTGGGGTTGGTGAAGATTTTTTCCCAATCTGTAGGCTGCCATTTTGTTCGAATGACAGTGTCTTTTGCCTTACAGAAGCTTTTCAGTTTCATGAGGTCCCATTTATTGATTTTTGGTCTTAGGTCCTGAGCTGTTGTGTTCTGTTCAGGAAGTTGTCACCTGTGCCAATGATTTCGAGGGTTTTTCCCACTTTCTCTTCTAGTAGATTTAGTGTGACTGGGCTTATGTTAAGGTCTTTGATCCACTTGGACTTAAGTTTTGTACAAGGTGATAAGTATGGATTTAATTTCATTCTTTTACAAATGGACATCCAGTTGGACCAGCACCATTTGTTGAAGATGCTGTCCTTTTCCATTGTGGAGTTTTGGCTTCTTTGTCAAAAATTAGGTGACCATAGGTGTGTGGGTTCATTTCTGGGTCTAGAAACTGGAAACAACCCAGATGTCCCTCAACTAAAGAATGGATTTAAAAACTATGGTACATCTACACAATGGAATACTACTCAGCTATCAGAAACAAGGAAATTATGCAATTTGCAGCCAAATGGGTGTAACTAGAAAAGCTCATCCTGAGTGAGCTAACCTAGACTCAGAAGGATGCACATGGCATCTATTCACTTATTGTCAGATTTTAGCTATATAGTAGAGGATATCTATAGTACAACTGACGCACCAAAGGGAACATGGAGATAGACCTTTTTTTGTTTTTGTTTGTTTGTTTTCTCTCCCTGTCATTGAGACACTTTTCCCTGGTGGTACTGCCTTGTAGGCCTCCAGTGTATGAGGAGGCTCTTGGCCCTCATATGATGGCTGAACTGGGGTGGGGGAATGTTATGTGGGGACAGTCCACTCCAAAGGAGTGGGATGGAAGGGTTAGGGGGTAGAGGGTGGGAGGGCAGGACTGGGAAGGGTGGAAAGAGGACACTATGATGGAGATGTAACCTGAAGCAATAAATAAATAAATTTTTAAAAAATTTAAAAATCCTGTATCAGGAAAAAAAAAATAAGCCTCAAATCAACAACCTCAGCTCTCTCTTCAAGAACATGGGAAAAACTGTTTCAGAACGTCAGGTTGTACAGAGTAAGTATATATAATTTTGCCAATTTAAAATAAACAAATAGATTAGAAATGAAAGATATTAAGGGCTCACCCAATATTGAAAAGGGAACAGGGAAACATAGAGTAAGTGAAGCTCAAAATGAGTAGAAGGAAATGGAAAGGAAGACCAGCGTGAAAGGCAGCAGAACCGAGGATGGGGACAGACATTAAAGCAGTCCACTGGGACAGCGGACAAACTTGATAGGCCCCCTGTGCTGACTGAGAGGGGGGCACAGATGTGCACAGTGTCTGGATAGAGAGCGGCTGCCTCACCACACACTGCATGGAAATGAAGCGTGGGCACAGGGGCATATACCTGCAGAGGTGAGGCTAGGAGGTGACGTGTGCACTTCCTGAGAGAGGGTGAGGGTAGGGCATGATTCCCAGAAAGCCACATCTGTCTGTTACCCTGGAAGAGGCTGCAGACCCAGCACTGACTGGGTAGGGCAGAGAGCTGCTGCTCCAGTTACAGTGCACGTTCTGACATCTGTGTCGGGAGATGTAAAAAACGCTGGGTGATGGCCTGAGTGTTAACAATGAGCGTCTTGGGCTCCTGGTGTTTATTTCATCTTATTATAAAACAATAAAGCTATGTTCGCAGCATTTATCTTCATAGTAGAACGCCATGCTATTGAGGGTGTAGGCAGTGAATTGCACACATTGGTTGTAGTGGACCTTTTTCTGGGATATACTTTGACAGAAGCTATTAAACTTTAATGTGTGCGTATATACACTTACTGGCAATCTGATCTTGTATAAATACTGATATTAGTATGTGAGGATGTGCTTCGGAACGTGGTGCAGCTGTGAGCCCTAGGAGAAACCCACCGCTCCCCTGCTAGTGGCTGTGGAGCTGTGTGTTTTACAGCAGTTTTCTGGCAGTTAGTGTCTCCAGAGATGTCCCTTCCTGCTTGCAGTGTCCAATGGGACCGGCGGTGGTGATTGAAAGATAAAGGGATTTTAGTAGAAGAATATTTGTAAGGCCTAGGGGAAATATGAGGAGAGGAGAAGGAAGGCAGAGAAAATAGTAAAATGCAGGGAGGGAAAGATGAAAGGAAGAAGAGAGAAAAGGAGAAAGAAGGAAGGAAAAGAAGAGGTTAAAAAATAAATTAAAGTAAAGCCTATGAAATACTATAAGACAATCTAACAAAGAATGAACTAGAGCTGGTGAGTTGACCTTAAGAAGATCAGAGTCAACCAGCAGAGGAAATGACGTAAGTAAACTTGGTCTACTTTAAGGAAAGAAAACATCCTGTACATTTCTACGTATAGTTCATGACCACAGAGAAAACTGGAAGGATGCATTCCATCTGGCCAACATTATGGAAAGAACAACATTTCTATAGACCTCAAGCCCTGCATCCTAGGAATGGCCCTTGGGCCCATCCACTCAAGGGATGCAGCAGTGGCTGAGGTACCTTTTAGATGTCCAGGAGGCCGTGAGATCCAGCATGCCAATGATCTCATTGAAGGGACGACGGGACTGGGGTGAGGAGGGCTCCCAGTGTGCATTATGGGTAACTGGGGACAGATGCTCTGCTAGGTGTGATGGGATGAAGTCAGATTAAGAAAGAGGGTGGACTCCTTGCACCTGAGTGTGAAGGACTGACTGACTCATCCCTTACACCAGCTGCTCATTAACACCGGCCACATGTAAACAACGGATTCCCTTAATCAGTCTGCAGCAAACAGTCTTCCCATTGTTCAACACCCAGCATATTCAAGGCACCTTCACAAGACTTAAAGTTTATGGAAATGTCACCTCTCAAGTTCCTGGGAGGGGGAAGGAGTGGGGGGAAAATCAGTTTTCTGCTATTGGTGTTTTAATTCCTTGCCACTTTTTTGCAGGTGAGGCAGGGAGGGTTGGAGTGAGTTCTTGGCCAGAAGAATTTCAAAGTGGATCCCCAGAGAGTGTGCAGCTGAAGAGCTAAGAAAGCAAACCTGAAATGTGCTCACAGCAGCCTGAAGCAATTTAAGAGAGAATGGGGAGGGGACTCGCCAGAGATCTAGGCATGGAAATTATTTCCCCTTTTCATGCAGATGGATGAAAATGAGAAAGCTTCAGTCCCAAGAGGAAAACCAACCAAATGGAAAGGTCTCTTAGCTTTTCCAGCAAGTAGACATTTTCCCCCAGCAGATAGATGTGCCTGTGTGTGTGTACAAACAAGTCGGAAAGGACTAAAGCAATGTAGGGTAAAGCTGATGTTTTCTCCTTTGCCTTTCAGCTCCTCCACTTACCGGTCTCCACTCTGTGTAGAAACACTCTATGCACTTCTAAGTTGGTGCACACATAGGTACAGTTCAGGTGTGCAAATGACACACACTGCTCTACACCTGGCTTTCTAAAAATTAGTTTGTACTTTCCTGCGATGAACTCTAATTTATTGGTCCCTAATGGGGGACCTTGGAATGTTTCCCGTGGTCTGCTAGAGCGTACACATCAATGCTAACATCAGTATCTGGGATATATTTTAAGGCCCCTTTACAATAGTGAGTTGAAGCTAGAACATAGGCATGTTTGTAACAGTCAGTTTTCTAGGTCTAGACAACTCCAGGAAGAAAATAGGAAATGTGTTCAGGATCCCCCCAAAGCAGAATTTGGCCTTTCCAATTCTGAGTACAGGATTGTAGGGGATCCGGTGCTCTCTAAGCCTCTTCCTGGAGAGGTGACATTCAAAGATGCCTTCACTGGATCATGAAGGAAAGATGATTCATCCTTACAAAACAAAAAACAGAAACCCCTCTTTCCTCTCCACAAATGATTTAGGAACATAAAATTGAGGACTTGGAAAACGTCCATCACAAAGAGGCTAAACCCAGAATGACTGCCGAACCCAGAGCGGGAATCCAGTTGGCCATGCTGAGAGCTGGACCACCAGTGTGGCTGGAAATCTGAGTGGGTGTCAGAGAGGAGATGTGAACTTCTGTAACACGCCGAACTGCTAAAAATTCCTGGGACATTTCCCCAATAAACTGTCACACAGCAAAGCTGTTTCTGACAGGCTTGAAGTTCTATGAAAGCTATGTGGAGACCTTCACCTTGCAGGTGCATATGGTACCCAAGGTGAGTCCCAGAGGATGGCCTCCTGCTGCAGTTTGTGTGTGGCTCAGGTTGGCATGGTCAGAGGACAAGAAAAAAGAGAAAAGGAAAATCAGGCGTGCCTTGCTGAGGGGAGGAAGGGATCCTGCCCAGGCCCACCACCTCACCACTCCTTCGAGACAAGGTCATACTGAAACAATGAGGTAACAGAAAGGTAGAAACAAAGGAGAATCCACCTTACAATAATTACCTCATTTAATTCCTGAAGAAGGGGGCTGGGGGAGAGCATTGTTTCCATTCTATTAGCCACATTCCAAAGAAACCAGAGAATAATGGAAGAAAAAAATCACCCTAATCCCATAATTGAAACAAAACTATTGTCTCCATGTTGGCACGGACTGCACCCTGACATGATTTGTTATTATTTTTATGAAATTACAGAGTAAGTGGTACAACTTAATAGCCTCTGTTTTAATTTTCATTAATCATCGTGGCAGACTCAGTTCCCTAGTTGCTGAACTCTTCAAAATCATCACCCTGCGCGCGCATATGCCCCAGTCACCTTCAGGCAGTCAGCTTTCCCTGACAGCAGCTTTTGGTTTTCCCTTGTGTTGTTCTCTGCATTCTATTTCTGCTTTGTTTTAAGTAAAATTACAATTTCAGATTGTTTTATTAAGATAAATAGCCCCAGTGGGTAGCAGGCGAAGGACTGAGAAAGAAAATGTGAGCACAGTCCCCCCTGAGGTGCCCCAGGGAACTTGGAAATGAGAACCCATTGAGAGTTCCAGTAATAACAGAACCGTAGTTGGTGACTGCTCCAACTTGAGATTTTATGCTGGAGGGCTCAGGGTAACAGTGTTTAAGGCATCAGTGTACTTAAAGAAATAATGGTCAAAACTTGAGGGTGATTTTCTTAACATTAATTATCAATAACCTCTTTCCACCTCACTCTCAAAGTCACCAGTGGAATCAGATGAAATAGGAATTTTTTACAAAAAAAAAAAAAAACTTGGGATGGACTTGATTCCATGACAAGGTCAGGCCAACAAAAATTTGAAGGATCCTGGTCCCTCAAGTAAGACCAAATGTGGAGCCCATTTTGATGCAGCTACTTCAACAGGCCAGGATCCCAGAAGGGGCAACTGGAAAGTGAGCTGCATGATGTGGGTACCATTGTCCCCGAGCTAGAGTCAGGAGGCAGGAGGATGCCCCAAGTCTTCCCTTGCAGGCCAGGCACCTGCAAGCTGCAGGCCCAGAGCTCCCCATCTGGGAAAGTGGAGGCTCAGCAAACTGTTTCCTGAATTTTCAGAAGACCTCACACTTACAGAAATGACATCAAGTTGTCACCAATGACTGTGGCATCAAGGAAAACAAAGGAGTGTGGTATGTCACTCAGGGTGTAGCAATTCCCAGTTGCAAAGGGCCGAAGCAAGAGACTGGAGCAAAACGAGAGGCTTCCTTGCTTTGCTGAGCACAGAAAAGTCTTCTTCAGGCTGTCCGGGTCACTGTCTTTTGGGGTGAAGAACCGTGCACTAGCCCTCCTAGGAATGAACTGATGCCTGGTCCTCTCACCTCCCAACCTCTGTTTACAACCCACCTGCAGCCACTTCACCCCCAGACACTTTGAATAAAGTGTCTCTATAAAGACAAATGATAGGAAACTCTCAGCTCTGATAAAGACCCTTCGCAAAGACCAGAGTAAACAATAAAAGCGCCAATCAGGTGGCCCTGCGCATTATTTTTAGGTTGTCCCTCATGGTTCTGAGCATACGTGCAAGATGGGAGAGGTGGTGTTGGCTCCCAGTCATATTCCATTTTGGTCAGCCCCAGGAAAGTGCTAGATCCTTGATTGTTTTGCCAAAAACATCCCAGAATGGATTTTACCGTCAGCTGCTCTTGATCTTTTATAATTTCCTGCATTTGCTGTTGACTGGCATTCCTGACCTTGATAGAAATATCCAGACAAAATGCCTGGCCTGTGAGCTGTGACTTTGTTGCCAGCAGCTCCAGCCACCCTGGCAGCAGTCCCTGCATTTTGCACCCGTGTCTACAGGAAGTTAAGGCTGCACGGCCACCCTGCTAGGGGACATCCTTGCTCTGACTCTCTGGGTTCCTGTTAAGCACTGGGTGATGAATCGTGTTCTCATGGAAGAGCTCTGAAAGGGACCTCTCACACAAGCCCAAAGATATCTGAGTGGTTTTAAATGCCACTGACAAGATTGGGAGCATTCAGGGTGGTGGTGCAGGACTTTAATCCTGGCACTAGGAAGGCAGAGGCAGGTGGATCTCCAAGTTCAAGGCTAGACTGCTTTACAGAGTTCCAGGACAGCCTGGGCTACACTCTGGTTTGAAACTCTGTCACGAAAAAACAAAACATGAATGAATGAATGAATGAATGAATGAATGAATGAATGAATGAATAAATGAATGAATAAATAAATAGATAGATAGATAGATAGATAAATAAATAAATAAAAACTAAGATGCCACCAAGCATGTTGTGCCTGCAAGTTGAACTTAGGGGAGAGGGATATATGGAAACGGACTTTACAAACCAAGGCCCAGGCCTGAAGTGTGGCAGGTTCAGTGGAGAAGACTTAGAGCAGAGTCACTGGACAGTGTGATTTATGACACCCTCTGAAGCAACTCCAGCTGTCACCCTGACACTCTTCCAAGTGTCTGACAGTGAGTGGTGCCCCACGGCACTATCCTCCCAGCAGGGCAACCATCTCCCTAAGATCAGTTGTATCTGCGTGGGAAAGGTCTCCATAGCTGGCCCTGCTGACTGCTGGCATACCCTCCTACAAGGAATGAGTATGGAGGGCCACTGGAACCCCACCTGAGTGTCCAGCCACCTAAGCCATGTGTATACTATCCTACCCATCTGCATGGGGCTTTAGGGGTCTTAGGGAGGGGCCAGGTATATAGACTCAGGAAGACTAGGGGAACGGGGCTCTAAGGAAGCCATCATCCCAAGTTGAAGACCTCCCAGTGTGTCTGCTTTGGAGTCACTCTTGGTCCCCATAGTAATCTGTCACCCAGGTGTGTGAGGATTCATAGAAAGCTTACTGGCTCCCCAGGATGAAATGTGGTAGAATTGTGCTCTGGTTGTCACTGGAACTTTGGAAGGGAGAAAATTCTCTCTTGAGAGGAGAACAGGTTCCCTCAGGATCCTCAGCACCCAGTCAGAACCCTCTCTCCTGATTCAGACATCAGCCACCATTATCCAGAGCCCCAGTGCATGCCTGGAGCCACAAATCCATGTCTGTAGTTTCTGCTTTTGCCTGTGACAAAGCTTATTTATAAATTAGCCACAGGAAGACTTTAACAGCAAAAACCAATGATAAAATACAGCACATAACAATATATTGTAGCCGGACATGGCGGTTCATGCCTTTAATCCCAGCACTCAGGAGGCAGAGGTAGGCAGATTGCTATGCGTTCAAGGCCAGCCTGATCTACAAAGCAAGTTCAGGACAGTCAGGGTTATACAGAGAAACTCTGCTTAAAACACACACACACACACACACACACACACACACACACACACACACACAACAAAAATGATGTGAATGTGGTCTTTCCATCTCTTTCTCAAATATCTGTTGTACTGTAGATCTTAGCAATGTCAGCATTTAATTTGTCTCTTGACTTACTAAGAGATGAAGTTTAACCTTTACAGATGGCCTCACACAATACTAGCCTGAGGGAAAATCAGAAGCATAAGGTATGGCTTCTACTAAGTGCATATGGCTTTCTCATCATGTTAAGTTGGAAATTGTGCATCACGCTGTCCTAAACCAAGGATTTTCTGTACTTACAACAGGAGGAGCAAGACTTAGCACTGACCTGGAAACCATTCCCCACAGTGCTCCAACCCTGACCACACAGGGCCTGTGCAACCCTGGCCATGCCTGCTGAGTATAACTCTGACAATGTGTGCTGTGTAAACCCTTGCCATGTGTGCAGTGTGTTGTCTTCACATGTGGACTCTCATTTCCCATCACTTGGGCCAAACAACAAACTGTGAAATGAAGGAAAAGTGGACAACTCCCATTTCTGACTCTCCCTCTCACCAAGTCTCCGAGTCTTACATGATATACTGTAATAAGTTGACGATGGCTGGGACACTAGGAAAGAAGAGAAAGGTTTTTATTCCTTGTTCTCTGTTTCAGTTTGGTGGAGGCTGCTAGTGGGAGGGGAGGCAGAACTGGCACAAACTACACACACTTAGTTCATCACGCTGTAGTTTGATAGTAATTACTGAAACAAAACACAGGAAAACCTATTTCCATTAAAGACAGATATAAACACCCCATCAAAGTTCATGACTTCAGCTAACTTCAAATGCATGTGACACAGACACTTTTAAAAAGTCCACACCATAGTATTTCCAACAACTGCTTGTGCAATCATCCCTGAGGCAAGAGGAACATGGGATATGATCTCTGACCAGGACACAGAGCAGGGACCAGAGTCTGTGATTCTAGCCCCTCAGTTGAAAGAGAATCAATCTAATCTCAGTGCCCTCAGACAGCATCATTTTCAGTCTATTTTATGTTAGCTGAATCTCTCAGTGGCTGTATCAGCTAAGAAAAACCACGGAAAGGCTTGTTTTCGTTACTGTGGCTGAAAACACAATTTCAGAGCTTGTTTTACTTAGCATATCAAATCAGTTATGACTCTGAAATTTTTCTCAAGACATTGAGGATTTTTAACGGAGCAAGTGCTTTTGTCTGTCCTTCCCAAAGGGGTAAACAAAGTCTCAGAACATGCACATTTAGCAAGTTTGCTCAGCATTCATTTCAAAGAATCAAGGTGTAATGACAATTTCCAAGAAGTCCAAGCTCCTCAGTATAAGACTATCAGGGACTCTGAACATCTATTTTGCCAAAAGTTTAAAAGGTGGAAATGTCCCTGGAAATGTCCGTGGTGGCTCCACTGATGCTGCACGTGCTCAGTGCTCCACATACGCAAAAGTTGGAGTTTGGGTGAAATTATTATTATTATTATTATTATTATTATTATTATTATTTCAGAGACTACAAAACAAGTCCCAGAACCCCTACAACCATTGCTGCTCCCAAGAGAAGTGTTAGTAAAATACTGAAGAAGTGCTTTGAAATGCTCTCAACCTCTTGGAGGGTGCAAACTTGTCCATATTCTTTTTGATCATCTGTGCTTGATGCTTCCTTTTAATCTGTGGGTCCCTTGGCCATGACTCTGGAATATAGGTACCAGGTGTGATGCTATTTGTACAGAATTTCAAAACGTGTCTCTTTTCAACATAAATCCAGAATCTGAAAGTTTCTCTTTCCAAATAACTGGACATTTTTCTCTTCTTTGCCAGTTACTATCTAAGCTGAGGGTGTTCTGTACTGAGCTGGGATGACATACCAGCCACTCAACCAGTTTAACTAGCCGCCATCAGCTTGTCTAATTATCCCTGTTTCACAACAACTTTTGAATGACTGCAAACTTTGACCAAATTTACTTCCCTTATCTCTAAAGGCCACTTACTCTTAAAAACAAAATATAAACTACTAACTGATTTTAAAAACACAAAGGCATTTCTGTGTCAGGCATTTTTTTGATAATTAAATAAAATTCAGCACATGGGAAGAGCTGGCCACCACACGTGATGAGCAGATCAGTCTGTGATTCCCACAGTACTGACACGTGCTGCCCTGGTGTCTTGTCAGCTGCTGTGTGGCTGCGCCTTTTGCAAGCATCAGGAAAGCAAACATTTAACTCTTTCTCTTCCCCACAAGGTTAACAGGGACTAAATGTAGCTATAATGGATGTACAAAATCAAGCCACATCGCAATGGAAAAGGGGCTCTAAAACTGTAAGTCCAAACTCCTTCCAAGAGTGGAGCCTTCCCACCACCCTCTGCCTGAGCATTCCCTGCACCGAGCTACTGGAGAGCTGACTGTGCTCCAAGCTGTCCAGGAGCAACAAGGTCTGGGGAGGCAATACGGTCACTGTGGGTGCAGTTCACATCTAGGTCCATTCATGATCTGGTCCTGTGTGCGTGTGTCAATATACCAATTCTACAGTAGAAATGTGGAAACATGAGGTATGCATCCCATTGTGGCTCTACCACAGGCTCCCATTTGATCTCTGAGTCTGATCATATTATGCACAGATCTATCTAAGTGAAGGAATATGCCCTTATCTGTCCATCCCCAGGTCAAAACAATGATTTCTAACTCTTCAACCAACTCCTGTGCTCTCCCTTTCCCAACCTTGCCCTGTGTCCTCCTCCATAACTCATTCTTCACAAAAATACAATTGTACAATACCTGTTTAACATTGTGCATGGAGCAAATTAATCCAGACTTTGGACTGTGCCCACAGAACCCTTGCACACAGACAACTTACTTACCCACACTTTGCATCTAATGGTTCTGATTTGAAGGGTCCCCTGCCATTGTTAGAATCATCAGACAGCCATGTCTGATTTCTGCCCAGAGACGCATGTCCTGTTTGGTATTCTTTGTTTTGTGGGTCCTCATAGACAGCTCTTTAATGCCAGGCAGTTCTCGTCTAACGTGTCGGCACGGAGGCACGGGTGGCCTGGAAGCCCCACACCTGCGATCTTCTATTTCATTATCTTTACGTTCTGCAGTGAACTGTCGCTCTCTGATATCATCACATCTTCTCTTTATTTACTGTTGCCTCCGCCATCTGAATCTGAACTGATTCCGAGCAAAGCAGGTCAATACTCACCTGCTGAGCCTTGGTGTTCTGCATCGCTGTCTTCTCCCCTTGGATCATCTCAGCTCCAGGTAAAATGCATCTAGTCCTCCGTGTGGCTTTAAGAGTCCACTCTGTTCTAGAGCCAAACCTGGGTTCACTTCTCAGAGACCAGATTTGAACTCAGCTCTGCCTCTGCCGTGGAAATTGGTGATTTGTCTCCAAGGCAAGCCTTGAACCTGGGAAGGAAGCCAGGGTTAGCACAGGAAGCCCAGGGACACTAAAAGCAGCTTTGATATACTCTGCCTTTGCCTTTCATGCTTCGCTCTAGGCACCTGTGGAGGGCTGAGTGGTGATCCTAGACCGTGCAAGTCCTTTCTGCCCTGGCTGCCCCACTCAGACTCTCCCTTCTAGATTCTTTCATGTAATGCTTGAGGTTCTATGTGTGACCTTAGAGACAAATACAAAATTCAAGCTAAAGAATGGGGGGGGATCTTTGCCACCTACATACAATAAACTCCAAAAATTAAACAGTAAAAGATTGAATTAACTTCTCAAAGGGTGAAATACAAATGATCAGTAAATACTTTAAAAATTGTTCAACATCCTTAGCCGTCAGAGACATTCCAAATGAAACTGCTTTGGGATTCCATCTCACCCCAGTCAGAGACATGGTTGTCAAGAAAACAAACACTAGTGAAGATAGGAAAAAGTGGCACTTATATACCACTAACATGAAGGTAAGCTGGTAACACCACTATGAATATCAGCATGGAGGTTTCCCAAGAAACTAGAAATAGATCTGCTGTATGATCCAGCTATGCCACTTCTGGATACATACAGGAAAGACTGTTAAGTCAGCATACCACAGTGATGTTTGCACATTCATATTTAATTGCTGCACTATTTACAATAACAATATATAGAGCCAGCAGATTCCAGTTAAAGCAATGGATGGAGGAAATGTGGTACGTATTTTTTTTATTATTTTTTTAATAATAATGAAATTTTATTCAGTCATAAAGAAGAATGAAAATATGGCATACTTGGGAAAGTGAATGGAACAGAGACCATTATGTTAAGCAAAATAAGCCAGACATAGAAAGACAAATGCTGTAATTTCTTTAACATTAAGAATCTAGATTTAAACTTACACACACACACACACACTGTGAGAGAAGAAAAATAAATACAAAGAAAGAGAGGTGAGACTTGTGGGAGAAAACAGAAGGCAATGGAATACATGTGTCATGAAGGCAGAAGTAGGGACCATTTGGGGGAATGAATGAGCCCAGCAAGATGATGCAGACATTGGAGAAAGCTAGCGGAGGAGGTAAGAATACAGAGTAATAGTAACTGTGTCTGTGTGTGTGTGTGCACAGATTCCATAATAAAATCCATTACTTTGCATGCTGCGTTTAAAAAGTTAGAGACTGGAAAAGACAAAACGACAGGCTCAAATACAAGTATCCATGTCTGGTGTCCGGAAACCCACTGGAATGGGTTCACTCTAGTGCTCTCTTCAGGACAAGAACAGAGAAAGCCTAGAGTCAGAGCTTGCTGTAGTGGTTTACCTTTTGTTGCTGTGAGAAAAAAAAATCTAGACAAATCATCTTAAATATGAAAGGCTTATTTGGGCTCCTGGTCTCGGCATTAGCAGTCCGTGGTTCCATTGTTATTAGGCCTGTGGTGGAGTAGAGTATCATGGCAGATGAGTACACAGAAGAAAGCTGCTCACCTGAGGCATCCAGGGAGCAAAGAACATGAACAAAGAAGAGTCTGGGGACAAAGTCAAAGTCTTCAAAAGTCACATCTCCAGTGACCTACTTCCTCAAATAGGCCATGTTTCTTAATAGCCTGCTTGGCTATGAACTCATAACCAGATTAGCCCGTTGATGTAGATAGCATCCTCCTTATCCAATCACCTCTCATTGGTACCACTGCCTGAGATCAAGCCTTTAGCATAGCTAAATCTTAACACTGCTAGCAAAGCCACCTGTTCCTAGGAAGATTTTTGTAAGCCTTTGGCCTCCATCCACCACTTACTTCTCATCTTTCAAGTCAGGAGGTGAACTATTTTCTTGGCTGAATCAACTCAATAGAAAGCCAAAATGGTTTGATAGCCATCTAATTTGAAACCAACGTTACAGGCCAATCCAGAAAATTTGGTCCACAATGGAATTTATGACTTGAAATTTGTTTCCACTGTCTCAGAAACCAGGTGTGCTGGTGGAGTCTTCTATATAATAATGGAGCCGAGCCCTTTAAACCTTAGAATCCAACTTGTATGACAGACACTTAGGTGAGTCCCAGGCAAGATATATAAGAGCCTGGTCCCCTAGATCCTAGCCATGGCTGTGTCCCTGACCCCAATGTGCTTCATTCTTTTCCCATATCTCCACATCTGTGACCAGTGTGTGTTTACCCTTGTCACTTCCTGGACTTCACAATCAGGATTTGTGGTTACAATCAACTCCATTGCCACCTCCTCAATGAGGCCTTTTGACAACCATCTTCTGCCACTGTACTGTTTCCTCTGGGTACCTGCCCCAACCTAGGATGTCTCATTTGTTTCTTGCTCACACCCTCTGCTCCCCATCAGCACCCTCACTGCCAAGTTCCAGGGACCCAGTACTATGACTTGGGCACAAAGCAGATTCTCAGCTTGGCTGACTTAATGGTAGTTCCTTCCTCCAGATGAAGTAAGTATCTGTGGCCTGGGGAAGTAAGTCCCTTACAAATACCACCATTCACTGCTCCAGTCCTTAAGCCTCCAGCAGAACCCAGGGCTGTTGGCTCTGCAGCTTAGCTCTAGCTCTAAGGTTTAGCTCTCTGTTCTCTTTGACAATTCTCCAATAGAAGAGGCATAGCTACTCTCTGGAATACAGTTTTAAAGCCCTTCCCATTTAAGTTGAAAAGCAGGTGTCCTGAAGAGCCGGCTATTAGGGAGCAAAGGTATCCACGGCAAGAACTTTTCATTTGTAACATCACTGATGTTTATACTACAGAGGGCAAGAGGGATGCTTAAACCATCATTGACTTTAAACTCACTATATGAGACAATTGAAACAGAACATCAAAATTAAAGCTCCTGCCTTTGTGTTCTTTACCTGATGGAGAACATGAATATTTGGGCAATATTTGTCTTTAAGGGATAAAGGGATGATAATCCATGAAAATAGCCTTTTATTTGTGTCAAATACAACTTAATGAGATTCCAATTGCATTTTAACTTGTTTACCAGCATGAAACCTGTCCTTGCTTGTTTGGTCCTCTTGTGATATTCTCCAGTAATAAGATATATGGGTTTGGTGCTGGAGAAATGTCTCAGTGGTTAAGAGCACTGTCTGTTCTTCCAGAGGTCATGAGTTCAATTCCCAGGAACCACATGGTGGCTCATAACCATCTATAATGAGATCTGATGCCCTCTTCTGGCTTGCAGGCTTACATGCAGATGGAGCACTCATATACATTAAATAAATAAATCGATCTAAAAAAAAAAGAAGAAAGAAATGAAGACTTATAACTAGCTGAGCTGCCGCATCAAGCCCTAGTACAAGAGGAAGCTCTTAGCCCTCATGTGACTGGTGAACTGAAAGGGATTGATATGTGGGGGCTCCCCTCATCTGAGGAGAAGAAAAGGAGGGAGATAGGGAAGAGGAAAGGAGGGTGGGACATGGAGGGAAGGAGAGAGGGGACTTTGATCAAGATGTAACTTGAAAAAAAGAAATTAATAAAAAAAAAATTGAAAAAAGATATATGGGTTTAAAGGAATGTAAACTGTATAGAAATACATGTAAATTCTACATCATAGGAAAGAACCTTCCTCATGGAGGACTGTGGGGAATATCCTCAGGGATGTGATTATGCCACTGTCTGCTTTAATAAAGAAAACGTGGCATCACTAATATTTCACATTTCCATTTATTTGTGTGTTTGCACATGAGGAGTCAGTTCTCTCTCCTTCTACCACATGGGTTCAAGCCCAGGTCATCAGACTTGGATAGTGTCAAACACCTTTGCCCACTAAGCCATCTTGTCAGCCCAGTATCACCAATTTTTAAAATCCTGGTAGTAACCTGGGACACAAGATAAATAACAGCCTAATGCCCTGGTAAGAAGCTCTCTACATCTTAACACCCCACATGAAGTGAGGATGGACTTGAAGAGTAGATGGTTCTCCATTTCAGTGGCTCTGAGTGCAGGAAGAGAGCTGAGACCAGGGGTTGCCATTGCTATCATTTCTGGACTTGAACCACTGTCCCAAAAAAACAACCTGTGAGAATAGGTCTCAGTAAAAAATTGGCATGCTATAGACATGAACAGAGTTTCCCAATCACTGCACTGCAGCCTTGAATCGGCCCAAATAAGAGTCAGACCCCATTCCTCCCTCCTGGCCTATCACTTATGGAGACCATGATGATCCAGCAGGACCCATGTGTGAAAAGGCAGAGCCACGTGAGCAACATAGACTTCGGTGTTGACATTGCCCTGTGGCATAGACCTCTTAGAGTGACCAGGGAAGCTCTCCTCTGGCTCATTGTCAACCTTCAATTCCGCTCTCAACTCCAAGGCCAGTACACAAAGGAAGTCTACTTGAGTCGGAAGACTAAGGGTGTCACCTCTGGGAGGTCAGCAGGTCAATGAGCCTCCAGGGCCCACTACGCGATTGGCAGGCACCATGGTGTACTGGCCAAGGCACCACCCTATGTGGTTTTGGAACACGTCTGCCTCACATAGAAAACACTGCTTCCTTTGCTCTCGGACTTTCCCCCAGCCTTACCCCCTGGGAATACAAATCCACAATAACAGGTGGAAAACTGAATGCTGCTCATGAAAACAACAGCTCTCCACAAGAGCCAAGGGCCACTAACACACTTAAACACAAGGGCATGTGGACCCATCACCCTGGGTAAGAGGACTACAAACTCAAAGTGAGCCATGCTGAAGCTGCCTTACTACCCACAACTTCTCTGAAAGCAGATGGTTATAGGGCCTTGGGTAGTACTTGTGGAAGTTTGTCCACTCATTGAAGTTGGCCTCCTCTGTCTGTCTGTCTGTGCGTTAAGATATCTGTGCATGCTGCATATATGTGAAAACAAAACCTAACTTGTAAGAAATATCTTCTATCTACCATAATGGAATCTTCCTCAGAATAACTATGGATGGAGCACAATTACCACTCCCACTACTTTTGGTTCTGACTCAAAGTGTAGGGTCATTTCCAAGCAACATCTGTAAGAAAAAGTGTCATGTGAAACCAAAGCACATGCTTAGCATTCAGGAAGACTAGGATTCAATTCCCTAGCAACACACACTACAAGAGAACAATTCAAACATAAAAATCAGAGTATCTATGTGAGTCAGGTTTTCTCTTGAACCTAAATCCTCCCCACATGTCATAAAGACCCAGAGAACTATGACAGTATTGAGGCCAAAATTCTCCATAGACCAGTGAAAGTAAAATGGAAGATCAGTTTTGAAATCTTCACATGACTTTTACAGACAGCGTGGCTCGACACTCTGGATCAGGCCCTAAAGTGACTGTGAAGTGGAAATCTGTGCTGTTCCAAGAGTCTGATTGCAATTCTAGGTGCACATGTGACCAGCCTGGTCCCACAGACATATTAGCAATGAACACCTGGTCATGCTTTCATGTACCCATATCATCTGAAAGATCCTAAAGGCTACAGAGCCCTAGGCTCTTCCACATCAGCCAGGTCCTGGATCTGGGGGGGTTATAACATTTCTATAGTTATTCTGATGGCTCCTAGACTTTGACAGCCAATGACCTGCTCCATAAAAGGCATAAGGTGACTAAATAGGCAGATAGATCTATTCTCCTTCAGATTGGTGAACTCAGTGAGTATAAAGAAGACGTGGAAAACAGCTCAATGAACTTAAAGAAGATTTTAAAAAATCAATCCCTGAGTGGTGGCCAAGAATACACAAATATATAGCTAAAGGAAATGAAGAAGACAATTCAAGATTTGAAAACTGAACTCAGTAGAGATGGAAAAATTGAAGAGAACTCAAGATGAAATGAAGATGGAACTGAAGAACTCAATAGGCCAATTAAAAAAACTCAAGAGGTTCAAGTAAGAGAGACAAAGTAGAGGAATGGGACCATGTGAACAAAGACTATGAAAAAATTACTGAAAGGAGTGGGGCACCATAGAAAGAGAAAATCTGAATTAAAGGCATAGATGAAGGAGAAGAATCCCATATCAATGGAATAGACCAGATTTTCAACATGGTCATAGAAGAAAACTTCTCCAAATTAAGGAAAGACTTATGCATACAAATACAAGACACACAGAACACTAAACAGACATTTCCAGAAAAGAAACTCCCCATAGTATATTAAAGTTACAACATTAAATATACAGAACAAAGAGAGGGTACTGAAAGCAGCAAGAGAAAAAACAATTGCCACACATAAAGGAAAACCCATCAGAATAACAACTATTTCTCAATGGAATTTTTAAGATCTGGAAGAGCCTACAACAATGCATTTCAATTTCTAAAATCCAGAGATTCAAACCTAGACTGCGCAACACAGCCAAACTATCTGTCATAGTTGAAGGCTATAGAAAAACTTTCCATGATATAAACCAGCTAAAAGAATTCATTTCCACCAAAGGAGCCCTAGAGAGATCACTGGAAACAATACTCTGGACTGAAGAGAAGAATGAGCATAGACAAGAGACTATAGAAAGCAAGCAAATGAAGCTTTAATTACGGAAACACAAAATAGAAATAATAGCTTAAACAAACAAAAAAAAGACATCAGCCTTTCAATGGTTCTATATACTGGTAGTTTCAATTCCACAATCAAAAGAAGCAGGTTAGTTAAATGGATTAAGAAACAAAATCTCATATCTCTGTTGTCTACAAGAAACTCATAATACTTTCAAAGAAACATGAAAGGATGGAAAAAACTATTCTACACAAATGAGACCAAGAAGCAAGCAGGTTTCACTATCTTAATATTTGACAAAATAGATTTCAACCTAAAACTAATCAGAATAGATAAAGATAGATAGTTCATTCTAATCAAGGGAACAATTAGTCAAAAAGACATTACAATCCCAAACATATATGTACCAAACTCTGGTGCATCCAAATTCACAAACGTGAACTGCTGACATTAAAGACACAGATTAAATCCAAGTCAGTAACTTGTAGATGACTTTAATACCACACTTTCCCCAAAAGACAGGTAGGTCATCTGGAGAAAAAATAAGAAGAGAAACCTCAGAATTAAATGGCATCTTACAGAAAATGAACTTAACAGATATTTACAGAATTCTTCACTCAAGCACTAAACAATGAATGTTCTATTTAGCAGCTCATGGAAGACATAAAATAGACCGCATCCTAAAAACACAAAACAAATCTTAATAATTTTAGAAAAGTTGAAATAAATCCACATATCCTAACTGACCACAATACAAAATAAAACTTGCAATCAACAGCAAGTGCATGTATACTAATTACACAAACTCATGGAGATTAAATAGCAAACTACTGAATGATGAATGAGTCAATGAATAAACCAAGAAAAACAAAAAATACATAAAAATAAAAATCCTAGTACTAAATTAAAATGAAAACATAATGCAACAAAACCTCTGGGGCACATCAAAACAGTCCCAGGAGGGAAATTCATAGCCCAGAGCTACTAAATTAAAAAATCAGAGCACAAATAAATGACTTAAAGGTACAACTCGAGAATTTGGAAACACAAGAACAAGACAACCCAAATACAGTAGATAGCAAGAAACAACAAAAATCAGAGAAGAAAAATGAACTAGGAAGAAAGAAAACAACACAACAAATCAATAAAGCTAAAGCTGATTCTTTAAGAAGATAAACAAGATGAACAAAAAACCCTTGGCCTAATTAAGCAAAGGAAAGAAAGAGATTACACCAATTAGCAGAATCAGAGATGAACAGAGAAACATTACAACGGACATCAAAGAAATCCCAAATAATGTGCGAGAACACTTCAAAACCCATTGAGCTTTTAAAGTTAATGATTTTTAGCTTTGAAAAAAATATGAAATAGATGAGCATATTTCTACATTCACCCAACTGCCAAGATGAAGGGCTATAGGCAATTAATGGCTGGTATAAGAGTGAGAACAAGTATTCTCCAGGATCAAGCTCCCCAAGTCACAAGCCCTAAACACAGACACACATGAACACATTGAACCAACTCACCAGGTTAAATCTGTGTGTGTGTGTGTGTGTGTGTGTGTGTGTGTGTGTGTGTGTGTCCGCGCACTTGCGGGTGCTCATGCTTATGTGTGTTTAAGGATTATGAGGCCATAAATCTGATGGGTGAAGATGGTACAGGTGCATTTGGAAGGAGGAGGGAAAGGTGGGAATTGATGTAAATTCTCATATATGAAATTCCCAAAATAGAAATAAAAAGTCACTAGTTCCTCCTGTGTCTAGGCCAAGATAAACAGGTCCCTTGACTACCCCTTCCCCACACACCAGTAATCTATTTTGGAAACTTTCTGTGCAGAATCCAACGTCCATAATCCCTGTGGGCCTGGGTTGATCTTCATTCTTTTCTGGAAAAAGGATCCTGCTTCAACAGGGTCTAAAGCTTGTGCTGGAGACTAATGAAAAGACAACCTCCCAAGTCAGTATTCTCATATGAGATGCCCTAACTCCACACAGGCCACATTCTTGACCCTACCCTGTGGCTTCTTCTCCAGTAGGGCTACCATGCGGTTTCTGTGGTCCACAACGAGAAGAGTGCATGGACAGACTAGGACCCCGAGCTCATTCAAAAGTCTGCCAAGGGCCCTCAAACAGACAATATCCAGGGAGAAACGAAGACATGGCTGATGAGGGCCAGGTGTCAGACCAGCTGCCAGTCCAAGTCTCCTCTCCTGCAGCTTCTCTTAAAGAATAAACCCAACAACCGCAAGGTTGTGCTGTGCTAGCGAACGGCCCTCCCCCTCAGCCTGCCTGACACCCAGCTGGATGTTCCCTCCTAGTTACCAAAAGGGGAAAATACTTCTCTCTGGCCTGACTCCTAGGAGAGTCCAGCATAGGTATGCATGTCGACTATGCCCAGGGGTGCTATAAGAAGTTGATGAGGACCCCAAATTTCAACTCTCTGAGAATAACTTCCCATAATCTGAAGGCTTCAGTGTAACCCTGGTATAGCACTTGAAATGTGATCTGGTTATTGGGAACCTGGGGACCTATCAAATCTTCCTCCTTCAATATAGTTCCCTAATTTATAGAGTTGACATCCACTCAAGAGAAAAGGGTTGGATTTATTGCTGGTAAAATAATAAGCATGTAATATGATACCTCTCTAAACCTCAGTATGTATTTTTATAGGCCGGTCAGTAATTGTCTCCAGCGATGTCTGCCTGGCTGCCTGGGGGAGGGGAGAGTCCAAGGCCAGTCTGGCAGCAGGAAGACAACAGGACATAGCAGGACCAGGAAGAAGTCATGGACTCTTCCACACAAGGCCCAAGAACAAGTGAATCGGGAAGCCATGGAGACAGACAGAGGCAGTGGGCAGGGCAGAAGGGAGCCAGGAGCTTGTTCACAACAAACCCAGGAACCCTATTCTTACCCCATCCAGGCAATGACTATCCCTTCTGGGCTTCCTCCTGGTAAATCGGGCACAATGAGAGTCCCAAGGGTGAGTCATTTAATCCCCATCCTGGCCTCTTCCCCTCTTGAGCTTTGCCCAGACCAAAAGTGGTAGCCAAATTAGGAATCCGCAGGGAGCTAAAGGCACCAATTTTACTGGCCTGCCACCTTCAACTCTCACATTTTTGCCTGATTTATGCTGAGACTCTGACCCCATATTCCTCATCAAAGATGGGTATTATCAAAGCCCCAGTGGCTTCAAAAGAGAACACCCCAGCCATGTCTGTCGTGCTAGAGAAGTTGAGAAGAAATAGCCATGTCCCTGCTGCACAAGGGAAGTTGCCATTGACCTAGTCATCACCCAAGTTGATGGAAATTGGCAGCTCAGCTCCAGAAGGGCACCAAAGAAGAGACATGTACTATGTGTAGTATGTGACCCTCCTCTCCAGTGCCCCTCCTGGATGCAGAGAAGGCTTGTCAAAAGAGTTCACCATCAGGCTGGTGTCTGGGGGACAAGTTAATAATCAAAAAGATTGAATGTTCATTGACACTTCAGGAAGCCACTGAGTTTCTGAATCTGAGAATAGAGTTGTAAAAGGATTGGGGGTTTTGGTCTTTGTTATTTTTGTTCTTTTGGCCAACTCATAAAAGCTATAAATATGAATAGGTACAACATGATGTTTGGACCCATGAGTGTGTTGTGTAATGATAACCACCACTTTAAAAACTATCATTTCCTGATGGAGTGATGTTATGCATTCTAAATGTTAATTAACCTGCTCCCAGAAGCTTGCTTGCTGAACATCAAGTAATGCTGTTACCTTGCTTGTCTCTGATTGGTTAAATAAATGCCAAGGCCTGTGATTGGGCAAAGACAGAGGTAGGCAGGACTAAGGTGCTGAGACTTCTAAAGCAGAGAAGTTGATGGGCAGACAGAAAATATCTTGGGAAGAAGTAGAAGAAGAAGCCAGAGCAGGAAGGAAGACACACACCATGGGTTAGAGATGGAAGAAGGTCCTGCCACATGGCCTGAAACATCTGCATAGCATGGAGAATAAAAACCCAGGGGACGTATGTATAAATGGGGTCATATTTGGGGAATAGAATTATGAACTAGCTTAGATGGGCTAAGATTGCACAATCAGGTCAAGGCTTGT
>CAJQZJ010032121.1:11298865-11322480 GCA_907164525.1 Lophiomys imhausi
TGTGTGTGTGTGTGTGTGTGTGTGTGTGTGTGTGTGTGTGTGTGTGTTTTAATGAACCTATGTAACATCTAGGATCCACAAATAAGAAAAAGTGTGGTATTTATTTCTCTAAATGTGACTTACTTTAGTTAATATGGTTATCATCCACTTCCTAGCATTTGATAACCACCTTCTTTTTAGGGCTGAAAAAAAGTCTCCATGGTGTACATAAACACATTTTGATTATCTATTGATCTGCTGATGGACAATTTTTCAAATGTTTATTGGCCATTTGCACTTTGTCTTTTGAGAATTATCTGTTCATTTCATTAGCCTTCTTGTTCAATGTGTTGTTTGTTTTGAGGTTGAGCTTTCCGGTATTTAGTTTTGGGGGTTCTTTACTTACCCTGGGCATCATTCATCCATCAGGTATTTGGATAGCCAATATTACTCACTTCACTCAGCTGATGTTCCCTTTGTTATGCAGAAGCTTTTGAATTTGACATAATCCCACCAGTTAATATTTGGTGTTATTTCCTGAGCTAGGTGGGTTCTTTTCAAAACGTTCTCACCTATGCCTGTACAATTAAATGTCTTCCTCTAGAAGTTTAAACAGGACTCATATTAATGTCTTTGAAGGATTTTGTCCCATTTGAATTGATTTTATTTTTTTATTGGTTCACTGCGCATGCACACACATGCATACATGAACATGAATGTGTGGGGGTACACAAATGCATGGCACATGTGTTGATGTCACAAGACAACTCTCAACAGTAGATTCTCTCCTGCTCTCTGGGATCCAGGAATCAAATTTAAATCACCAGGCTTGTGTCCACTTATATTCAAACATGTCTACCCACTGAGCAATCTCATCAGCCCTTAATTTGATTTTATTCCTACGCCCGGGGATATCAAGATTTTCCAATCTTATTTTTAAGGAGTCCGTCTTCTTCCAAGGTTTGTTTTTGAGATGTTTGTCGATAACGGGTGGCTGTACTCTGTGAGGTTTTTTTTTTTCTGGATCCTTAATGAGCTGTGTCTGTTTAGTTCTGATACCATGCTGGTTTGTTATATGTTATATGTTATATGTTATATGTTATATGTTAGTATAACTTGAAAACAATTATTGTGATACTTTCAGCACTGTTCAGTACTCTAGAGTTTTTAATGGTTCCATGTAAATGTTACTACTGTTTATTCTATTTCTGTGAAAAATGACATCAGAATTGTTGTGGAGATTGCATTGAATCTATAGATTAGTTGTATCTCTGTTCCCACTACATTATTTTTTCGAGGTCTTTCCAACTTCTAGTGTCTCTTTTTTTTTAAATATTTTTACCTATGTTTTAAATTTTTCATTGTATAGATTTTCCACTTCTTTAGTTGAGTTTATCTCCATGTATTTTATGGTGTTTAAAGCTATTATAAATAGGATTATTTGGTTTTTTCCAAGATGGCGTTGCATAGCCCACACTGTTTACCAGTAGCAGGAGCTCAGAAACTGAAAAAAGAATGAGAGGACACACCACTGACTCTGAAACACCCACATCTGTGTTTCCCCAAGACCGAGGAGGACACCCCCCCCAGATTGTAGCGATACATGGATTCCAGCCACTAGCTCCCTGGACCTGCTCTCTTTCTTTAATGAGGTCAGATCCGGGCCCCAAGTATCCCAGGGTCCAAGCTCCTGGTCACCAGGTGCTTCCTGTGTCCCCCAAGTGAGTGCCTCCGAGAGGTCGCCCTATGAGCCCCAAGGTCATTCATCCAGATCTCAGGCATCCAGGTGCTTACTGAGTCCAGAGAAAGTTCCTCAGTGAGGTCTCCCCAGCCACAGAGATACTTGCTCCTCTCTCCACTGCCAGCCTCTAGCTGCCAGGTACTTCCATGCCAACCCACCACAGCCCCTGAAAAAGATTTTCTTCCCAGAAAGAAGCACCACCTAGCCTCTGACTGTCAGTGTTTCCAAAGACATGAGTCAACTGCCGAGCACCAGAGACACTTAGTCAGGCCTCTGGCCCCCAGGGACCTCTGCTGTCCCCCAAGAGAGCTCTCCGAGAGGTCTCCTTACCAATCATAAAGACATTCTCCAAGCCTCTGGCCACTAGGAGCTTCCAGCCTCCAAGGTGAAGGGCCTAGCACCAGAGACACTCAAACAGGCTTCTGGCCTCCTGGCGACTGAGCCACCCTGCTGTCCATGGAACAGGTCTCCTATGGAAATAATTAATTAAATTGTTTAACAGTATTTACATTATTGTTAATTAATCAGTGACTGATAATCCTTAATCAGCCATTATAAATGAGCACACAGACACCATGTGGATTTTAACAAGCCTTGGCCTGAATTGGGCAATCTTGGCTCATCTAAGCTATCTCCTAATTCTATTTCTGAATAAAGCCCATATAATATACATACATCCCCTGGGCTGTTTTTCTCCACATTATGCTGATATTCCAGGTCAGGTGGAATGAGGTTCTTTTCTCTAACCCATGGCATGTGTCTTCCTTCCTGCTCTTTGTTTATTCTTCTGGAGGCTTCTTCTACTGGAGGCTTCTTCTACTTCATCTACTGGAGGCTTCTTCTTGACATTGCTTCTGGATACTGGCAGCTTCTTTCACCCAAGGCTTTCTGCTTCAGAAGCCCTGGCCTTAGTCCCACCTACCTCTGTCTTTGCCCAGTCTCAGGCCTCAGCGTTTATTCAACCAATCAGAGAATGCCTCAGAAGGGGCAGTAACCAGATCTCAGCACTGAAATCAGCCTATCTGAAGCAATGTTATTAGACCTTCTCAATAGTCTCCCTCCCAGTTGCAGAGACCCTCCCTGGCCTCTTGCCTCCAGGGGCTTCCAGAAACCAGGGTGAACTGCCTCCTAGCTCCAAAGACACTCAAACAGGCTTCTGACCTCCAGGTGCCTCTGTGCTTCCCTGCTGCCTCTGGCCACCAGGCACTTCTACTATCCCAGGTCAACCACCTAGCACAAGGGACAGTCAGGCTTCTGGTCCTCAGATGCATCCATGCCCCTAGAAAAAGCTCACTGGACAAGCCTTCCTCTGAGTCACAGAAAGGCTCCCAGCAGCCTCTGGTCACCAGGTGCCTCCATCGACCCAGGTCAACTGCCTAGCACCAGAGACACTCTGCCAGGCTTCTGGTTACCAGGGCACTCTGGAAGAAGAGTCTTCCAGAGAAGAAAATTTCCCAAACCTAAAGAAAGAGCTGCCCATAAACATTCAGGAGGCTTACAGAACACCAAATAGATTACACTAGAAAAGAAAATATTTGTGCCATGTAAAAACTGAAAAACTAAATGTACAGAGTAAAGAAAGAATATTAAAAGCTGCAAGAGAAAAAGGTTAAATAACATATAAAGACATACCCAGCAGAATCATACCTGACTTCTCTTCTGAAACTCTGAAAGCCAGAGGAGATGACTTGCAGGCCCTAAGAAACTACAGATGTCAGCCCAGACTACTATACAAAATTTTCAATCACCATAGATGGAGAAGACAAAATATTCCATGACAAAACCAAATTTAAATAATATCCATAAACCCAACTCTACAGAAGGTCCAAGAAGGGAAATTCCAACCCAGAGAAGATAACTACACCCAAGAAAACACAGGAATCAAATAACTCCACTGCAGCTAAACCAAAAAGATATACACAATTACACTATGGCCACCTACATAAAAATAACAAGAAATAGCAATCTATGGTCATTAATATCACTTAAAATCAAGGAATTCAATTCCCCAATAAAAAGAAACAGACTTACAGAGTGGATCTGTAAACAAGACCCATCATTTTGCTGCATACAAGAAATGCGTCTCACCAACAAAGATAGACACTACCTCAGAGTAAAGGGCTGGGAAAAGGTTTTCAAGCAAATGGTTCCAGGAATCAAGCTGGAGTAGCCATCCTAATATCAAATAAAATAGACTTTCAACCTAAATTAATCAAAAAAGATATGGAAGGACACTACATACTCATCAAAGGAAATGTTCATCAAGAGGACATTCAATGTTGAGTATCTATGCCACAAATATAAGGGTATCCACATTTGTAAAAGAGACTCTTCTAAAGCTTAAACCACACCATCGATCCCTACACATTAATAGTGGGAAACTTCAACACCCCATTCATACTAATGGACAGGTCATCAATACAGAAACCAAACATAATGAAACTAACAGAGGTCATGAACCAAATGGACCTAACAGATATGTACAGAATGTTTCACTCAAACACAAAAGAATATACCTCTTTCTCAGCACCTCACAGAAGCTTCTCCAAAATTGACCATAAAATTAGTCACAAAGCAAGCTTCAACCAATACAAGAAAATTGAAATAACCCTTTGTATATTATTGGATCACCATGGATTAAAGTTGAACTTGAACAACAATCGAAATAACAAAAATCCTACACATTCATAGACTGAACAAGTCTCTACTCAATGACCACTGGGTAAGGGAACAAATAAAGAAGGAAACCAAAGACTTCCTAAAATTCAATGAAAATTAAGGTACAACATACCCAAACTTACAGGACACAATGAAAGTGGTGGTAAGAGGAAAGTTCATAGCACTAAGTGCCTTCAAAAAGAAATTGGAGACAGCTCATATTAGCAATTTAGGAAAACAACTGAAAACTCTAGAAAAAAAGAAACAAACACTCCCAAGAGGAACAGATAGCAGGAAATCATCAAACTCAGGGCTGAAATCAATAACTTAGAAACAGAAAGAAAAATACGAAGAATCAACAAAACCAAGAGTTGGTTCTTTGAGAAAATCAACAAAATAGACAAACCATTAGCCAAACTAACTAAAAGACAGAGAGAAAATATCCAAATCAACAAAATCAGATATGAAAAGGTGGAAATGACAACAGACACTGAGGAAATCCATGAATCATTAGGTCTTACTTCAAAAACCTTAGAGCCTGAACTGTTGGTGTTCTGTTCAGGAAGTTGTCACCTGTGCCAATGAGTTCAAGGCTTTTCCCCACTTTCTCTTCTATTAGATTTAGTGTATAGGGCTTTATGTTAAGGTCTTTGATCCACTTGGACTTAAGTTTTGTGCAGGGTGATGAGTATGGATCTATTTTGCATTCTTTTACATGTCAACATCCAGTTAGACCAGCACCATTTGTTGAAGATGCTGTCCTATTTCCATTGTATGGTTTTGGCTTCTTTGTGAAAAATTAAGTGACCATAGGTGTGTGGGTTCATTTCTGGGTCCTTCAATTTGATTCCATTGATCAACTGGTCTTTTTCTATACCAGTACCATGCTGTTTTTATTACTATTGCTCTGTTGTATAGCTTGAAATCTGGGATGTTGATACCTCCTGATTTTTTTTTTTATTGTACAAGATAGATTTAGCTATTCTGGGTTTTTTGTTATTCCATATTTAACTGAGAATTTTTTTCCAGGTCTGTAAAGAATTATGTTGGTATTTTGATTGAAATTGCATTGAATCTGTATATTGCTTTTGGTAGGATGGCCATTTTTATTATGTTGATCCTACCTATCCATGAGCATAGGAGATCTTTCCATCTTCTGATGTCCTCTTCAATTTCTCTCTTCAAGGACTTGAAGTTCTTGTCATATAGGTCTTTCACTTTCTTGGTTAGAGTTACCCCAGGTATTTTATACTGTTTGTGGCTACTATAGAGAGTGTCATTTCCCTAAATTCTTTCTCAGCCCATTTATCTTTTGTATAAAAAAGGGCTTCCAATTTTTTTTAATTAATTTTGTATCCAGCCACCTTGCTGAAGGTGTTAATCAGTTATATTAGTTCTCTGGTGGAATTTTTGGGGTCACTTATGTATACTATCATATCATCTGCAACTGAGAGACACTTGAAGAAATGCTCAGCATCCTTAATCATCAGAGAAATGCAACTCAAGACAACTCTGAGATTCCATCTCACACCTGTCAGAATGGCTAAGATCAAAAACACAAATGACAGCATATGCTAGTGAGGTTGTGGAGAAAGGGGAACACTCCTTTATTGCTGGTGGGAGTGCAAACTTGTACAACCACTATAGAAGTCAGTCTGGCAATATCTTAGAAAAATTGGAATAGCTCTACCTCAAGACCCAGCCATACCACTTCTGGGTATACATCCAAATGATTCCTCACCAAACCACAAGGATGTTTCCTCATCTATGTTCATAGCAGCCTTGTTTGTAATAGCTAGAAACTGGAAACAACCCAGATGTCCCTCAAACGAGGAATGGATAAAAAACTGTGGTACATATACACAATGGAATACTATGCAGCCATCAGAAATAATGAAATCATGCAATTTGCAGCCAAATGGATGGAACTAGAGAAGCTCATCCTGGGTGAGCTAACCCAGACTCAGAAGGATTCCCATGGCATCTATTAATTTATAATCAGATTTTAGCCATATAGTACAGGATAACTATACTACAGCCAATGCAACAAAGGGAACAGGAACATAGACTTTGTTACTATTAATGAGACACCTTGCCCTAGTGGGGCTGCCTTGTAGGCCCCCAGTATATGAGGAGGCTCTTGGCATTCATATGACTGCTGAACTGGGGTAGAGGACTAATATGTAGGGACATTCCACTCCAGAGGAGTGAGATTGAAGGGAGAGGGGGTAGAGGGTGGGAAGGTGAGACTGGGAGGTGTGGAAAGAGGGCACTGTGATGGAGATGTAACCTGAAGTAATAAATAAACATAAAAAAGAATATCCTGGAGATGGAAGATAGTAATTAAACAAATTTCTTGTTCATTGAAAAACCAAAAGAAAAATCTGTACTCCAAAAAATTGGAAAACCTAAGTGAAATGAACAGTTTTCTTGATAGATTCCACATACCAAGGTTAAATCAAGATCAGGTAAATAGGAGCCCTGTATAAGAGAGAGAGCAGGAATAAAGAGACCCAGAGGGGTCAAGATCAACAGAACCAAACAATCTAGGCCCCTAGAGAATTACAGAGACTGAAACACTAACCAAAAAAAATAAAAAAGATGAAAACAGCTTAGACTAGAGCAAGACCCACCTATACAAATATAGATGATAGGCAACTTTGTCATATAGATCCCTTAGCAAGTGGTGGGGGGGAGTCTCAGTGATGGACTTTGTTACCTGTTAGTGGGACATTTAACCTTAGCTGAGCTGCCATGTTGGGCCCCAGAGCAAGAGGAAGGACTTAGCCCTCAACTGACTGATGAACTGAGGTGGGCTGATATGTGGGGGCCCCCCACACTGGAGGAGAATGATAGATGGGAGATGGGAGATGGGGTAAAGGGTGAGAGGGTGGGGCCATGATGGTAGGAGGGAGAGGTCTGTTATTGAGATGTAACTTGAATTAATAAATAAACAAATGTTTATTTTTTAAAAGACAAAAAGAAAGCAATAAACAGGAAAAAAGAAAACAAAATAAAAAGAAAAGAAAAGATCAGGTAAAGAAATTAAATAGTCCTATAACCCCCTAAAGAAATAGAAGCAAGTCAAGGGATACAAATTAGAAAGGAAGAAGTCAAGTATCCCGATTTGAAGGTGATATGATACTATACATAAGTGACCCCAAAAACTCTCCAAAGAACTCCTACAGCTGATAAACACTTTCAGCAATGTGTCTGGATACAAAATTAATTCTAAAAAATTAGTAGCCCTTCTTTACACAAAAGATTAATGGGCTGAGTAGTTCTTCTTTACACAAAAAATAAATTAAAAAGTAATTAGGGAAACAATATGCTTCACAATAGCCACAAATAATATAAAATACATGGGGGTAACTTTAAACAAGCAAGTGAAAGACCTATAAGACAAGAACTTCAAGTCCCTGAAGAAAGAAATCAGAAGATGGAAAGATTTCCCATGCTCATGGTTAGATAGGATCAACATAATAAAAATGGCTATCCTAACGAAGGCATTATACAAATTCAAAGCAATTCCTCTCAAAATACCAACACAATTCTTTACAGACCTCGAAAGAACAGTTCTCAACTTCATATGGAAAAAACAACAACAAAAACAGAATAGCAAAAACAATCCTGTACAATAAAAGAACATCTGGAGGTATCACCATCCCTGATCTCAAACCATACTATAGAGCAATAGTAATAAAAACAGCATGGTACTGGTATAGAAACAGACCATAAACCCACACACTTACAGTCACTTGATTTTTGGCAAAGAAGCCAAAACCATACAATGGAAAAGGAAAGCATTTTCAACAAATGGTGCTGGTCTAACTGGATATCAACATGTAGAAGAATGCAAATAGATCCATATATATTATTCTACACAAAACTAAGTCCAAGTGGATCAAAGATTTCAATATAAAACCAGACACACTAAATCTAATAGAAGAGAAAGTGGAGAAAAGCCTCGAACTCATTGGCACAGGTGACAACTTCCTGAACAGAACACCAATAGCTCAGGCTCTAAGACCAACAATCAATAAATGGGATCTTGTAAAAAAGAAAAACTTCTGTAAGGCAAAGAACACTGTCATTAGAACAAAACAGCAGCCTACAGATTGGGAAAAGATCATCACCGACCCCACATCCGACAGAGGGCTAATATCCAAAATTTATACAGAACTCAAGAAATTAAACACCAAGAAACCAAATAATCCAAAAATATGGGGTACAGAGCTAAACTGAGAATTCACAAAAGAGGAATCTCTAATGACCAAGAGACACTCGAAGAAATGCTCAACATCCTTAATCATCAGAGAAATGCAACTCAAGATGACTCTGAGATTCCATCTCCCACCTGTCAGAAGGGCTAAGATCAAAACCTCAAGCTGTCGAAGTTGTGGAGACAGAGGAACACTCCTCCATTGCTGGTGGGAGTGCAAACTTGTACAATCTCTGTGGAAATCAGTTTGGCGATATCTTAAAAAACTTGGAATAGCTCTACCTCAAGACCCAGCCATACCACTCCTGGGTATACATCCAAACTATTCCTTGCCAATCCACAAGGACATCTCAACTATGTTCATAGCAGCTTTATCTGTAATAGCTAGAAACTGGAAACAACCCAGATGTTCCTCAGCCAAAGAATGGGTAAAAAACAAACAAACAAAAAATGGTGGCACATTTACACAATAGAATACTACTCAGCCATCAGAAACAAGGAAATCATCCAATTTGCTGCCAAATGGATAGAACTAGAAAAGCTCGTTCTGAATGAGCTAATCCAGACCCAGAAAGATGCACATGGCATGTATTCACTTATAACTGGATGTTAGTCATACAGTACAGGATAACTATCTTACAACCCACAGACCCAAAGGAACAGGAACCTACCATAACTATCCTATGAGAAATTCCACCCAGCAGCAGATCAAAACAGATGCTGAGACACACAGTCAAACATCAGGTGGAGCTCTGGGAGTCCTGTATAAGAGAGGGAGGAGGAATAGAGACCTGGAGGAGACAAGAACAACACATGAAAATCAACAGACCAATCTAAGTCCCTAGAGGCTTACAGAGACTGAAACACTAACTAAAAAAAGAAGCTTAGACTAGACCTAGACTCTCCCCCATACAAATATAGAGGATAGACAATTTGGTCTTCATACAGATCCCTTAGCAAGTGGGAGGTGGGGTGGTCTCAGTCATGGACTTTGTTACCTATTACTGGAACAACTTACCCTAGCTGAGCGGCCATGTTGGGCTCCAGAGCAAGAAGAAGCTCTTAGCCCTCAAGTGACTAATGAACTGAAGTGAGCTGATATGTGGGGCCCCCCAAACTGGAGGAGGATAGAAGAGAGAGGGGGTAGAGCGTGGGAGGATGGGACCGGGAGGAGAGGAGGAAGAGGGCTGTGATAGAGATGTAACTTGAATTAATAAATAAATGTTTAAAAAATGATTGTTTAGGTTAGTTTGCATAATGTAATGGTTCTCATGTTCGCTTCACAAATCGAATTGTTTACCTGATATTTTTCTTCATACGTTCATTATTGGCATGTAGAAAAGCTACTGATTTTTATGTTGATTTTGTATCATCAGATCTAAGAGCTTTCTGATGGTGTCTTTAGAGTCTCTTACATAGATACTGGTAAGTAATCTGCAAATAGAAATTCTTTGACGATGGGCATGGTGGCGCACACCTTTAATCCCAGCACTTGTGAGGCACAGGCAGGTGGATCTCTGTGAGTTCAAGGCTACCCTGGTCTACAGAGTGAGTCCAGGACAGCCAGGGATACACAAAGAAAGCCTGTCTCAAGAAAACCAAAATAAGAAAAAAAAGAAAAAAAAAAGAAATACTCTTGATTTTTTTCCTTTCTTATTTGTATCCATTTTTTTCTCTTGTCTTTATTATATCAATGGGACTATATTGAATAAGAGCAGATAAAGTGGATACTCTTGTCTAAATACCAATTTTAGCCGAAATGCTTGGAGTTTTTCTTCTTTGGTGTGATGTTAACTGTAAGTTTGTCATATATGGGCTTTATTGAGCTGAAATATGATCCTTCTATTCTACTGTCTCTTTTGCTTTTATCATCAAGATATATTGGACTTAGTCAAAGACTTTTTCTGCATTTTTGAGATGATCATATGACTCTACTAATTTGATGTACTACCTTCATTGACTTGTAGATGCTAAACCCTTTTTGCTCGATAGAATGAAGACCTGGTGATGGTGAAAGTTCTTTAGATGAGTTGTTGAATTCAGCTTGAAAGTATTTTGTTGAGAACTTTTGAATCCATATTCATCATTGAGACTAACCCATAATTTTCTGTTTTCTTTTGCTTTTATCTGATCTTATCAGAGTAATTAATGTTGACTTCATGAAATGACTCTGTTAGTGGTTATTCCCTTCCTACTTGATAGGATATTTGAGGATATTAGTGTTCCTCTCTGAAGGTGAGAAGACTTCACTACTGTTTCAATCTCATCAATTATATATTTATTTATGTTGTTTACATGTTCTTGGTTTAATTTTGGTCAGCCATCTGTGTGTCTAGTAAATTATCCATTTCTTGTAGGTTTCCCAGTCTGTTGGAATATATATTTTTCCAAGTATGCCTTAATAATCCTTTGAATTTCATAGGCATCTGTTGTAAATATTTCCCTTTCTATCTCTAATTGTATTAATTTCTGTCTTTATTTTGACTGGTTTAGTTCAATTTCTCAATATTGCTTATCTGTTCAAAATTCCAGCTTGTCATTATTTTCATTATTATTTTTGTTTGAATTTAATTAATTTCTTGGTTGATTTTATTATTTCTTTCTGTCAACTGGCTTGGGGTTTGGCTTGTTCATATTTTGCTAAGACTTAAAACATATTATTAGGTTACTTATTAAGATTTCTTTAATTTTTATGCAATTACTTAGAGCTAGAACCCTACTCTAAAACTGCATACCATAGGTGGTTCTAATTTGCTATATATTAATTTTTTTGAGCTTCAGGAATTTTAAAACATTCTTTTTTTTTTTTTTTGGTTTTTCAAGACAGGGTTTCTCTGTGTAACAGCCCTGGCTGTCCTGGACTTGCTTTGTAGACCAGGCTGGCCTTGAACTCAAAACATTCTTATATCAGAGAAGTTTTATGAATGCTAAGAAAAATGTATATCCTACACTGTTGGGTGGAATATTCTGCAAATATATGTTAAATTTATTTGATCTATAATATCATTTAATTCTGATGTTTCTTTGTGATTTTCTTTTATGGAAGACCTGTGAACTGGCATTTTCTCAAGTAAGGGATTCTCTACCTAGATATGTCTAGGTTTGTGTGAATTTGACAAAAACAACCAGTACAAAGTCTTTCACTAAATTTCAGACATTCCTTCTATGATTGTATTAAATATATTATCTATGGGGGCTAGAGAGATGGCTCAGCAGTTAAGAGCACTGACTGCTCTTCCAATGGACCCAGGTTCAAATTTCAGCACCCACATGGCAGTTCCCAGCTATCTGTAATTGCTGGGCGTGGTGACACACGCCTTTAATCCCAGCACTGGGAAGGCAGATGCAGGCAGATCTCTGTGAGTTCAAGGCCAGCCTGGTCTACAAAGTGAGCCCAGGACAGTCAAGGATACAGAGAAACCCTGTCTCAAAAAACCTAAAATATATATATTATATTATATTATGAATTTATTATAATATATAATATATATTATCTATGGATTTACTTAACATTCTTTCCCTTATGTGTTCATTATTCCTATATTTGACATTTCATTTATTATTTTTATTATATAGAGCTACTATGTAAGGATACTTTTATATAATAATATAATGTACTTGGAGCATATTTTCCCCAAACCCTTCTAGTCTCCACTTTCTTCCTCTCTTTCTCCCATTAGCCTTTTTTTGTTTCCCAGATAATTTTCCTTTTATTTTCATATTATGTATCTGTAATACCTAGGACCCACAAATAAGAGAAAACACATACTGTTTGTCTTTCTGAATCTGACTTAATTTGTTTAATATGATTATCACCAATTTCTTTCATTTTCTTCCAAATCACATAATGATTCTTCTTTATAGCTAAAGAAGTAAAAAGAACGAGATGTGTCCATAGTCTAAGGCATTTTAATACTTGGTTCCCGGTTCATGACAGGTTTAGGACTTGCAGACAGTTCCCACTGGACCTCAGGCCAGATAACCCCTTCCTACTCTAAGTAGCCTTGGGCATGATATTTTTATCACAGCAATGGAAAAGTAACCAAAACTGTATATAAATTACGTTATCTTTATCTCAGATACTGAGATCAGTTCAATAACTTAGCTACTTTGAATAGTGCTTTAATAAACATCGATGTGCAAGTATCTCTGTGACATGCTGACCTCTGGGTTAAATTTTAAATGCTTACTTATAAGGAAGGTCTATTTTCAGTCTGGAAAAACCTACATACTTATGTCTATCGAGGCTGGGCGTGCTTACATTCCCACCGGCAGTATTTTAAGAGTTCCTTTTTGTCCACACATAATTTTTAATTTTTTACAATCTTATACGTGTAAGCAATGTGTTACCCTCTCTTGTCTCTCTTCTGCTCGTGCTGACTTTATTCATCATCCCAACGAGTCTCTGCTCCTACTTTCATGTTTTTATTTTGTGCAGATCCCATGTGGATACCCATAGCTGCTCTGTGGTCATGATTGTAATGGCTACATCAGGTCCAGGAGATGGCTTTTCCTAGAACCCCTCCCCATCATCTGGTTCTCACAATCTTTATTCTTCTTTTTCCATGATGTTCACTAGACTTTGGAAGAGGTTGTATACATGTCCCATTCAAAGCTGATCATACAATAGTCACTTATTCTTATCAATGACCAATTATGTTACCACATTCACCACTGCCCACTATGAAAAGAAGCAACCTCTAACCCAAGCTGAGAGCAGAGGCAGGTTCTGCATACAAGACAGTTTGACATGTGTATTTAGAAAAATGTCAGTAGTACACTCCTCCTAAAGCCTGAAAACCTCCCACACCATAGGCTCTTGGACAGTTCTACAGTAACAGGAGCATATTCCCTCCCATGCAGACTTCAATCCAATCCGAAATCTGTTAGTTATCCCCCAAATAATCATGCATTATTGCACCAGTTGACATATCTTTCTTTGCAAATGGGTATTGTAATATACATTGTCCACAGAGAAGTGAAGCTATTAATGCCCTTTCTTCCCCAGCAGCCTTCAAACACCTTCCAGCCCTCTGAATGCTAGCCAGAAGGTAGAAAGTCTCCACCTCAGGTCCAGTTTCATTCCTGAATCAAAGTATATGGTGTTGTGCTGGTTTGAATGAGAATGGTTCCCAAAAGTTCATATATTTGAATGACTACTTACCAGGGAGTAGAACTATTTGAAAGGATTAGAAGGATTAGGAGGTGTGGTCTTGTGGGAGTAGGTGTGGCCTTATTAGAGGAAGTGTGTCACTGGGAGTGAGCTTTGAGGTTTCAAAAACCCATGGCAGGCTCAGTGTCTCTCTCTGCCTGCCTGTCTGTGGATCAAAATGTAAAACTCTCAGATATTGCTCTAATACCACACATGCCACCATGCTCCCCACCATGACAATAATGGACTAAACCTCTGAAATTGTAAGCAAACCCCCAACTAAATGCTTTTCTTTATGAGAGTTGCCCTGGTCGTGGTGTCTCTTCATAGCAATATAACAGTAGCTGAGACAAGTGTTACAGAAATAGTTCTGGTGGACAACTAAGAGCAATGTAAACATCTCACAGGGAAGTATTCTACATTTAGCACTTAGGTTTTTTTGTTGTGGAAAAGCATGTGGTTTCTAAAGGCATCATTATCTACCCATATAGAGTACATCCATTCAAATTTTTTTCTTTTATTTTTAAATTATATATTATTTAGTGCATAAAGTGCTAAGTTTCTGGTTATTTTCATATATCCTTTGTTTTGATTGACCTCACCACAACCTTAAACATTTCCCTCTGCCCACATCCCCATTCAAACCTTTCTATGCTAGTATTCCCTCTCTCTACTTTCATAACACATGTGTTTTGCTATCTAACCATGAAGACCCTCCTCCACCCACCTTGTGGCTCTTTCTTGCCCCCTGGCCTTTATGACAGTTACTCTAACATAAGCAGAGAAATCTGACACTTCAAAGTAAGAATCTACATATGACAGAACACAGGTATCTGTCTCCCTGAGCCTTGGTTAATACAGTATAATATTTTCCAGTTCCTTCGGTTTTCATTGTGTATATGTACCACATTTCATTACCCATTCATCAGTTGATAGACATATGATGATTAATATTTCCTAGTTACTGTGAATAGAACAACAGTGACTATGGATGTACAGTTCCCACTCCTCTGTGTATCTGAGCAGAGATGATGTAACTAGGTCATAGGGGAGTATTATTCTTACCTTTCTGAGAAATTACTGATTCCTACACCAGTTTCCACTCCCAGCAACAGTGAATAAGGTCTATAACCAATATTTGTTGTCATGTTTTCTTGACAGTAGCCATCCTGACTAAGGCTAAATAGAATCTCACAAATGGGGCCAAATGGCTGAAGATTGATCTGTGATGTATGGAGAGAAATTGAGATCTGTCCAGGCAGCCAGTTGCATGTCATTTCTTAGTTTTAGAAGCTGCTGGCCCTGCACTGCCTGTATAATCAGATATATTTATTCTTCTCAGGTCTCTGAGGTGGTTGAAGACTAGATAGCTATAGCCCCATAGTTAAATTTTGAGTTCTTTAGGAATTAGGAGGGTGTTCTGGATCTAAGATGTTTTTAAAATTGTGATGCAAGTTAGGATAGAAGCTGAGTTGGATATAGATCTTTAAACTAATGTAAATGGTTGCATAGTAGAATGTTAAAGTCAGTTGCCAAATACATATGGACTGGACATTGGGAATGTATGCTAAGCCTTATAATTCTCATAATTGTGGCCTGATTGTTTTTGTTGTTTTGTATTGTATTTGTTGTTATATGAGAAAGAGCCATTTGCTGGACTGAAGGGGGGAGCTTTGGGGGGGGTAATATATACCTTAAACTAAAAAAAAAAGGAAGTGGATGGGGGGTGAGGGAGAAGAGGGTGGGAGGCTGGGACTGGAGGGAGAAGTAGGGAGGGGATTGTGATTGAGATGTAGCTTGAATAAATAAAAAAATACCCCCCAAAAAAGAATAACACACACACGCACACGCACACACACCTCACTCAGCCATAAAGATGAACAAAATTAGGTGGCTTGTAGGAAAATGGGCAGAGCTGTAGACCATTTCAGTGAAATGAAGACATATCATGTTCTTTCCACAATTACATGGAAACTAGGGGTGGGGGCGGCTTAAAAGTACAAAGGGGCTGTTAGAGATGCTGACAAAGATGAAGAAGGGGGATAAGCAAGTTTATAACAGGTGGTAGATCACATGGGTGCCTGGAGATATGATGGGACTCATCGTTTTGGGTAAACTATGATAAGTCCATATTCCACTTTCAAAGTGAAACCTTTATCTTTAAGTTTCAGAGTTTTTAATGTTTGAAGGTCCATTTCTGTTTTATGTCATTGAAATTGGTGGTAGAGGAAAAGTTTTCAAAACTCCAGGCTCATGAGTTGTACAAAGGGCTTCCATAACCTGTTATGCAATTATTTTTTAATAATTTATTTTTTATTTCTTTAAGTTACATCTCAATCACAATCCCCTCCCTACTCCCCCCTCCAGTCCCACCCTTCCACCCTCCTCCCCCTCAACCCCCCCATCCTCTTCCCTTCTTTTTTTTTTTTTTTAGTTTAAGGTATTTCTTTTTCCCTCCAACAGCTCTCCCTTTCAGTCCAAAAAATGGTTCTTTTTCTTATAACTATAAATACAATACAAAACAACAAAAATAAATAGGCCACAATTATAAGAGTTATATGGCTTAGCATACATTCCCAATGTCCAGTCCATATGTATTTGGCACCTGACTTTAACATTCTACTATCTAACCATCTCCATGAGTTTAAAGTTCTATATCTAACTTAGCTTTCATACTAACTTGCCTCATAATTTTAAAAATATCTTCTTAGATCCCAGAACACCCTCTTGATTCCTAAACAACTCAAAATTTAGCTATGAGACTCTAGCTATCTATTCTTCAACCACCTCAGAGACCTGAGAGGGATAAATATATATTCAATTATTTTTAAGTGTGTTATTTTTGCACGTTTATGTAGAAGTAGAGGGATGTAAATTATGGATAAAAGATTCTTTTACCATACAGCGGACACCCCCCCACTCCCCATCAAGTTCTTTGTATTTTCATGTAAATTTTTCTATGTGAGTAAACTTGTTCTAAATTTAAATTGTCTGAGAGAAAATAAATATGGAGTTTAAAATTTTAAAAACTAGAATCTCACAATATTTTTCATTTGCATTTCCATAATGAATAATGAGATTGAACAAGTTTTTTTACATGTTTATTGGTCATTTGTATTTCCTCTTTTTAAAGTTCTGGTTTCAGATCCATGGCCCATTTATTAATTGAGTTGGGGTTTTTTGTAATGTTCTGAATGTTGTTGTAGTTGTTTATATATTGTTGGGGAAGGCCTAATAACATTACTTCTGATGGGCTGATTTCAATGATGGGATATGATTACCACCCCTTCTGAGGCATTCTCTTGATTGGTTAATAAAGTCTCTGGTGGCCAATTAGCTGGGCAGAAAGAGTATAGGAAGGTGGGACTTCCTGAGACTAAAACAGGAACCCTGCATTTTACACAGAGTATTAGCTCATTCCACCAGAAGACATGAAGCAGATAGATGTGTTTGAAAATGCTGGAAGGTAATCACAGGCACATGGCAGTTTGGGATTAGGTGATCCAGGTTAATTTAGAGTAGCTAATTGAGAGTCTGCCCAGCTAAGGGTTAAGTGTTGAAACATTAAAAGGTCTTGGTGTGTTTAATTATTGGGGAAAGGACCATGGCAGCTTATAGGCTGTCAGTCCGAGCAATCCAGGGCCATCCAACTCCCGGACTCCCATCCCCAGCGAATCTCCTACCAAGCCACCGGTAATTCTATCGGCCTAATATAACAACTTAAATTACTTAACAGAGTTTAGGTTACAGGTGGTATAGGCCGCCCTTGTTCTGGGGCTCTTTCCCCAGGATAAATCAGGACTCCGATTAAGTCAGGCCAGGCCCATGGGCTGATATCCTGCCAGGCAGCCTGCTGCTCTACCAAGCCACCCACTGCTCCACCAGCCTAATCTTACAGTTTATACTTATTAATAAATGCAATTGATAGTTAAATTGCAGTTTCAGTATATCCTAGATAGTAGTCATCTTTCAGGTACATCGCTGGCATAAATTTTCTTCCACTCTGCATGCTGCCTGGTCACTCTACTGGCGATTTCACAATTCTTGTGCTTCTGCACTAGGACTTAAACATCTGGGATTAGGTCAGCGACTGTTTGTTTTTGTTTTTTGTTTGTTTGTTTGTTTGTTTTGTTGGTTGGTTGGTTGGTTGGTTGGTTGGTTGACTTTTGGTTTTTTGTTTGTTTTTCACCTATATTCTTTCAGTAGGATATTTGCAATGTTCAAGTGAAACAGGTTTTTAGTAGAATTGTGCTCCACCTATAGCTCTATCCTGAGAATAGAGCAGCAACTGCAGAAGCAACAACAACTTATGGATGAAAATATAGTAATTAAAAACAATCACCCATTAAACGCCAGTCATTATGGAGGAGTAAAGGATGAAGACAACACAATGTCTAGTGAGATGTTGGCTACTGAAGGTAAGAATGGAAAGGAAATAAACAGATCAAGGCTTGCAATTAATATTGGGGAAACAGAGAAAATAGAAGAGGGAAGAGGAAGGGACCAATAAAGATAAAGGAGGGAATTGGGCACCTCCAGCTAAATGAAGAATGAAAAAAAGGAAAGGGTAAAAAAAAATGTAATCAGGAAACCTAAAACAATCCCAGCTCTCAAGGGGTTGAGGCAAGAAGACCCCCAACTCCAAAACAAACTGTTCTTTGGGAAAGCCTATAAAATGTTAAAATAAGGTAAAACCCAGGGAGAAAAAGGACAGGGAAGTACACTGCAGGTCTCATAAATTGAATGCCAGTATTAAAATATTAAATAAAAAAGTATAGAACTGAGAGAAAAATGACTGAGTGGGTGGAGCATTTGTGATCCTTACCTGGACACATCAGGAATCCATCAACTTGCTCTGCAAGGACAAATGGGTCATCAGGATTGTTTGCTGTTTGTTTGATTACCCAAGAATAACAAAACTAGGAACACTAATGGAATACAGGAAAAGCAATTCTAGAAGGAATTTACAATAAAATCTTATATCAAAAAAGGATTCAAGAATTTAGAAGGCCAAAACCCTCAAGAGATCTGTAGAAAATGGCATTCAAAGATGTGTTCTTAACTTAAGATTTTTTGATATTGAGACATGTCAGCTCCTGACAGCTCCTCCCAATTCTACTCCAAGTAGATTATGAGCATCAAAGACTCTCCAATTGGAGATGGTTACATTATTGGCAAGCCTGTCACTTGGCAAAAAAAATCCCTTGCTTCAACTGTAGACAGACTGCTGTCCAAAAAGGGCAAAATTTGGAAGCAGGTAAGTCGACAGCCTAGCTCTGCCAAGACAGGGTATACAAGTCCTTCATAATTCCTGCTTTACAATTAATATGTCAGAGAAATGGGGCCAAATGGCTGAAGATAGATGCTCTAATGTATGGAGAGAAATTGGGAACTGTCCAGGCAGCCAGTTGTATGTCATTTCTTAGTTTTGGGAACTGCACTTCCTGTATAATCAGATACATTTATCCTTCTCAGGTCTTTGATGTGGTTGAAGACTAGATAGCTATAGTCTCAGAGCTAAATTTTGAGTTGTTTAGGAATTAAGAGGATGCTCTGGATCTAAGAAGATATTTTTAAAATGGAGATACAAGTTAGGATGGAAGCTAATTTGGATATAGATCTTTAAACTCATGGAGATGGTTGCATAGTAGAATGTTAAAGTCAGTTGCCAAATACATATGGACTGGATAATGGGAATGTATGCTAAAACTTATAATTTTCAGAATTGTGACCTAATTATTTTTTGTTTTATATTATATTTGTTGTTATAAGAGAAAGAGCCATTTGTTGGACTGAAAGGGGGAGCTGTTAGGGAGAAAAAGATATATCTTAAACTTGAATCAAAAAAGGAAGTGGATGGGGGGTGAGGGGGAAGAGGGTGGGAGGCTGGGACTGGAGGGGAGAGTAGGGAGGGGACTGTGATTGAGATATAACTTGAAGAAATAAAAAATAAATTTAAAAAATTTAAAAAGAATTTAGAAGGCATAGGCAGGCAGATATCTGTGGGTTCAAGGCCAGCCTGGTTTACATATTGAGTTCCAGGACAGCCAAGGCTATATAGTGAAACCCTGTCTCAAAAACTATTATATATATATGAACAGAAGAAAGGATAAATAAATGCAATCAGGAAACCTAAAACAATCAGCTTTCAAGGGGCTGAGACAAGAAGATTCCAAAGTTCAAGACAAACTGTGTTCTTTGGGAATATAATGTGTTAAAAATACAATAAAACCCAGGGTGTCCTCTTTTCATAATATATGTTATATTATGAAATATATATATATATATATATCCCTATGGTCCCTGGGCATGTCTCTAATGCAGTCTACTCTAGTGTGTGGTTCAAACCAGATTTCTGCCTTGCATAGTTCTGTCCAGTTCTGACTCAGTTTCCCTCTAACCAGTGGTACATTACAGGCCAGGAGGTACAGTATAGGTCTGTGACCCCTGCTCTGGGTTCCCACTGTGAGCCATGCAGAAAGGGCCTTGGAGCTGCCTAGCTACTGAGTCAGCAGGGGTCTTCTGAAGAGTTTTCTGTCACTGCTCATGTCAAGTGTCAAGAAAAGGATTTTCCTGGCACAGCCCTTCCTTCTCCCTGTGCCCCTGTGGCTGTGGCTTCTGTCCCTCCTTCCCTGTCTTTCTCTCCCCTGCTTCTTAAAATTACATTCCTGGATGTACAGTGCAAACTCCGAGGCTCCCTATCTGAAGCTGTGGTCCTGACCCTCTGCTGTCACTCTCATGCCATGAGAACACTTTCCACCGGAGGCTGAGCCCTCTGGAGTGGGCTCTAGACTGGGTCCTATTTTAAAGTTTACTTTCTTTCTTCACTCAGGCAACTAGTGTGACACACTGTCACCCACTTCATAAGACAGCTGCTCTTCAGTTATCCCTGATTCAGTACCCCAGAGACTTTGGTAGCCTGTGCATGGCTGTCACCCACCATTTTCACACTTAACATCACAGAAGGAGTTTCAACATCCATATCAGTCCCACTTGGGAGCCCTCCACAGTAAGGGTCCCCATCAGAAGAAACTCTATGCGGCTAACTAACATATCTGTCATCTCAGTCTTCTGTGAGGACCATTGTGAGCTTCTCTTGCAGAGAGCAAGGATATAACACGGAAGCTCTAATGATGGCCCCACAGTGGACATTAGGTCACCAGAATGTATTCATCTTGGAATGTTTCCTGTGGGAAGCTTTAGCTTAGCTAGAAGAACAGAGGAAAGGAAAAGATGAATTGCAGTAGTTACTCAGCATGCTAAGACACTGAGTTATTTCCCCCTCTCAATGTGCTGAATGTAATCCATTTCTCCAGACAAGCCATATGTGATTAAAAATAGGATCACAACTCACCGGCATTTTTTTTTCTTTACTTCCCTCTGCCACCATCACAAGATTAAGTCTCCCAGCCCTTGGTGCCCCATGCCTGGAAGCAATACCTAGTTTTCTTCTTCCCTGTGGCTCCCTGATTTCTGTGAGTGGTTAAATTTGAGGGGGGGGGGCTACTTGTATTGAAGAGACTGCCAGGTTCCCATGGCTCCACAAAGCTCCCACAGGATGTACTTCTGTTTAAGGCAGAAGGACAAGCCTGTGATGCCATGGTCTCATTGTATCTTAAAAAGGGGAGTCGGGGACAAAGTGGCCATGTCCAAGGTCAGAAACAAAGCAATACGTGTACGTGAGTGAAACACATGGAGTCATGCAACACCTCATAATCTGCTACGGCAGAACCAGATCCCACACGGGATGTCAGAGTTCAAACCCAGACCCTAACTGCACCATTTATCTGCCTCTCTGAGTCCGCCATGTTGTGGTGAGAGCACTTCCTGCCAGCCGAGGGAAAGACCACACAGTCTGTGTGTGAATACCACCACATGCCACACAGCCAAGGCACAGCTCCAGCCACATGGCTCAACCTAACAGAAACATCCAAGTGTCATCTGTGTGCCAGTCGAACCCTGGAGCAAACAGCAGTGTATCATAGACATCTGGTCATCAAAGCAAGGATGGAAGGACAAGGTCGCAGCCAACCCTGAAGGGTGGGCATAGCAAGGAATGTTATGAACCAGTTTTTACCTCCTCCATCTTCATGACCTCCATTTGTACACAGGAGCTGAGGGACAGTGTGAGCTCTGCGGTCCTCTCTGGCTCTGTGGGTTCTGAATCCATTTTGTTGAGTGATTCCAACCAACTTGCAGGTAGAACAATGATGCTCTCGCCTTAGTTCTTAGTCTTAGAGCCTTCCAAGTCAATCACTAAAAATATACACCAGTCATCCAACCACACTGTGTTGTAAAAACATGTGTTAAAAGCGTGAGGACAACACTGGGCTGTATCAGAAGCTTTTCAGAGCTGACGCAAGGCCTCCTTTCATGCTGGCTACATCTACAACCCACACCTGCTAATGGAAATGAGAAGTTTGGCCCTGTTGGACAACAATAAGAACTTCCCAGACAATCCAATGGGAAGTCTCTTATCTGATACATAGGCAGCCAGACCTCCATGACAGAGACAGGTTGCTTCAAGAGTCCAGGAGGTGTTGATCTGTGTGACACTGAGCAGCCCCATGGGTAGGAATACCCTTCTACCCAGCACTGGCTTATTTCCAAGTCTCCAGATTTTTAAAGCAGAAACAATGACAATTCCAACCCTTGTCACTTCCTAAGAACACTTATGGGACAAAGTCAGTGCTGCAGTAAACAGCCTGTGAGCCAAAAGTCTCTGGCTCCCACGAGCATGTCAGGCATGATTCATCTGATGAAAATTCTCTTTCTAAGGAGAGAAAGTTGGGTTAAACAAGGCCCTGCACACAGTGGTCTTCCTGCAGCAAACAAATCCCAACCCAATCCATCAGACCAGGAGAGGGAGTGAGTGCTCATCCACCAAGCACACAGAGGGCTAGTGTGACTGTGAGCTCAGACTTGATGATGAGATGAGAAAGATGATAATGGAAGAAGAGGAGGAGCAGGGAGGAGGGTGAAGGAGGAGGAAGGAGAGGAGGGGAAGGAGGAGGAAGAGGGAGGAGGGTAAAGGAGGAGGAAGGAGAGGAAGGGAAGAAGGAGGAGGGCAGAGGAGGGTGAAGGAGAAGGAAGGAGAGGAAGGGAAGGAGGAGGAAGAGGAAGGGAAGGAGGAGGGAGAGGAGGTGGTGATGGTGGTGACTATAATAATTATTATGATAGAAATGCATTAATCAAGAAATCCCCCCACAGACTTGCCTATAGGTCATTCTGATGGAGGCATTTTCTCAATTGTGGTTCCTTCCTCCCAAATCTCTCCAGCTTGTGTTTAGTTGACAAAAAGCTAACCCACACACCAACACTGTCTCAGAAGCACAATAGGTCAATGGCATCTAGTTCTCTATAGGGCAGGGTAAGGAGAGGAGGCACCTTCAAGGGCTGGAGAAGCATCCAGAACCCCAGAGGAAGCTACAACAAAAACCATGGCCTGAAGGAGAGCCTGGGGTTGAGAACCAGCATCATCTCAAGAAGAGAGAAGTAGGGTCACCAGGGGTCGGGCATGGGGTAGCTATGTTCAGGTGTCCTTGATCTTGTGAGCTCATCAATTACAGCTGGTCCTTGGCATTCATGGGTAATTAATTCCAGGACCCTCTTACAGATGCCAAAATCTGAAGATGATGGTTTTTATAAGTGTCCCCAGAAAGTTCACATTCTGAAGGCTTAGTCACCATCCCATTGTGATGGAGGCAGGACCTACTAAAGAGAATTAGGTCATTGGAGCTGTGCCCTTAAAGATATTATTTGAACTCTAAGTGTGTGTGTGTGTGTGTGTGTGTGTGTGTGTGTGTGTGTGTGTGTTCTCTCTCTCTCTCTCTCTCTCTCTCTCTCTCTCTCTCTCTCTCTCT
>CAJQZJ010032121.1:11322490-11336718 GCA_907164525.1 Lophiomys imhausi
TCTCTCTCTCTCTCTCTCTCTCTCTCTCTCTCTCTCTCTCTCTCTCTTTCTCTATTTGCCACAAGGTAAACAGTCTTGTTCCTCCAGATGCTAGTGCCATCATTTGCTGCTTGCCACAGATTTAAAGCAATCAATTACAGAATGAAATTGAAACTTCTGAATCGATGAGCCAAAATAAGCCTTTCTTCCTAAGGTCCTTACCTCAAGTATTTTGTTACAGTGATGGAAAGCTGGCTGACACACTGAGGAGAAATCTCCTGTATAAAATAAGGCAGATATGTGTATAGCCTACGCACATTCCCATGTGCTATAAATCATCTCTAGATGACTTATAATGCCTAACACCATGTAAGTAAATGTTAAATAAACAATGTTTCTCTAATGTAATTTATTAAGAGAATAACAAGAAGGAAGAAAGTCTATCTCTGTTTTATAAAATAAAGATGAAGTATTTTTTTAAATAATTTTGATCAGAATTTGGTTGAATCCACAGATTCCGAACCCATGGATATCAGAACCAACTACATACTTAAGGCCAAGATCATGCTGAGGTAGATGGGTTCTGAAAAGCAATGACTGTCCTGACTGGTCTTGTCATCCTCACATGAATCCTACCCTGAACATCCCATCTACCATTGCAAGCACATCCACAGGACACCACATCCATCCTCATCTGGTCTGCTCTTTTTTGCCATGATTTGTATAACTTTCAGGCTTTCTCTATAATTTGTGAATCATATCAATTACTTGATGGCTGCCTGCCCCCTGTCCCACTCCACCCTCAGCTGAAGTATTCTGCAGTTGCAGAAGAGCAGGAATCATTGCCTGCCTGGCCCTCCCTCTCCACCCCAGTACCTGGAGCCATGCCTGTCACATAGTACGAATTCACAATGTTGGCTGAAAGAGGCGAGCTGACTTGGACCTGAGTGGACCCACCTGGTGGTCTACATGCCTACTCCCCGCTCTTGGCTGGTAATTGTTCAACTGCAGCTCTCCAGGCAGCTTCCCTGCACAGACTGAGACCCAGCCCTCTGTCCAGACATGGATCTCCCTTTACCACTGATTGGAACCAGATGGGGTCTCAGCTGTAACACGATTGAGCACTGACTTCAGCAAAGTAAGTGAATTACCAAAATGTAGTCATTATAATCCATCTTCATCCTAGTGACACACTTGGAAAGCTATAATGAACCAGGACTTAAAAAGTGAATGTGAATTTACAGACCTCTCAGCTCTGCCCACAGGACCCAAATCTGGCAGAGTTGTCATGTCTCTTGAGCTATTAAAAGGGATGATGAGCACTTCTACCCACACACTCAGCCTCAAGATACCTACTAGCCCAAGAAAGGGTTCTGTGATCACTCACCCTAAAACATCAGACTTGAGCAGACCTTGAAGGTCATGTAAACAAATTCCATGTGCTTGAAACCCATACCAGTCAATCACAGCTACTACTCTTCCAGGCTGTGCCCATGTCTGCTTTCCCTCCTCCCATCGCAGATGTCCCACACACAGAGCAGAGCACTCAGCCTGAAAAGCAACCCAGTCTAAGCATTGAGCCCACACCAGACTCCCACCCAGGGCTTCTGACCACCACGTTCTGAATCCTAGGGGAAAGCACCAAGTGAAACGCAAGGGCTTCTGGGCCCAAGTCACCCAATCTTATCAGCATTAAAAGAGACAGGGTCAGACACTATTGCTTCCCAGTGTAATGTAGAAGGAAGTGCCTAGCAGAGATACAACATGCTCCTGCCATCAAGGCTTAGATGTGACTACCGGTTTTCAGGAAGTACGGAAGATAAAAACACTTCAGTAAGACATCAGTCAGCTAAATGTCCCTACAGGACAAGGATGCATAACCCAGTTCCCTCAAGTAAATGCATAATAAAGACCTTGTTTGCATCCTGTCTTTCACCCACAAAAGAATAATTTTAATGCTATGTGTCTGATTGATGTTAATCATTGTATTAGGTGTGAAAATAATACAATGGGACTTTTTAAAAAAAATTGTGAATTTCACATCATGCACCCTATTCCCTCCCATTTCCCACCTACCCCCCCAGATCCACCCTTCACCCTTACAATCTGTCCCAGCATAAACAATAACAGCTCATTGTGGAAGCTGTAGTGTATCTCAGCGTGTCCCACAATATTCCCCTTTGTCCACACATTCTGCTTGCAAATGGTCATTGTAATGACTCCTTGGTCTGGTACAAGGCCCCTGGTTTCCCCTACTCCATCAATACTGGAACTCCTCTCAGATATGCTGTAACTGTCCTGTGTCTTGGAGATCCTGAAGTCCTGGGTTGTGGAACTGACCTCTTCTTTCACTCTAGCAGTTCATCCATGGGGTACGTGTTGGGGTGGGGCAACTGAAAGCCCTGGTTCTGGACCTGCAACCACCACTTGCATAGCTATTTCTACTATGGGAAGGTGCCAGGCCTGCTCTCCCGAGTGCTGCAGCATGTGAGGAGCAGGGACAGCTCTCCTGCTCTTGTGACCCCATCTGGGCCAGATCTCGTGTCGACCAATGGTGGTGACAACAAAAGGGAGGGAAGGGCATCTCTCCCTAGCCAACACCACCACATATTAGACCAAAGACTCAATGGGACTTTTTTAATCCTCTTCTGTAAGTATTGAATATTGATGGATTATGGGTAAAATATGGTATCTATAATTTCAAAATACTCCAGAGGAAAAATAAAGACTACATGAAATAAAAACAGCTAACATGTTGGTACTTGCTGAAGCTGGAAGACAGATGAGAAGGTACACATGCTGTTTGTTGTACCTCGTATGTTTAATAGTTCCCACATCACAGGCTGACTTTAAAAGAACAGTGTCTGAGAATCAAACCTTTAACACTAAAGACAACACCCTAGCTTATACAGTCCAGCCTGTCCCCTGAAACCTTTCCTATTACAAGAGTTAGAATGACTAATTTAGGAGTTCTCACGGGCTTCCCAGGCACATCCCAGAAAAAACGAAAGGAAGATGACCACGAGGGGAAAAGGCACACTTTGAGAAGAGTTGTGTGTTTTAGAATGTAAGATACTTAAGTGCTTATAATGAGTGAGAAGGTGTTTATAAAAGTACATATCGTAAAAATGCTAATATTCCCCCCTTTGGTCATTTGACTGGTTATAGATGTTTGTTGTTATTTAGGGGAAGAGATTACAAGCTGTTAAATGGTCTTGTTAAATAGGTTTTGGAGGTTAGACCCAGGGATTTTTCTCTTTTTCTTTTCTCTATCCATCCTTCTATCCTATGTAGAGGGGAAAAGACTTTTTAAAAATGGAATATAGACATAACATGGGAATGATTAAGAAAAAGGAACAGATTATTGAATATGCTCTTATATTTTTGTATATTGATACAAAATTAAGATTATATTTGGCTACATTGGTATTCATCTTTGTATATTGATACAAAATTAAGGTTAACCCTTTTTAATTTTTTATTATAATATTTATTTATTGCATCAAGTTACATCTCCATCATAGTGCCCTCTTTCCACCCCTCCCAGTTTCACCCTCCCACCCTTTCCTCCCTCTCCCATCCATCCTACTTCTCCAATGTGGAGTGTCCCTGCAAATCAGCCCCTCTCAGTTCAACAGTCATATGAGGGCTAAGAGCTTCCTCTTGCACTGGGGGCCTACATGGTAGCACCCCTAGGGCAAATTGTCCCATTGATAGGTAACAAAGTCTGTGTTCCTGATCTTTTTGATGTGTTGGTTGTAGGATAGTTATCCTGTACTATATGGCTAAAATCCAATTATAAGTGAGTAGATGTCATGTGCATCCTTCTGAGTCTGGGTTAGCTCACTCAGGATGAGCTTCTCTAGTTCCATACATTTGGCTGCAAATTGCATGATTTCCTCGTTTCTGATAGCTGAGTAGTATTCCATTGTGTAAATGTACCACAATTTTTTTATCCATTCATCAGTTGAGGGACACCTGGGTTGTTTCCAGTTTCTAGCTATTACAAATAAGGCTGCTATGAACATAGATGAGGATATGTCCTTATGGTTTGATGAGGAATCGTTTGGGTGGATACTCAGAAGTGGTATGGCTGGGTCTTGAGGTAGGGCTATTCCAAGTTTTCTAAGATATCGCCAGACTGATTTCCATAGTGGTTGTACAAGTTTGCACTCCCATCAGCAATGGGGGAGTGTTCTCTTTTCTCCATAACCTCGCCAGCATGTGCTGTCATATGAGTTTTTGATCTTAGCCATTCTGACAGGTGTGAGATGGAGGTATTGTACCTAGGTAACACTTTAAAATGCAATGTGAAGTTTTGGCCTTTTGACAGCAACTGTCACAAGCTTTTTAGGATAATTAAGAGATGCAAACTAATAGTCATTCAAACATGTCATTTTGCTAGAACCAGCATAGTTTATCACAGATGTTTTCTAAGTTAACCGGAAATCAAGTTGCTAAGAGACAGCAACATTTGCTTATCCAAATATACGAAGATAGATAGGTAGTCTTCAAAAACCTCAAGAGATCTGTAGAATTTTGCATTCAAAGAAGTTTTCTTCACTTAAGATTTTTTGATATTGATACATGTCAGCTCCTGACAGCACCTCCTATTTTACTCCAAGTAGAAGATAAGCATCAAAGAATTCCATTTGGAGATGGTTGCGTTAGTGGCAAGCCTGTCACTGAGCAAGAAAAACCCCTTGCTTCAACTGTAGACAGACTGCTGTCCAAAAAGGGCAAAACTTGGAAGCAGGTAGTTGACAGCCTAGCTCTGCCAAGACAGGGTAGGCAAGTCCTTCATAATTTCTGCTTTACAATTAATGTCTGTCAGAGATATTGGGCCAAGAGGCTGAAGATAGATGCTCTAATGTATGGAGAGAAATTGAGGACTGTCCAGGCAGCCAGTTGTCTGTCATTTCTTAGTTTTGGAAGCTGCTGGCTCTGCACCCCTGTATAATCAGATGTATTTATCTTTCTCAGGTCTCTGATGTGATTGAAGACTAGATAGTTATTGTCTCACAGTTAAATTTTAAGTTGTTTAGGAATTAAAAGGATGTTCAAGGTCTAAGAAGGTGTTTTTAAGTTGGTAATTCAAGTTAGGATGGAAATTGAGATAGGTATAGAACTTTAAACTCATGGAGATAGATAATAGAATATTAATATCTCTTGCCAAATATGTATGAACTGGACATTGGGAATGCATGTTATACCTTATAATTTTCATAATTGTGGCCTAATTATTCAAAAAAGAAGAATCATGAGTTCTGAGAGAAGGGGGAGAGGGTAGGAGGGTGGGGCTGGGAGGGGTGGAGGGAGGGGACTGTGACTGAAATGCAACTTAAAGTAATAAATAAACATTAAAAAATGTGAAAAAATACTAATATTATCACTAAATTCATAATTTTGTAAAATAATAAGAGACTATTTCCTCCCAAAGTGGGCAAGAGGTGCCCAAACAGAAAGACCAGAGAAGAACAAGGGAGGGGAAGAAACAAAAGAGCAGATTCACTTGTAATAGAAATATCACATGTTGAAAAAGACACCAAGATCGGCACACCTTTGACAAGGTTAGTGGATTAAAGACATTCCATCGTCTCCTATGGGTGATAATTCAAAGAGTCTGTGCTACCTCACTGCTGTGTTGTGTAAATTGGTTCATGCTTCCCTCCTATCTGCAGGACAAGCTGCAAAGTCACTGTACACAGTTCTTGTGGCTTGTGTTTGTCTGTCAAAAGTTAAAATAAGAGAGACATTGTCTGAGCTACAGTAATATAGTGGTACATCTCCTACACGAAAAGCAGCAGCCCGACTGAGGACTGTGAACCAGCGCAGCAGGCAGAAGGCTTGAATCCTGCGCTGGCCCTGTTACGATTTGACTTTCTTCTTGTCCTATGAATGGAAACTTTGCCTTTGAGTATGTAGCTTCCAGAAGACTGGAAGAAAACATAGATCTTTTGTTTTGGCTGATGTGTAAAAACAAGCTGTTAGAAACCTGAATAGCTAGATAGCAGTTTGTCCGTAAGACTAAAATAACTTTTTAAGATGGGTTTCATCAGTCATGCCGTAACTTGAGCCTCAGAATCTTAATCTACATGATGAGCAGCACCTTGAGATAGTTTAATAGAGGAACCCGTTGGTCTAAACACTGATTTTTAGTCTTCGATGGCAAGTGCCAGTTGTGTGATGTAAAGTGTACAAAGACAGTCAGGTATTCTATAATAAATTCCTAAAATTTTCCAGAAGATGGGTGTTTTCAGACCCAGGTTTGCTATAGGATTTACCCTATGGAGAGAAAACTCAGAGCTCTTGAGATGAGGAGTTTACTGCTCAGTTCACCTCTGTATCAGCCTGGAACACAGTGAGTTTAGGCAGGCACTGGTTTGCCCAAGTGCTGGGTCCTAGAGCAAGGTGCTGTTCTGAGTACCCTGCAAGGCCAGCATCAGTGAGAAGCCAGGCCCCTGCCTCCATGCAAACCAGAGGCTGCAGACTTCAGACTCCAGGCCCTGGAGAAGTAGATCCATGGCCCAGAACCCTAGCCTCCACAGCCAATCTGATAAAGACAGTGGCTCCCGTGTGAAACCTATTAAGCAATGATGATAAACAAAATGATCACGTCTATGAACTAAACCCCATGCTGAACTTAGAGGGGCACACTTTGGCTGCGTCCAGATTAAAATCTGAACTTTGCTGCAATTTCCTAGAAGCATGAGGCACTGATTGCGCACCAGAAGAGGAGACACTGTTGCTGCCCTCCATGTCCGGAGCAGAAACCTCTGCCCGTCCTTTCTTTCTTACACTTAGAAACCTGATACTGACTTCAAAGGGAGACCAAAGAAGAAAGTGACACTTACAGACAGTACCTTCTGGTGACATCCCAGATGAAGTTCTGAGGTCTGTTTGAGCATGCCCGAGAGCTGTGCGGGGGCTACATCAGAAGATGAGTCTTCACCCAGTGAAGGAGGCACTGGACCTAAAGAGCTGGGCTGTATCTGGGATCAAGGCAGAATAGCAGGATCCATGTCAGTTGCTTCCTGGAGCCTTTCTTCAGGTTAATAAATACCTAACACAGTACTAAAGATTTTCTTAATTCCCAACACAGAGGCTCATTTTTTTTTTGGTATATGCTCATTGTTAAGTTAATGTACATATCTGATCTTAATATGTGTGTGGATTTATAGGTTTAAAAAACCCTAAAAACATTAAATTCATACTCACTAAATTAGCAGGTATGTCTATGGCACAAACTCATTCAGAATGTAAGCATGGGTCATGTTTTAAAACCCTCATTCTTCCCTGACAACCACTTTGTACAAAAACAAAGCTAAGAAAATAGCTGTCAGTTACTATTAGGATGAGCTACAGTCAGCCTATGCCAGTAAATAAAACTATATCAGAACCCATTTCTAGAACCAACTAGACGAGAGTTCTGCAAAAGGTGGTGGGACATGGGTCGGAGGAGTAAACAGTCAGTGTGTAAACGGCGGCACATGTGAGTGGGCAAGTGGCCCACCTCTCTGTGTCTCCTGATTTGAATCTGAGAGATTCTCAACATCACATTGGTGCACTCTCAGATATCACTGTCATGGTACAGAAAGTGCTTCATCGTTAAATGTGTCTAAAACAAAGTACAAACAGCACAACTCAATTATCGTCCTACAAAATGATGGCCATGTCTCTCAATTTTTGTCAAAGCTGTTTTAACATTTAAATGAAAAATCTTGTGTTAAAATCATCTGCAAAGAATTGAAATGATGATCTCTTCAACGTTTGTTTTCCAAAATCCCTGTCCTATTTTTTTTTCTTTGAAATTCCAAGTGACTAATACGCCATACTGCAAATATGTAGTCCCTTTCCCCCAGAAAGCCCTAGTGGGCAAATAGAAATGTTCCCTTTCAGATCCAGGAAGTGGTATCTCGTGATTAAATTAGTTTGAGCAGTACAGCTCCGTGTGTTTTCTATTGCGGAGTTTGTAGCAGATGGCCTGGACATTCTTAGGCTGAAGTAAGTCTGAGTTTGCCAACCTCAGTTAAAAATCTTTCGAATGTTTGCTTTGGACTGAATGGCTGCTCAATGGGAAAAGAACCATATGCAATCCTTATCGTTTAGGGAAAATGTTCCATAAAAATACTGGATTTCATTATGGCCTGTTTGTGACCAGGCTGCAGGTTTGGTTGCTACAGAAATCGCATCATTAGAATGCTGCAAGTCTGCTTTGTGTTACCCTAGTTGCAAGGCCAGCCAACCCTGTGATCCCAGCCCCACATCTGTGTTCTTACCCACTGTGATTCATTACAATAACAGGAATTTGCTGCTGTTATGATTGAAATAAATCAGCTTTGTGGTCTGGGCAACCCGTTGTGATAACCATGGCTCCACCTCAAATTTGCTGCCTGGTCTTAAGTCATCTGTTGTACAGTCTGGCCAAAGACACAAACAAACAGATACTATATATGATGGGAATTTATATATAAAGTACTTACTGTGAGCCAGGAATTTAACTAGAACCTTTGGCTGTATTAATTCGTTTCATCTTACATCTCAACAATGGTATGTACAGGCTCCTTCTCTGATCTTCTGTGGACACACTAAGGGAATACTACCCTCAGTTAATGTGTTCATGGTCCCCCAGCTGGCACCTGACTCTGCTGGCCAAAGAGCCCTGGGTCTGATCAGCTGTTATTTCTCACTGGCATGTTGGCTCCAGCCTGCGATCTACTGTCCTTCCCATTCATTTCTGCTGAAGGTCCTAAGAGGGGAAGGGCAAGGGTAGGTTGTTCACACACTCCCCAGCCCACACAGGCATCTGTACCTTGAACCAGGTCCATCACTGGCCATGGGCTAGACTGGGTCCTCTGCAAAGCTAAGAAGAGGCCAAGCATCCCAGAAGTTTCTACCCGTCAGCTCCTTCTTCCAATGGTATCTGTAACTTCTCTTTCCTTTTTAATATTTTAATATTTACTTCTACAACAGGGATTTAATATTTCATTTTCTGTGTGGCACATACTCTGTGCGTGTGTGCGTGCGTGTGTGTGGTGTATGATCTTAAATTTAAGTTTAGCCTATATTTCCATCTATTCACATTGGTCAATTTAACTGCAGGATCCATGGGCAAGGTCACACCTGTGTTAAACAATCCGCAAGGTTGGATGGCCAATTACAGCTTTAGTTACTGTGGACAGTGATTTCCCAGTTTTCTGCATCTTGCTTACCTGATGTTCCCACCAATGTATTCATTAAGTGCCTTGGTTTATGATTTTCTCTGTTCTGTTACTTTTTCCTTAAAAAAAAAAAAAAAAACATGAAGTTGTTACCATGTTGGAACATAGTCTTTGGGATACCTGAATTTGTGATCACAAAACATGGTGACTTGTATTTGATTATAGAATAAACTTTTCCCTTTGAGCTGTATTTTGGCATCAACACTGAAGAATGCTACCTGCTTTGAACAGTAGGGAAAGGTCACAGTGCCACAGTGAGGGGCACGTGCTCTGACACTCATCCCCTCATGGGAACATGTCTATCTCGTCCCTCTACTTTTGTGGCTCAGACTGTGTTATCCATTTCCCATCCTGATGTCTACTTTGATGCCACCTCCTGAGGATTTCCCAGACCACTATGCCTGACCCACCCTAAATCTATGGTTTGAATGTGTCCCCAGTCAACAGTGTTTAAAGTTTAGATCAGCAGCCTCTGTTTATTGTATAGGATTCTTCCCAGAACAGGATCTTCAGGAAATGATTTACACACACACACACACACACACACACACACACACACACACACACACGCACATTTTATCTATCTATCTATTTCTTTCATACACATTCTGTCTTGCCCTTCTGCCTACCACCATAGAATTATGCAAGAAGGCTCTTGTATGCAGTAAGCCCTCAACCTTGGACTTCCTAGATTCCCGAACTGTACAAAATAAATCTGTTCTTTTATAAATTATCCAGTCTCTGGTATTCTGCTATAGTAGCACCAAACAGCCCAAGATTTGATATCCACATTTATGATTTCCAAAGTCCACTAATAGCTTTTTAACTTTTTTTTTTTTTTTTTTTTTTTGGTTTTTCGAGACAGGGTTTCTCTGAATATCTCTGGCTGTCCTGGACTCGCTTTGTAGACCAGGCTGGCCTCTCGAACTCACAAAGATCCGCCTGCCTCTGCCTCCCAAGTGCTGGGATTAAAGGCGTGCGCCACCACCACCCGGCTCACTAATAGCTTTTTAATGTGTGGTTTTGTTGTGCATATTCACACCTGTTCAGAACGCAGGTTCTAGGCTAGCTTGGGTAGCCCCATCTTGTACACAGTACACTGTGCTGCTAGCACTTACAGGAGTGACTGCTCCAAGGAAGCCTGAGAACATTCCCTGATATACAAATGAAGACTCTGCTTGGTAAGGCACACACCTGTGCAAAACTGTCCACAGCCATGTCAAGACTCAACATGGACCACAGGTAACGTGCCACACTGCTCTTCTTTTTTATTCCAAGGCCGGTTAGGCCTGTTTCTTTGTCACTCATCACAGCTATCTTGCAATTCCTTTCTTACCTGTGTTATCTCTCAAGTTGGGTAAGTTTGGTCAGAGCAGAAACTACTTCCTGGCTCCCTCAGCCAGGTGAAATGAACACCTATAGTATTCAGATACTGTGCTAGTGTCCCAGCCACCAAATACCAATGGAGTCTGGGTCTGAACTAGGTTACCTACCATCAGGTCAGGGCAGACGGAGGCCTCAGCAGACACTGCCCAGACACAAGGCAGAGCATGGCCAGCCAGGAGGAGGCTTTCAACCCTGACCTGTCAGGGTCACTGGATAGAGAGCTGGAAGCAGAGACTAGGGCTGAAGTTGTCACTAGTGAAACAAAAAGGCCCCACATGTGACACTAAGACAGGAAATAACCATAGAAAAGTAACACATGTGCTGGCTACTGACTTTGCAAAAGCATTCAGCGTGCCTCTGAAAACTGCATATGTCACTCTCCACTAGAAACACTGATTTTAAAAAAAGATGTGGTGTTGGGGGGTAGTCTTTCTTCTGTTCTCCTCCATTCAACTATACTCTTCCTGAGGACAAGGATGCTTTTGATCCACAGAAGCTAAGAGAGAACCTTTAGGAAGGGACATCTCTCATCCTTTGCATTATTCTATGAGACACAAGAATGAAAGAGCCCCAAAGCTAGAAATACCCACAGAAGAGAAATTTGCCAAAGTGGTATAAGAAGAACTTTTCAAGAGGCAGCCTGAATTCTCAAGCAGTGGATGGGGCTCACCTTTAAAAGGGACAATTTACTTTTCCGGGATATAGTTGAGCAGAGTCTAAGATGCCTCCTCACAAGAAATCTGTGGAGAAAATTCACACATTCAAAATGATTCAGGTCGCTTTCATGGCAGGACTCCATGGGAGGATTCCTAGGGTTCACTTGGTGAGGATATTGCTGGTTTCAGAGTCGGGGTTCTCCAGAGAAACATGCTACTAAGATATATATAACTACATGGACAGAGATTTATCATGGGAATTGGCTCATGAAAATATAGAGACTGAGAGTCCTAAAACCTGCCATCTGCAAACTAGAGGCTTGGGAATGCTGATGGAATGATTCCGTTCAATTCTGAAGACCTGAGTGTCAGTGGAGTGCAGGTCAGTCTGGAAGCCTGTGAACTAGACATGTTGACATAAGAAGGCGAGAGAAGATATGTAAATGACAGCTACAAAAAGAACTGGCCCTTCCCTGGCCTTTCCATTCTATTCGGGTCTGAAGAGCTAGATGCCCTCCAGCCCTGCTGAGGGTCCTCCTTCTTCACTCATTTGATCTAGTCTCTTCTGGAAAGACCCTCACAGATGCCCAAAAAATATTTTACCTGCTATCCGGGCATCCTGAGTCCAAGTGGGCATATAAAATTAAGCACCACAGACCATTAAGGAGATACCAAATGATCCCCTTAGGGGGTTTGGATTTGCAATCCTGGTCTTTCTAGGTGATCAAAGTCCTCACTCATTGACAGGACACAGAGCGATCGAACATCACCCAACGTCCTTCCAGCCACGCGTTCCCTTCCCACTCCTCTCTCCCCCTGTGACATCCCATCTGTGATGTAGGCCTCCATCACCTATAGGCCATACTTCAGCAAAAGAAAAATCCACAGAAGCAAGACAGGGCCTGACTTTGTCCCTGCCACTGCTCTTCCCTCCCTGGGAGATAGGGGTTTCAGCTGAGTGCCGCTCTGCAGTCACAGTTCCATTCCAGCGACACCCATGGATGAAAGGACATGTTCTTTTAGGCACACACACACAAAAAAATTGAATCTCATCTCCACATCTGGATCTGAATAAGGGAGTTACCTTAATTAAATGCATCAAAATTCAAATGTGTCACTCACTGCATAGAGTATTTATTCTTAGTCTCTTGGGACCAAACCACTCCCACTGGCATTCATAGGCTTGCCCACCAATGGCTGTCTGATTCGTGGACTTGGGGAGAAGAGATCTGCTCTTTACTTTTCAATGTGCTAAAGGTATCTGCAGTTCAATAAAAAGTGGAAGACCAACAGAGCTAGCAAAAAAATAAATACAAAGTCAGATAACTGCTGAGAACATGCGTCTTTCTGGCTAAGGCTGTGAGTCCTCCCTCTCCCTCCGCTGGAATAATGGATATGCTCTTTGTTCTAAATGAGTTAACTTGTGCTTTGGATCCTGTGCATGGCTTCAGCTCCAGGTATTAAAAAACAACAACAAAAAAAAAAAAAACAGTTGACTGTGGGAAAATAGTTAGGGAAATAAAGTCATAGATCAATGTATACATAATTAAAGCCCGAGAAGCAGATTGTTTCCCCAGCAAACAGGTCTAATCCAGAAAAGAGGAAACACAGAGCACTGGAATGAGGAGAATGGTCTAATTGTGTCAGGCAACTGAGAAAAGTGGCTATGAGACTCACCCCATCCAGAGCCAGCCAGAACTCCCTCTGAGCCACTTGTGTGAAACACTTCAATAAACTGCTGGACTCCTCATTACACATGAACTAGAACATCTTGTATAGGCAAAGCGATACTTCAAGCCTGGACGGGTTCTTTCTATTGTACTCACCCTAACCTTGGCGGGATTTTTACCTTGGCGTGCTTTCTTTGTTTGAACTGGGTAACCTCAGGTTCCCATCACCACCTAAACCACCTTCATTCAGTAACAATTCCCTAGAGGCTCATTTGTGAGACATAACTGGATGCTCTCACCTGTCTACTCAGCATCTCTGGTGGGGGTTCCATGATCCCGACTAGATTTAGTATCTCTCCCCTCCATTCTCTGTCCTCATCAGCTCTCTCTATGGCCCTAGACATCCCTGGCTATCATTCTGGGCCCTGCATTGGTTGCAGAGCCATGATGTGCCCAGCAATACCGCTCACTGCCCCAAGCAGTATCTCTGGATCACAGTTCCTGCCATGCCTGCCCGCCCCTAGTCATGGATATAATGGAGGCACGAATGGGCTCCTTCTGTTGCTTCTGGTCAAACTTGTCCAGGTGAGAACACACCTTCCCCTGCCATTCTTTTCCAGCCTGCATCAATTCTAAGAAAGATCCCACCAAGTCTCAATTTCATGTTGAAGTTTCTGACAACTCAATGAATCCAAATTGTCAAACCATTTATTTGAGTAGTTCCACTCTAGTACTGCTCTGACCCTTGAGGGACATTCCCAAATTGGTCCCAAGTAGCCATGTCTATCCTCCTTGGAATCCTGGTCTGGGTCTGGAGCTCCCCTCTGTATCCCACATATAGCAGAAGTGAGGACCTGACTTCAGACCTGCTTCTGCTGTCCCAGAAGTTCAAGTGAGTCACACTGCCTGTTAATTATGATGCAACCGCTTCCACCGGTACAGGCCTTAAAAACCTGCATCTGTCTGACTGCTTAGCCTCATCCCCACAAACTTCATTTAGGTTCTAGCCACATGAGGCTCTTCCTCAAGTGAGCCCTGCACCTCCTTGCCAGCCTGTCATCTGTCCCAAATATTAACACCTTCTCCATTCCCAGTTACCCACCTTACAGCTCTCCTGCAAGACTATTCTCATCACACCCCAACAGGTCAGTCAAATGCTGCCAGAGAGGATTCCAGGCTGAATGGACAGAACTGACTTTGTGCTAAGATGGGGTGAACTTTCGCATTTATGTAAGTAGGGAAGGGGGGCTAGCCTCTGCCAAATATTAAGTGTGTGTGTGTGTGTGTGTGTGTGTGTGTGTGTGTGTGTGTGTGTG
>CAJQZJ010032121.1:11336728-11346728 GCA_907164525.1 Lophiomys imhausi
GTGTGTGTGTGTGTGTGTGTGTGTGTGTGTGTGTGTGTGTGTGTGTGTGTAGGATAGAGGTACTAGGTAGCAGGCCAGTACTTACACCACTGAACCACAATCATGGCCCATTTTTCAATTTTGCTGTTTTGTGATAAGGTCTGGCCTTGAACTGGTTCTGTGGTACAGGCAGGTCTCAAACTTGTGATCTTCCTGCCTTTGCCTACTGAGCAGCTGGAATTACAGGTCTGCCCCAGGTTTGGCCTTCATTAACTTCAATCCCAATTAAATATCTCTACTTTAGCACTGCCGCTGTGTGGTGACCAAACAGGAAAGACAAAAGTAGTGGGAGAATGCTTTTGTCACATATCACCTACAGAAATCTACACACAGACTCCTCACCCTGCATAGCAAATTAGGCTGCATACTTATCTCTTCTCTCCCTAGATCCTACTGCAATCACAAAAAAAGACGAAAACAGCAAACATCCAAGAAAGAAAATGAGAGAAAACAAAAAGCTCCAAAGAGTTTCTGAGCCTGGGCAAAGGAGAAAGTCCCAAGGAAGAGCCTTGGATGGGCAATTGAACCAGACAGGGCCACTGAGGCCCTGTCTGGGCACTGGGGTCAGGCAGGAGCACTGAATCCCTTGTACCTTTTCCTTTCCCTTTTGGATACTAGGGGGAGACCTACCTAATACAGTATTGACCAAACTTACCTGGCATGGGACCATACCTGCACTGGGCTCATAACAAGACAGGTTTCCAGCTACCTGTTCCTTCCAGTACTGTGATGCTACCAGAAATGAAGCCATGTCCCTGCAGCCTTGGTAAGGTGAGGCTGGACGGCTGAGCAGAGGAATGGTCTCTGAGCTTCACACTGGGCAGCGTGCACTCTAGTTCTTTGTAAGTATTAACAGTCAACGGTCACCCAGAATTTGAGGGAGCTCAACTGCTGAAAGGAAACCCAGGAGCAGAAGGGTAGGGCTGAGTGCTCATGAGAAGACATGAAAATTATTTCAGTTAGTGACCTAAGAGATTCAAATGTAATCAAATTGATTACCACAAAAAGCGGGTTCCTCTCAAACAGTGCCTGCTATAAGAAAATAGGTAGATAGAGAGATAGAGAGATAGAGAGATAGAGAGATAGAGAGAGAGAGAGAGAGAGAGAGAGAGATAGATAGATAGATAGATAGATAGATAGATAGATAGATAACTCAATGTTAGAAACTAAGTGACAAATACATTCAGACATTTAGAAAAGTGTCATGCATTAAACTAAGTTCATCAGGGATTATTACAAACAGGAATGGCCTATTCCCTTATGGAAAGACATTATACAGCTAGAGTTAGGGAATCCAAGTGTTGTCCAAAGAAACAGGCACAACAGGATCGGCAGAGACACACATTTGGGTCACTACGTCTGGGGCTCCATGTCCAGAGGCAACCAACTCTGAATCAGAAATACTTGAAAACAATTTTATCTGTGCTGGACAGATGTTTTTTCTTAAATTATTCACTCAATGCAGTATAATGACTTTTTCAACAACATTCCCATTGCCTTCAGCTATTATTAACCATCTAGAGATGACTTAGAGAACCTGGAAAGATGTGTGGAGGCTGCTTGCAAATACTACGCCTGGGCAGCATCAAATGTAGGTTTCTCCAAGGGATCCTAGCATCAATCCCTACAGACGCCAGCACATGGCTACGTATGCATATGACGGTGTGTGTTGCTTCATGTATGTTTCTACATTCGGCAGGTAACATAAATCCTATCATATGTTTTTTAAACACTCAAAAATTGACATTTGACCCTTTTAAAATTCTTAATGAAGTTTTTAAGGTTGAAATTCTTCAGAATTCTTTTTTCTACAATGTAATGAAACCCGAAGTTAGTAATGAAGGGCAACAGGGCTATGCTTGGGCATCCAAATAAACCCAGAGCTGAACATGGGAACAAAACTAAAACTGAATTGTGATCAAAATGCTCCATCCAGAAACTCCTTGAGTTCATGTCGTGTAGCACACAGAGCAAAATTTACAGAAATGCCCCTTAGATGTGAAAAATAATGAAGTAAAAGAATTAAGTCCTCAGCATAAGGCTATAGCAAAAAAATAAAACAATATAAAATCAATCAGAAAAACATAAACACACACATTCAAATAATATAGGAGGAAATTACTTCATGGGGAAGTCAAATAAACAGTTGGTTATTTTTAAAAAACAAACAGCCAAACATCTTTAAGTCAGGCCAAGAAAAGAGAGGAAATCAATCAAAGGATAAATAATAAGAGCGTGTGCGTGAGCTTAGACACAGAACAGTCATTCCAAGGCAGTCCCCACTCAACTCCAAACAGCACGCATGGAGACATACGGGGACAGGCTGTGTTTTAAGAAAGCAAGTATAGACAAAAATGTAGTAGACACGACAGAACCTGAGTAGCAGACTGGGACCCAGGTCCAAGCCACTGGTCAGTTTCCTGGAGCTTTTTTCCCTGAAGCCTTTGGCCACCACTTCCAGTCTCCCAAAGCACCTCCAACACAGCTGTGTGCTATGACCACTGACGGGCAAGCTTAGGCATCCAGGGCAGTACACTGTTGTCCCACTCTACCTCATAAGGGCCCTCTGGCTTCTGCAGTAGCAATGACTGCAAAATCAAGACGAAACATTGCGTCTAAGCCCAGGAATAGAGTTCTGATACCAAAACAATAAAGCCATCACACAAAATTCTTACTGCAAAATATGGTGATTTGGATTAACATTTCAATGTGCTCACATCTGTGCCTCATGAAGTTTCAAAATTGTCTTTCTTAAGATTGGTGCTGCCATGTAAGACTTTTTTCAGAATTTATAGCTCACCTCATGGCACTCTTTCTTATCTCATTATATATTTATTAACTTAAGAACATTTCTTCTCTCTCAAGACCCAACTAGCCAGCCACCTGACTGTGAGGATCAGCTGGCCCCAGGTAGATTGAGGACCTTCACTCTCTGCACTGCCACTGTTGCCAAAGGCCCTCTCCTCACACCGTCCCTTCCTGGTTCCAGGGCTTCAGCCACTCTCTGCTTCTTTTCTGCTCCTTGAGTAGCTTAAAAATATTCATAACCCATACTCATATCCGCCTGGAAGTTCCTCCCATGGATTGATGATGACTGTCTTTCAGCTGTCACTATCTACCTTGAAAGAATAATGCACCTACCCCACGTTTAACCCCTTCTGCCATCTTGATTTCTCCATAAACTGCATGGAAAAGCCAAGCTTTCCCTTATTAGAATATAAAGTCAGTAGCCTAGAGATCTTAGCTCTAGAACCCCTATAAATATCTATTAAATTAATGTTAAATCACTCAGTAGGTGAGTTAGCCAATATTTGGATGGGTGGATGGATGAATAGATGGATGGATGGATGGATGGATGGATGGATGGATGGATGGATGGATGGCAGATAGATAGATAGATTTATAAGTTAGTAGGCACTTGCTATAGTTAAAGGCTAACTGCTTCCTGCCTGTGTACTAACATGAGTGTTTTCAAAGATAAAGATGGAGTCCTACTTCTCCTGGATACCTAGTTCACCAGTCTCTCACTGATTTAATTTCACTCATTTCTTGGTTACCCTACCTCATTCGGAAATGATTCCTCAAACGGAGTTACTTGGCATAGTTCCTGTTCACTTTACTGTCTCCTTTTCTGTGGCAGACCATGTATAACCACAATTCCTTTAGCACAGTGAAAAATGGGCTCTTATGTCTTTGTCCTTAAATCTGGGCTGATCTGAGTGGTTTGCCTAGGCCACAGAATGTGACAGAAAGTAACCCTGTGAATTCTGACACTGGAACATCTGGAGCCTTGAAGCTTTCCTGTGGCTTTTAGGGTCTTATTCTTGGAACCCCGTTGCTGTGTATGAGGCATACAGGCTACTTAAGAAGTCAGAATAGATCAGTCATTGAGTTTCAACAGCACCATACAGGCCAGTGGCCAAGCCAACCTACACACCCAGCCCAGCTAAACCTTCAGGTGAGCACAAAACTAGCTAACAATAGGGCAGTGAGAACATCAGCCATTAGTTTAAACTACTAGGTGCCTAGATAAATTTCTGGACTGCAAGAGCTAAGAAAGCTGCTGTCAAATCATGCTAGAATTAAGAGATAGTAAAAGAAAGGCCAGTGTGTGCTGTGGACGAATGTAAGGCCAGGTACAAAGTCCAAGAAAGGCAAGGGAAACAGAAAGAGAAAGAATCCCATCACCCCAGATTCTGGCTGAAGTCCCTCACCAGAGAAATGAAGAATTTCAGGAAAACTAACACAATTTGCTATAAAGAAATACAATATTCCTTTTGTACAGAGATAGATTTCAAATACAAATGGGATTCCTTTGACCCGTGTGACCCTTGTTTTATTTTAGCCTGCAGCTCAGGAGCCACACTGTGATGTCATTTGCAAAATGAATGAATGAATGAATTTTCCCAAGTGTATAAATGGCTACTGCTGAGAAACTAAAGTGTGACTCTTAAGCTCATGCCCCATGTGGTGAGTTCTATCCTTTTCCTGAGACCCTCATTCTATTAACACCTTTGTTCAGGTCCACGGTGAAAATCTCTGCTAATAAACTCAGACTTCATGTGTACTGACTCATTCTGAGTTTCTTTTCTATACTGAAGCTAAGGTTCTATACTGCCCTGGTAATGGTCTCTGAAGTGAACATCTCAGGCCATGACAGGCAGCAGCAAGGGTCTGTGTGCCCAGCTCTTGCCCCTGCTACCATAACAAAAGGACAGTAGGACTAGGGTGTCCGGTCTTAGCTCTGCACCCAGCTGGTCACATAGCTCCCAGTCTTTATGGGTCTTTGTGTAGATGGCGTTCTAGCTTGAGAAATTAGATTGGGCACCTGTAAGTTCAACTCCTCTTTCACTCCATGTGCACATTTTTATAATTTGTTTTCATTGACATTTCCTTTGTAACTTACAATATAACATTACTTAGGTTGTCTTAGGGCTAAAATCAAGTCTCATCAACATTACAGTTTGCCTTGGGTTAGGGGCAGTCTAAGGGACAAAGGCAAGAGTAAGTCAGCAGAGTGTCACTCCAGAAGGCTCTCCAGTGGTGAAGGCTTGGGGCTGCCACTGAGACGCAGAAGAGAAGCTGCGCTGCCAACGATCAGAATGTATCTGTTAGAGATTGGATGGTGACCCAGGCAGGAGCCGGAAATGCTGAGATTACACTGTGTGCCCTTGTTCTGTTTCTGCTTTTAAAGGAAGGGTTGGTGGTGTTGGCAGGTGCTTGCCACACAAGGAGAGGATGGGAGTCAGGGAAGAACAATCAATGTCCTTTCAAGCTCTGACAACCTCATTCTAGGACTTCAAATGCTATCTTTGATTTCTAAAGCAGAAATCTGATCACATGGCTTCCTGCTGAAAGCCTGTCAAGTTCCCATTGTCTTCAGCAAAAACAAATTCCTTACACTTGAGGTCAAACTCTCCATCAGACACACACACACACAATTTCCCATCCTACCTCCCATGACTAAACACCTTCTCATACTGACCCATGCATCCTTCTCCAGAGAGATTCTGGAGAGATTCCGAAACAAGAGATTACTCACAAGAGCCAGCGATCAGGTTGCCTTCACTGACTCTTCATGATTCTAGGCCCACTCATTGAACTTCCCCACCTATGACAATACTACCTTTAGATTTTAGAAATTGTTTGAACTCTGTTTTAAAATCTCCAGACCTTGGGGTATCAGCCCACTTTGCATTGACCATTTGTTTGCAGGGGAGCACTGGAGAGTACCCTCCTCACACTTGGTTATGCCTAGTGCTCCTCCATACTCCCTCTGACAAAAATTCTCTACTACCTGACAGGATCTCCCCACACCTCCTCTGCCAGCAGGGAAATGGGGCTGGCTGCACCTCTTTGAAGGGTTCTCCATTAGCCCAAAAATGTCCAGCTCCTGCTTTCCCTTAAGTGTCAAGAGCACTTCCAATCAGTCTCATCCCTTCAGATGTCTCCTTCTCGGGGAGGAGATAGAGAGCATTCACTTAGCACAAAGGCTAACCTCTAAAGAGAGTGAGCCCAATTTTTTGAATAGGATAAATATGATACAAAATCAAAAAGATATTTTTGGTCAAGAGACGCGTAACTCAAAGTTTCTGTCTGCGTATTTATTTTATCCATCATATTAGCATTTGGCATACACAGCACTGGATCCCAAGTGTTTTAAAAAATATACTCCGGGAAACTTTATTTTCTCTTTACTTTACTCAATAAATTCAGCATGTCTGTCTTTTGGCATTGTAAATAATATAGTCCCAGCGTGTACATGAATGCAAGACAGTCACAGTCTCTGGGAACTTATTATGTTTCTTTTATATTGGAAATATTCTCATTTCAAACGTCAAAGTGGAAATGTATTTAAAGGTTATGTGTTAGACATCCTTGCTCCTTCTCTTTCCCCTCGATACCCAATCACACTCTACTAAGAGGTGACTGCAACTTTAAATTTTTTTTGATATCTTGCTATTTATAAACTATCTGTTGAACTGATTATTTCTTCCTTCTGTTACTACTACTCAAATACTCCCATGTTTGGAACAAATTCGGATGATTTGATTATTATTTTCCACATCCGTCTCCCCCACTTCATAGCAATCATCTCAAAATCTGGAACAGTTCTAATCTATCTTCATTTTGCAAGGGTATTTCCTGTATGGAATCAAAGGTATCTACCAGATAGGCGACTCTTTTCTTCCCTTTTCCAAGGTTCATCTCGTCCACTCTCACCTTCAGACACACCCCTGATATCCTTGATAGATCAACCTTCCCCACCTCTGGGACAGCTTCCTAGTTTTGCAGGAAGTGCCTGAAAGAGAAGTCCAAAGGGTCAGAAGATCAGCCTGAGGCTTGGGTGACTTCCAGGCTCTTTCCTGGGAACCTGAGGATTCCTTACAACTAACTCACTGGGCTCTAATTGCGCTGTCATCAGAAATCTCTTTTTCCCACCACTTCTTCCCTCTGGTTCCTCTGGGTTTTTCTCTTCATATCTGAGTCTGAGTTTCTCTAGCAATAGTGCGGACTGGCTGAACTGTGGGCCCCTTCTGTGGTCATATGTTTTATGTTACATCAAAATCCTTTCTAGTCATTTGACTTCACCTGTCACTTGCCCCATTGCCAAAATAATAGTAGGAGTAACAATAATAACTGATATTTATATTGGGGAAAACTGATTCAAAATGTAAGTAACCTGTCAAGTCACCACCCTGAAAGCAGAGCAGGACTTGTAAGCAAATCCCAGTCCCCTAACCCTAACCCTGGCCTCACCCTTGCCTGCTCCAGGATCCTGGTGAGAGGTATAGTGGTCACATTTGCCTAATGGGAGAGGAAAGGACAACAGACCCTGGCTCTAAAAATGGTAATGTGGTTGATTGTACAGTAATCCTTCCCTAAGTCTTAGCCACCATCCCATTAAACAGTTCAGAGAGAGGAGTATACCCAGAGAGAAGCCCAGTGGGTAAAGAGCAGCATTTAATTGTCAGTCATTTGCAATCACATCAACTCTAGTCATCTCTCTATAGGAAGGTCATAGCTGAGCTCTAAGAGGCCTCCAACTCCCCCACAATCCCAGGCAGCACCAGGAGAACCAAGTCCCCAGCAATACAGGACAAAGGAAGTAACCCAGTCAGCCTGACACATCCTGGGAATGACTGTCCATCTTGCCCCAAGAGCAAATGACCATGAGTCCCAAGAAAGGAGGGAGCAGAAGTGAATAAAGTCAAGGGGCTGGAGACAAGCAAACAGGGCCCACAGGTCCTGAGGGTGACCTTCAACACTAATGCCTCCTCACCTAGGAAGCATGGCTTTAGAAACAGCATACCAAAGGGGAAACTGGTCAAAAAAAAAAAAAAAAAAAGGTGGGGGGCTTCTAGAAAGTTCCTAACATGTAGCATTACAAGTCTGTTGTCTCAAACATTAGAGAACAGACAGAGAATAAATGGGTATTTTGGGGGTATAGAATAGCCTTAGTCTCCCTTTCTGTTGCTATGATGGAACACCTAAGACTTAATAACATATCTTTTTTCAAGGTTCATTTTAGCCTAAGGTTCTGAAATCCAAAAGCATGGCGCCAGTATTTGTTCAGTTTCTGGTGAAGTGCTCGTGGTAGAAAGGATTTACATGGCCAGAGAGGAAACAAGAAAACCACCAAGAAGGCACAACTTACTTTACCACAAACCTTCTCACCATCTCACCCATTCCCAGGAAAAATGCGCTGATGCTCTCAAGAAGGGAGCACCACGGACCAAATCTCCAACACATGAATTTCCAGAAAGAATCCATACTCAAACCTCACTGGAAAACCCTGCCTTATTGTCCCTATAGACCCAACTCTATGGTGCCAACTTCCCTTTGTGTAATGCACAGCCTTGTAAGGGCAATTGTTCAAGCTCTCCCATGACCATCTTCCAGCTTCCTGGTAAAAAAAATGCTAGTTAAATTTTTTACCAGTATGTATATTATGGTTAATTGGATGGCAGTTGTTAATCCTTAACCCATCATTTTAAATGAGCATACACGGAGACCTGATGGATTTTAACAAGCCTTGGCCTGGAGTGTGCAATCTTAGCCAATCTAAGCTAGACCTTAATTCTATTCCCCAAATATGACCCCATATGTACATACATCCCCTGGGTTATTATTCTCCACACTATGGCGATGTTCCAGGCCATGTGGAATGACGTTCTTTTTTCTAACCCATGGCATATGTCCTCCTTCCTGCTCTTTGTTTCTTCTCTTGGGGGCTTCTCCTGGCTACTTCTACTTCTGGAGGCTTCTAGAATTATGAGTTAGCTTACATGGGCCAAGATTGCTCAATCTTGTTAGAATCCATCAGGTGTCTCTATGTGTGCTTATTTATAATGGCAGGTTAAGGATTAACACCACCGACCAATTAACAATAATATAAATACTAGTAAGTAATTTAATTAGCATTTTTCTACACTTCTCCCTAAGGAGGTCTCTGGAAGTGAGTGTGGAGGAGCCCTGAAACTTTACAGAGCAAAAGGAAGATACAAGTTTCACAACCTTAAGCCAGATGCCAAGCAACACAGCAGCCAAAGCATCTGAGGCAGTTCTTGCCTGCTGATAGCCACCAGCCGAGCATGGAGTGGCTCTCTATCATTTCTGAACTCAGCCAGGCTTAGCATTCCCTCTGCCAGTTCTCTGACTGTGTAGCCACCCAAGACACCGCCTCACACTCTTCCTGCATGTGGCCTAAGGCATAGACCCCCTGCATCTTGACTGAGATAGCTGTTTCCCGATCATGGCGAGCCTAAGAGCTCTATGCTTAGCACTCATCCTGAACAGTAGGCCAAGTTTGGATCTCTAGGTGACCCTGCCTTGTGTGAAGTTACCATCAGGAAGCAGGCAAAAGCATCGCTGTGGAGATTGTTTTATATTATATTGTCTCACCAATAGAGAGCAGGCAAAAACAGTCATGCTCATACACCTAGATATGGTTGAGCCCCTGTCCAGATCATCCCAGAACAAATACTTGTCTCCACTCCAGCTCCCCTCCAAAATCCTAAGCCAGCAGAGGAGGCTTTCTCCTTCTGTACTCTGACCTCATTCTTGGACACCCGCATGTGATAGGTCCTTCCAGGGAGCCAGAGATTTCTTCTCAGCACTGTGAAGGATTTTAGTGTAGGTAGATAGATGCCTAAGGAGGAACACTGTATGGAGTATATCAGAGCTTGGCATAGTTTTTCTCTAAAAACAAGGCCCTGATCAGGAATTCTGGAGAATAAGCCCCTTTTTGCGTCTAAAACCCTCCCTTCCTATGACCCCAGGAAGAACCTCAAGCTGGAATCTCACTGTGTGCCTTCCCTACAGCAGATGATGAGGGAATACTGTTCAAATACTGAGGACAAGCTTCCCAGGGGAAGACAAGGGTCACACTGGACACCATGGCCACCATGAGGGTCCATAGTCAGATGTCCCAATGCATGGTCAATTTTCATGAAAATTT